>JAVIAB010000049.1:17016860-17447568 GCA_032433765.1 Megaustenia siamemsis
AAGATTTGTTAGGGCTCATTGTAATTCTGGTCTGCATGTTGAGACAACCACCTTAAAGATTTATAGGGCTCATTGTAATTCTGGTTGCATGTTGAGACAACCACCTTAAAGATTATTAGGGCTCATTGTAATTCTGGTCTGCATGTTGAGACAACCACCTTAAAGATTTATTAGGGCTCATTGTATTTCTGGTCTGCATGTTGAGACAACCACCTTAAAGATTTATTAGGGCTCATTGTAATTCTGGTCTGCATATCAAGTTCTGTGTCTTCTGAAGTGAAGGCCCTCCAGATCCGTGTGCATCTACAACACTTTCTTTAGCACGAAACTTGTCAATCAAAGTCATAGCCTCATTGCGGTGGGAGACTTGTGAGTCTGGACATTTCAACACAAATTGTTGATTAACTTCTTCTCTATATTTGCTATCATTACCAAAGACGTATTTTAAAAAAAATATCCTGTTTCCGTTGTATAACAGCATTTCCCTTCAGCAATGAAACCGTGAATATAATAGCGGCTTACTGTGTTATGTTTGTGACGGGATTGTGGGACACAGAATGTGATGTCAATTTCATCAATCGGTGATTTCATTTCAAGAATATTGATCAAGTCACTCCATAGCGACATTATAAACACCCCATATTACACTTTATTCTACAAGTTTGATCAATTATTCTGAACTTGATTCTCAGTTTAAAAATAAAATAAAAAAGAATGACTGTCTCTCACTACTTTAATGCTTGAGATGTAATTGTCTATCTCTCTTTCCATAACATTATTTTAAGCTGCTTTTATTTTACTTTTAGTATTTCTAACTGTTTCTTTATTAATAGTAGGATTTTTAACTGTATCTCTTTTCATACCAATAATTATACGCGTAATTTGCTTTTTACATCGTGCTGTATTTTAAATTGTCTCTGGTCGTTCTAGGATTTTTAAATGGTTAACTTTTGATGCTATAAGTATAAATTCTCATATCTCTTAACTCCTTCATTTTAATCTTGATCTCTATATATTACTGCTAGAATTTTAAACTAACTCTCTCTTCTCACTCTCTCTCTTCTCTCTCTCTCTCTCTCTCTCTCTCTTTTCTATTAATATCTTAATGTTTAATATATTAAACTGCATATCTTTTTTTTAGCTCTCTTACTCTTAATGTTAGGATTTTGAACTCTCCTCTCTCTCTCTCTCTCTCTCTCTCTCTCTCTCTCTCTCTCTCTTAATGTTACGATTTTAAACTACCTCTCTCCCTCTCCCGTGACATGAATTTCGCGTGCCCACGAGATGAGATAGTGCTGCAGTGCCACTGGCTCTTGAGTTTAGTAGAACGGTAACAGACCTCGGCCTTGCCTTGGTACAGGGTGTAATATTTTGTCTGTTTCCAATTAAAAATTTGCCACAAGCTGGACCGCGGTTGGATCAAGTGTCTCACGGATGTGGTGGCCTGACTTCATTTGTTGGGACAGCGACTATTGTTATGGCATGCTCACTAATCTTAAGTCCACGGTTTTGTCGCTTGTGGGGACAGCGACTATTGTTGTGACATGCTCACTAATCTTAAGTCCACGGTTTTGTCGCTGACACATAGAGTTATGCTGCTTGTGACGGACGTTACAGTGACTCAGGTGTGTCCATTATGAACTGCACGTCTTTTGTACAGAGTTCAGCGCGTTCAATATTACACAGTTTTCTATGCATCAAGTAGCACACCATTTTGAGAGAAGAACTCAGCGTGTTCTATGGAAAAGTAAGAACGATCGAGATGGACATTTTCTTGGTTGCTGGCTGAGCAGATATGGCGGTGCCCAGACTGTAGTGAAGCCATTCCGTTCTAAAGTCAAAGCTACGGCACAGCTGCTTGTTTCAATCTTAAAGTGGCATTTTACTTCCAACATTGAAACGTTTGCAGCTTTAATGTATGAAGATGACCTGAGTCTGCAACATTTTGCCCATTCAAAAATGTATATTTTATGGGAGTGGTTTCAAATTGTGACACCAGACACACACACACGCACACACACACCACACACACCACACACACACACACACACACACACACACACAACAACGCACACACACACACAAACACTCACACACACAAGTGAAGCTTCTATATAGAGTAGCTAACAAGTAAAAGTTACGGTTCACTTTCCTGCCTTGCTAAGCATGTGTGTAGTATGGTGTTAGTGACCATATGTTTCCATGACAAGACAAATTGTTTAGTGAGGTGGTCGGTATCACTCCAAGCCGTCTATACTTCCCGGAAAAAAAAAAAAACATCCGATACCCATTTACAGAGACCGAGTGAAGATTGAAGCCTTGTCGGTCCGAAAATATCCACTTCTGTAAATCGAACTTAGATCCTTCTAATCAAGCAATGTCCACACTAACCACTCAGCCACCGCGGCTCCAATCTTATGGCTTAATTAATCTGTGCATGAATGATGTTTTAATAGAATAATACTAGTAATTATAATTGTTTTTTCTTCCAAAATTGTCAAATTTGACACGTTCTGTTTTGAAATAATTAATTTGTAAACGCCAAATGTTCTCATTATTTAAGATATATAAATTCGTGCAATCAACTTGAATGTACAAAAGACAAAGGAGATGCATTTCTCAAAAGAGACAAATATCAAATCAACGAAAATATCAGTGACAAGGAGTTGTGACGGATCTGTCTGAAAACTATCTTTATGGTATTTTCCCATTATTGGATTCTGCCGGAGCTGCATCCACTCCTGCTACAGACATTCTCTATCAATCTTCTGTTGCATACTTTGAGAGTCAGTCACCAAGACTGCGTGATCCACATTCTGTGTAACCAACCCTGTTATCTCCGCCGCTGCTGCTTCTATCTCCGTTCTCATGTTGGACACCGTAATGCTACACTTGCCAGATTTCCTGGCCACTTTCTCACAGACTACACCAGCACCTTCTCAAAACTTCACAATCCACACATCGCTCCCAAAGATAAGTCACATACAGACTCATATACAGCATGACACCCACAACAAAAAGAGAAGCTCCCATATCAGGACATACTGCCAAGTGCCAACTTTGCAGACGAAACATACAAGAAACGGAAGAAACATATTCTACGAATGCAACACAATCATACCATCAAGAACGGCGTTACAACTTACACTAGAAACACATAGAAGGTAGACATATACAGATCTATCATGCTCAACACACTGCCAAAAACAACACAAGAATCCTACACTAAAGCGCTAATTCTAATATCCGAATATAGAAATTTAGTGTGGACCTGTAGAATGATGACGTTTTCCAATTCAAAACGTTTAATGCCAACCTGTTTGTACAGTTTTATAATCAAAAATCAATGTCCATCTTTAAAACAACATAATTTAATTTGTGAGAATGAATGAATGAATTTCCAATATTCATTTAGAAAGACACATCGTTCAAGTCTTTCCTTTCCCTTGTTTGCTACATTTGTTGGTGACAGGCGGGCGGCGCCAGTCATCGGTCAATTTTGTTTTACAGATGGGGACGAGACGTCACACCTCCCAAAATAAACTGTGACGTCACACCCCCTTAAATAAACTGACATGTTGGGGTGCTTTTGTCTTCATGTCGCCTCTGGTGCTCCTGAAAATCCTTGGTCGTGTGATGTCATATCTTATTGACCTCTTAATTACATCTAAAATATATATAACATCTTTCACTCCCATTATTGAATCATATAAATGTAATTATTTGTATGGACTGTGATGATTTTGAATTTGAAATGAAATAAAGATTATTATTTTTTAAAAAAACATAATCTGCTACATAAATCTAAAAATCACATACGTTTACACACACAAAAGTGAAGCCGTACAGGCGTGATAATTGTGCTGACATCTTTACAAATTTAAGTCAGTTAAAATCACCGATGTTTACACAAACACGAGAATCTATAAGTATCGCTTTTTGTTGTAAACTAGTGGGACAATTTATCCACTCCCAGATAAAAGTTGAAAGCTGGAGAGCTAGATTTGGGGTTTCTCACTTTCATACCACGCATATACATAGAGGAACACATAGATGAAAGAAACAACAAGGTAAAACATAATACATACATAAATAAATACATACAATAAGGTAAAACATAATATATACACAAATAAATACATACAATAAGGTAATAAGGTTTACAGCAGGTTTTAACGTTCAAAAGCATGTGAGAACACACTCGTGAGACGATTATTATGTCGTACAGAGCGTTGGGCGGTTAGTATGTGTGCTGTATGCGTCTCCTTCCACATCGTTCCTTGACAGGAAGCAGTTGAAATCTCCCACTAAGAATGGTCTCTGTCTGTCCGTGTATTTCCTCGTTAGTAGGAGGAGAGGTCCTCATAGAATTGTTGTTGTGCCGGTATTGGTGGTGAGTGGATGTTGACCATGGTGTATCGCTGTCCACCGTCTTTTATTTGGATGATGGTCGTTCTGTAACAGCATAGCGACATCAAGTAATGTTATAACAGTAACGGAGTCAGTTGACAATGAATTTTCCTAAAGCATGGGAAAGCTGTTAATAGAATAGCGCGTGACTGGTGACACGTAGAGAATAGGTCGACAACAGGCAGACTAAATCCGTGAGATTATCGAGGCCAAAAGTTCAAGGTTGAGTTGTCGGGAGACTTCGAAGGTTGGGCAAAGTTGAGCAGTGACGTGTTATTTTTATAAATTATAGACAAAGATAATTCAGCGTGTCGAATTTTGATTGGTTGAGCGGAGGAGCATGGGAGAATGAAACTGAAGTATTTAAACTTAAGCACATAGGATTTACAGGATTTAGACCAGATTTAGAAAGAGTTTAGAGGTCTACGATCTAATATAGATATTTACCTACAACTTGTTTTCTCAAAACTGTTGTTGTTTTTCATGGGAATACACACCACGCCTCCCAGGTCTCGAGTAAAGGAGCCAAGTAAGTGTTTTCAATGCTATAACGATTTAGTTAATTTTTGTGCCAGAAATCGACGACTATTTTACAGAAACCCACAAGTGACACGATTTGCCCAAGAGTCTCAACCACGTGACTGCCACTTCAGCTGAATTCACACGATACTTCCCAATCCACGATGTCGACCTCGAAGGTGGAAAGATTCACAGAAAAGGGACTGTAGTAGCGGATATCAGCGGACCAGAAGCCCATAAAATGATCCACTCAACCTTGATGTGTATATTGATGAGGCCAGTCTGCCTCGGAACCAGCGTCGAGGCTACGCTATACCGCTTTGCAAACCCCGTAAGTAGTTTTTTACATTATCGGCAGCAGCCCACCTAACCCACTATAAAATATATATGACAAAGAACTCCACCTGAAATCTCCACAAATCTCCATAAAGTTGCAACATGTAGAGAAAGAGCATAGCACTTGACACATAAATTGGCTGCCGCCATCATTGCCACATAAAACAGTGGAAACCCCAGGGACTTCCACAGAGACGTTGACCGGCAGAAAACACCGTCAGCTCAGACAAGTAAAGGAGTCGCCTGAGCACAAGATTCCGGCACGTGGAGCACCAGACACAGGCAGTGAAGACGATACACTGAAGGCTCCCGCTACTCATGGCCTGTTGTTGATTGACACAGATTGCTCCCATCTTCAGCATGGATAAAAGTAACATCGCCACAGAAAAAGAGCGAGACGCAAAAGAACAGAACACAATAATTAGATTTTAGATTATTCAATAGACTATACTAAACATAAATAAACCATATACAATTCAGAATGTTTAATTTTAGTAAATTTGTTGACCATGGCTAACATTAAGATTGTATCCATCAATATTAGGGGCCTAAGGGCCAAAACACAGCATATCATTTCACTAATAGACCAGTACAAACAAGACTTCATTTTAGTGTAAGAAACGAACATACACACAGACTACCACGCACAACAAATAACACAGTTAGGCCTAAAACATTCCTATTTCAGCTTGGCAGTCCAACTTTTAGGGTCGGGTGTCGCTATACTCCAGACCTCCGACAAGTGGATTCTTAGGAAGATGTGCAGGGACAGTGATAGCAGAACTGTCATAGTGCAAGCTAAAGACGACTGACACACATACACGATAGTTATCGTTCATGCACCACCTCACCAACGAGATCAGCCCCATTTCTACGAACACCTAGTGAATCGACAGACAAATACGCAGGACAAGACATTATTCTCTATTAATGACATCCACATGTGGTTTGACAATAAGTCTCTGATACAATCAACAAGTTCTCAATTCTCTTATAAATGTGACATTACTATAGCGTTACTTTATGGAGTCTATCGGCGATGATTATCATAAGTAACTTCGTGATCGTATTAATGTTCTTCCTCAATATATGCTTAAATATAATACTAACTTGAGAACTTTCTAAATCCAAAATGTTTGTAACAAAATCTCTACTCTAAAGGACTATTATAAACTGCCTGACTCTTATTATATCTTCTGCCTTGAGGTAGGTATCTAATATCCTCTGCTCTCGTCTAACATTTCTGTCGTTTTTTAAAATGTAAATCTTTATTGTATCTTTAAATCCGTTAATTTGCTAGTTTTATTCTATTAAAACATCATTCATGCACAGATTAATTAAGCCACAAGATTGGAGCCGCGGTGGCTGAGTGGTTAGTGTGGACATTGCTTGATTAGAAGGATCTAAGTTCGATTTACAGAAGTGGATATTTTCGGATCGACAAGGCTTCAATCTTCACTCGGTCTCTGTAAATGGGTATCGGATGTTTGTTTTTTTCCCGGAAGTATAGACGGCCTGGATTGATACCGACCACCTCACTGAACAGTTTACCTTGTCATGGAAACATATGGTCACTAACACCATACTACACACATGCTTAGCAAGGCAGGGAAGTGAACCGTAACTTTTACTTGTTAGCTACTCTATATAGAAGCTTCACTTGTGTGTGTGCGTGTGCGTGTGTGTGTGTGTAGCTGGTGCCACAATTTGAAACCACTCCCATAAAATATACATTTTTGACTGGGAAAATGTTGTAGACTCAGGTCATCTTCACTTATTAAAGCTGCAAACGTTTCAATGTTGGAAGTAAAATGCCACTTTAAGATTGAAACAAGCAGCTGTGCCGCAGCTTTGACTTTAGAACGGAATGGCTTCACTACAGTCTGGGCACCGCCATATCTGCTCAGCCAGCAACCAAGAAAATGTCCATCTCGATCGTTCATACTTTTCCATAGAACACGCTGAGTTCTTTTCTCAAAATGGTGTGCTACTTGATGCCTAGAAAACTGTGTGATATTGAACGCGCTGAACTCTGAGACACTTGATCCAACCACGGTCCAGCTTGTGGCAAATTTTTAATTGGAAACAGACAAATCATACACCCAGTACCAAGGCAAGGCCAAGGCCTGTTACCGTTCTACTAAACTCAAGAGCCAGTGGCACTGCAGCACTATCTCATCTCGTGGGCACGCGAAATTCATGTCACGGGAGAGGGAGAGTGGCAGTTTAAAATCGTAACATTAAGAGAGAGAGAGAGAGAGAGAGAGACAGTTCAAAATCCTAACATTAAGAGTAAGAGAGCTAAAAAAAATGGGATGCAATTTAATATATTAAACATTAAGATATAAATAGAAGAGAGAGAGAGAGAGAGAGGAGAGAGGAGAGAGAGAGAGAGAGAGAGAGAGAGTTAGTTTAAATTTCTAGCAGTAATATATAGAGATCAAGATTAAAATGAAGGAGTTAAGAGATATGAGAAAGTTTATACTTATAGCATCAAAAGTTAACCATTTAAAAATCCTAGAATGACCAGAGACAATTTAAAATACAGCACGATGTAAAAAGCAAATTATAATATTGGTATGAAAAGAGATACAGTTAAAAATCCTACTATTATTAAAGAAACAGTTAGAAATACTAAAAAGTAAAATAAAAGCAGCTTAAAATAATGTTATGGAAAGAGAGATAGACAATTACATCTCAAGCATTAAAGTAGTGAGAGACAGTCATTCTTTTTTTTTTATTTTTAAACTGAGAATCACGTTCAGAATAATTAATCAAAATTGTAGAATAAAGTGTAATATGGGGTGTTTATAATGTCGCTATGGAGTGACTTGATCAATATTCTTGAAATGAAATCACCGATTGATGAAACTGACATCACATTCTGTGTCCACAATCCCGTCACAAACATAACACAGTAAGTCGCTATTATATTCACGGTTTCATTGCTGAAGGGAAATGCTGTTATACAACGGAAACAGGATATTTTTTTTTAATAAGTCTTTGGTAATGATAGCAAATATAGAGAAGAAGTTATTCAACAATTTGTGTTGAAATGTCCAGACTCACAAGTCTCCCACCGCAATGAGGCTATGACTTTGATTGACAAGTTTCGTGCTACGGAAAGTGTTGTAGATGCAGGATCTGGAGAGCCTTCAACTTCAGAAGACACAGAACTTGATATGCAGACCAGAATTACAATGAGCCCTAATAAATCTTGAAGGTGGTTGTCTCAACATGCAGACCAGAATTACAATGAGCCCTAATAAATCTTTAAGGTGGTCGCCTCAACATGCAAACCAGAATTACAATGAGCCCTAATAAATCTTTAAGGTGGTTGTCTCACATGCAAACCAGAATTACAATGAGCCCTAATAAATCTTTAAGGTGGTTGTCTCAACATGCAAACTTTTCCAATGAATACCGTCCACAAGGTTCTGAAGTGTTAGCTGCACTATCGTCCTTACAGATTAATTGAATTGTCTTAATTACATGCAAGAAATTGTGTATCCAGATTGAACTACTGCATGTGGGTTCAGACCCTTATCTCTGAACAAGGTGATGAAGTCCTTGACGTGACACTCTTCACTGATGTGGCACGGTTTCATCTCTCCGGGTGCGTCAACAAGTAAGAACAACCGTATGTAGAGCAGTAAAAAAAAAACCGCATGATTTACATCAAGTACCGATTTACGTTCAGAAAGTCGTAAGCGGATAATTGGGAAACATTTTTTTTTTCAATACAAAAATCAACGGAGAACATGACCGTACTTTAATGCTGGAATCATTCATAGCCCACCTTACAGAGCGGGAAATTAAAGAAGCTCGGTTTCGGCAGGATGGGGCAACAGCACACACAGCCGCAATAACATCACTTACTTATTAGGAAAGCGTATTAGCAAATCGCATTATTTCACTTGTAATCTGGCCTGCTCGTTCACCAGACCTAACCCCGCCTAATCATTACCTGACCTAACCCCGCCTAATTATTACCAGACCTAACCCCGCCTAATTATTACCTGACCTAACCCCGCCTAATCATTACCTGACCTAACCCCGCCTAATTATTACCAGACCTAACCCCGCCTAATCATTACCTCACCTAACCCCGCCTAATCATTACCTCACCTAACCCCGCCTAATTATTATCTGTGGAGGTGATGTTCCAAAAGAAATGTTTATCGAATATTCTGAAGACAGATAATGACCTGAAGGCGGAAATCGTCACCCAGAGACAACAAATATCACCGGTTATTATCCAGAAGGTTTTTATAGACAAACACCAGGCATACAACGAGTTGTTAACCCCCTACTGCCCATACCAGAACAGACTCCCTTAACAGAGGAATCAGTATTGTCAAAACAAACACAGACAGAAGTGAAAGAATACCTGACAAGGATGAACAGAATAACCTGCAGCGTAAAACAAGAACTGTTTCTTGGATGAAGAATACCCGCAAGACCTATGGATTCGTGTGTACACAGATGGGTCAGTACAGAATACAGTAAAGAATGGGTGAGCAGGTGCATACATAGAATACCCAATAACACTAGTGATATGGATAAATTGCAACAGGGAAATATCGTTGCAAATACGATGCAGAAATCAAAGCAATAAAGTTGGCAATAGAAAAACTGCTGAACAGTATTCTTAGCTCACAGCCTGTAATGTTTTCGACAGATGCAAGATCAGTACTCCAAGCACTGCAATCCAGAAAGTTGCTACATCTGCAGACCTTTATGACTGAACTCTGCAAACACCACAGGGTTGCCCTGCAGTGGATCCCACCTCACTGTAGAATACCAGGAAATGAGAAAGCAGATCAGCTGGCAAATGAAGGTGTAACCAGATGCACCGGTTACATACCATCATAATAAAGAGATAATCAATTTAATCAGCAGACAACATGCCCCAAATCATGATACTTTTCATAATATGAATAGATGGGAACATATTATCATTACACGCATTAGAACAGGGCACAATCGGCTCTACCTTCACGAGTATATAAAATTCAATATCGGCACATCAACTACATGTACATGTGGACAGTCGCCCCAGACTGCGGAACGCATATTTCAAGAATCCATTGAATATAGTAGACTGAGGAAAACCCATTGGCCATAAAAACACCACAGTCAAGTCTATATGGGCCACTGCACGAATTACTAAATACAGTAACATTTATACAGGAAATGACATTGCAGATATAGACAATATTTCAGGCAAACGAGAGATAGATCCAGAAGGTTTTAGAAAATATGAAGAGTTGAGTTACAGAATATCTTGAGGCCTGCAGTGGATATTTTGAACACATGCTGTAAACACAACTCCATCGTGTGAACAACTTTTTTTAATAGGCTTGTTTTCTTAGATGACATTTCAGTAACTAAAGGTGGGTAACTTTTATTTTTTTAAAGAAATTATAAATAATTGATATTTGCAACCACAAATGAAAGAAGATACATTTCTTTTAATATGGTTCTTCTTTAGAAATTGAACTTTTCTTTTAGATTTTGCAAAAGAACGTGCACATTTAATGATCATTCTTTTTTGGGAAGGCAATATGCATATAAATGACACTTTAGACAATTTACAATATGCTGATATATCAAGAATTGTTACAATTAATCTAACAGGAGTTGCTTCCCTTTTAATAAAAGAAGACAGCTTTCAATTTCTAAAGCAGATAAGAAATATATTAACATTTTCATTAATATTTCAACGGCAGAACATTTTTTTGCATTTAAGTTTGATATATTAGGACGAACCGTTCCTGTAAATATTACGCAACATTTGAATATATATTCTTCAAAGAATTATTTGTTTTCTTATCTGATAATCAACTGATTAAAGTTTCAAAGCATTTTTATACATTACAGATGCAAAAGAAGTTAATTTACAAAAAGTAACCGACGCTGTCTAATCACTTCACTGTAGAGTCTAGATGAGATAATTTGTTAGAGAAAGATGTATCAATAACAAAAGGAAAATACTATGCAGTCGAAATTTCAAATTTATAGTAGAAAAAGGGAGGGGAGTTGGAGATAGACAACTGCACGAAATTCATGTCACCGGAAGAGGCAGTTTCAATTTTTAGCAGTAATAGATAGAGATTAAAATTTAAGAGTTAAGAGAGTTTATATTTCTAGCATTAAAAGATATCCATCAAAAAAACCAAGAATGATCAGAGAGACAGTTTAAAATAACCCGCCTAATTATTATCTGTGGGGTGAGCTGAAAAAAAAAAAGTTTATCAAATATTCTAAAGACAGATAATGACCTGAAGGCAGAAATCGTCACCCTGAGCCGATAATATTACCGGTCTTTATCCAGAAGGTATTTGTATACAAACACAGACATATCAAGAGTTGTTAACATTCTACTGCCTATACCGGAACAGACTACCTTAACAGAGGAATCCGGATTGTCAATACAAATACGTACAGAAGTGAAAGGAATACTCGACAAGCAGGAATAGAATAGTCAACAGCATAAAACAACCACTTTCAGTTTCCTGAAGAATACACACACGACCTATTGATTCGTGTGTACACCGATGGGTCAGCACAGAATGCAGTAAAGAATGGGGGAGCAGTTGCCTACATAAAGTACCCAAATAACACGAGTGATAAAAATACAAAAGCAACAGGGAAATATTGTCACAATTACGATGCAGAAATGCAAGCAATAAAGTTGGTAATAGAAAAAATGCTGAACAGTAATCTTAGCCCACAACTTTAGTGTTTTTTTGACAGATGCAAGATCAGTACTCCAAGCACTGCAACCCAGAAAGTTGCTACATCTGCAGACCTTTTTGACGGAACTCTGCAAACACCACAGGATTGCCCGGCAGTGGATCCCATCTCACTATGGAATACCAGAAAACTAGAGAGCAGATCAGCTTTCAAAAGAAGGTGCAACAGGCCACAACCAGATGCGCCGGTTACATACCATCATAAGATACAGATAATCAAATCAATCAGAAGACCAAATGCTTCAAATCTGGATGCATTTCATTATATGAATAGATGGGAACAAGTTATCATTATACGCATTAGAACAGGCCACAATTGACTCCACAGTCTCGTGTCTACAAAATTCAAGATCGGTACCTCAACTACATGTACGTGTGGACAAGCGCCCCAGACAGCGGAACGCATATTTCAAGAATGCACCGAATATAGTAGACTGAGGAAAGTCCACTTATACCATTAATACAACACTGCAGACAAGACTATATGCACCACTACAAGAATGACAAAAGACGGTAACATTTATACAAGAAACGACATTGCAGTTATAGACAATACTTCAGGCGAACGAAAGATAGATATATAGATCCAGAAGGTTATCGAAAATAGTAAGAGACAAGTCTCAGAATATCTTGAGGCCTGTGCTGGATATTTTGAACACATGCTGTAAACACAGCTTCATCGCGTGAACAGCTTCTTTATCTATACAAGCCAGCCAACAGTAGTAGTATCTAGATGAATAACACACATTTTATATACAATTTCACGTTATTTAACAAATATGTTCACTGCACAGGCCTTTATATAGCCACGTTTTCTTATTTATGACAGTTGACTTTTTTTGTGAGCAAAGGAAGATTAACTTTTAATCTTTGAGAGAAAGTATAAATAATTAATATTTGCAACTACAAATTAAGGAAGGTACATTTCTTTTGATTAGATACTTTAGGATATGCAATTTCATATAGAAATTTTCAAAGATCTTGCACACTTTATGAGAAAATTATTTTCTGTGAAACAATATGCATATGTATAAAAGTTTTGACAATTTACAATTACAATATATCGACGTATAAAGAATTCTTAACTATTAATATAACAGGAGTTGCGTCCCTTTTAATAAAGACAGATGAATTTTAATTTCTAAACCATATGTTTATATTAACATTTCCATCAACAATTCAACGGTAGAATAGAACACTTTTTTTGCATTTAAGTTTGATATGTTAGAACGAACCATGCCTGTAAATATTATGCAACATTTAAATATATATTCTTCAAAGAATTATTATATTTCTTAACTGATAATCAACTGTTTAAAGTTTCTAAACATTTTTATAGATCACAGGACCAAAGATGTTAATTTACAAAACTTTGCTGATGCCGTCTCATCACTTTACTGTAGAGTCTAGAATAGATAATGTTAGAGAGAGAGATGTATAAAAAAAACACTAGTAATATATTATGCAGTTAAAAATTAAAAATTGTAGCCGAAAAAGGGAGAGGAGTTGGAAATAGACAATTGCACATAATTCACGTCATTGGAGAGGGAGAGAGGCAGTTTAAAATCCTAACATTAAGAGAGAGAGAGAGAGAAAGAAAGAAAGAGCGAAAATGAGAGATGCAGTTATATATATTAAACATTAAGATATAGATAGAAGAAAGAGAATGAGAGTTAGGCATTTTAAATTTCTAGCATTAATAGATAGAGATTAAAATGTAGGAGTTAAGAGAGTTGAGAGAGTTTATATTTCTAACATCAAAAGTTAACCTTTTGAAAATTCTAGAATGACCAGAGAGACAATTTAAAATACTAGCATGAAGATAAAAGCAGTTTAAAATCTTAGTATGAAAAGAGATAGATTTAAAAGTCCTACTATTAAGACAGAAACAGTTAATAATGCTAATATGAAAGTGAAAGCAGCTTAAAATGTTGTTATGAAAATAGCGATAGACAATTACATCTCAAGCATTAAAATTGAGAGACAATCATTCCTTTTTTTATTTTTTAATTGAGAATCAAGTTCTGAATAGTTTATCAAACTTGTAGTAACAAGTGTTATATAGTGTGTTTATAATGTCTCTGTGCGGTGGCTCGATCAATATATAGAAAAGAAAGGGGGAGCAGGGATCTACATAGAGTACCCAAAAAATAACACTAGGGATATGGAAAAGATAGCAACAGGGAAATATTATCACAATTACGGTGCAGAATTGCAAGCAATAAAGTTGGCAATGGAAAAACTGCTGAACAGTAATCTTAGCCCACAGCCTGTAGAGTTTTTTTACAGATGCAAGATCAGTGCTCCAGGCATTGCAATCCAGAAAGTTGCTAATCTGCAAACTTTATTGACTGAACTCTACAAACACCATAGGATTGCCCTGCAGTGGATCCCATCTCACTATGGAATACCAGAAAACTAGAGAGCAGATCAGCTTTCAAAAGAAGGTACAACAGGCACACAACCAGATGGGCCGGTTACATACCATCATAAGATACAGATAATCAAATCAATCAGAAGACCAAATGCTCCAAATATGGATGCATTTCATTATATGAATAGATGGGAACAAGTTATCATTATACGCATTAGAACAGGACACAATTGACTCCACAGTCACGTGTCTACAAAATTAAAGATCGGTACCTCAACTACATGTACATGTGGACAGGCGCCCCAGACAGCGGAACGCATATTTCAAGAATGCACCGAATATAGTAGACTGAGGAAAGTACACATATTCCATTGATGCAACATTTAAATATATATTCTTCATAGAATTATTATATTTCTTAGCTGATAATCAACTGTTTAATGTTTCTAAACTTTATCTCAGGTGCAAACGAAGTTAATTTACAAAAATTAGCTGATGCCGTCTCATCACTTCACTGTAGAGACTATAAGAGATAATGTAAGAGAGAGAGAGAGGTATCAATAACACAAGGAAAATACTATGCAGTTGAAATTTAAAAATTCTAGTAGAAAAAAGGAGAGGAGTTGGAGATAGATAGTTGCACATAATTCATTTCACTGGAAGAGGGCGAGTGACAGTTTAAAATTCTAACATTAAGAGGGAGAGAGAGAGAGAGAGAGAGAGAGAGAGAGAGAGAGAGAGCGGAAAAGAGAGATGCAGTTATATATATTAAACAAGATAGAAGAAAGAGAATGAGAGATAGGCATTTTAAATTTATAGCATTAATAGATAGAGATTAAAATGTAGGAGTTAAGAGAGTTGAGAGAGTTTACATTTCTAACATCAAAAGTTAACCTTTTGAAAATCCTAGAATGACCAGAGAAACAATTTAAAATACTAAAATGAAGAAAAAAGCAGTTTAAAATCTTTGTATGAAAAGAAATACATTTTACAATCCTACTATTAAGAAAGAAGCAGACAATAATGCTAATATGAAAATGAAAGCAGCTTAAAATCCTGTTCACATTCACACATACGAGACAAATTAATGCAATACACAAGGAAACTACTGGACGCCGACTGGGAAAAACTTTACGCAGAATTCACACTAGCTGACAAAACAGAGGCAGTACAAGAAGTGCAGAAGTACAAATATCCGGCGCCTGACGGCCTCACAATATATATTTTGCAACATTTCTCTCCTCTCTTAGGCTCTCTTCTTCTCAAAATGTACACAGACTCATTCACAAAGAAATAACTTACTCCAAGCCTAAACATGTCTTACATAACATTGATCCGAAAAGACAACACAGACAAATAGCTTCTTAAAAACTACACCCCCATTTCCCTACTTAACACAGACTACAACATTCTAACAAAAGCATTAACAAACTCAAACCTTTCATGACAACACTCCTTCATAAAGGCCAACAGTGTAATGTAGAAGAGAGAAACATCCACCAGCACACACACACTTTATACGAGACATTATAAAGTAAACTCATGACAAAGACAGTCAGTCTTCCATCCTATCTCTCGACAGAAACATCCACCAACACACACACTTTATACGAGACATTATAAAGTACACTCATGACAAAGATAGCCAGTCTTCCATTCTATCTCTCGACAGAAACATTCACCAGCACACACAAACTTTATACGAGACATTATAAAGTACACTCATGACAAAGACGGTCAGTCTTCCATCCTATCTCTCGACAGAAACATCCACCAGCACACACAAACTTTATACGAGACATTATAAAGTACACTCATGACAAAGACGGTCAGTCTTCCATCCTATCTCTCGACAGAAACATCCACCAGCACACACACACTTTATACGAGACATTATAAAGTACACTCATGACAAAGACGGTCAGTCTTCCATCCTATCTCTCGACAGAAACATCCACCAGCACACACAAACTTTATACGAGACATTATAAAGTACACTCATGACAAAGACAGTCAGTCTTCCATTCTATCTCTCGACCAAGAAAAAGTCTTCCAGAGAAGCTTATTCCTACCCCCACAAAACACTACTGAACAGCAACATAGGAGGACGCTTCATACAATGGATACACATCTTTTATTCTAGACCTCAAAGTAAAGTTCTAGTGAACCATTCGTTCATAGAGATATTCAAGCTAACTAGATCGGTTTGACAGGGGTGTTCCCTCTCTCTTCTACTTTACGAGCTGACCATAGAACCGTTCCTTGAGAGTATCAGGCGAGACAGTTCCATAAAGGGCACATTCATGTCAGGGAAAGAAGAGCAGACATTGTTAGCGTATGCTGACGTCACTGTCTTCTTTCCATCAAACACTAGATCAATACATCCTCAATACATTCACAGAATTTGGACAATTTTAAAAAAAAGAATAAGAAAAAAGTGGTATGGTAACAGCTTTACGTGGTAATTAACAAAACAAAAGTCGACGTTTCGGCCAAGTAGGCCTTCAGTTGAAACAACAAACAGCAACACAAATATATATATATATATCTGACTTGGTTATTGAGCGGTCGCTGGTGGGGAAGAAGATGGTGTCAGCGTATGCTTGAGCTTTTGTTGTCCTCCTGATATAAATTTACAGCTGATGGGGTTGTCTTTTCTTCTCGATTAGCGGCTCTAAGACTATGAGGTAGAGGAGCGGAGTCAAGGGCATCCTTGTATGACGGACCTGGTTAGTCTGAAGGAATCCGTGAGTGTTCGATTTACAAGGACAAGGCACTCAGGTCTGGAGTACAAGATGTTGATGCATCGTCGAAAGTTGTCTCCCATATTGCAGTTGCTCAGCGTTGTCTGTAAGTAGGAGTGTACGATGCCCTGTCAAAAGCCTTTTCTTGGTCCAAGGACAGAATCGATGAAGGTATGTTTCTTGTATGTGTGTAGGTGATGATGTATCGTATGAAGTGGTTGTTTTTATTTTAACCTTGGATGCTGCATTGCTGGTCTTCGGGGACGAGTGAGAACATGAACGGCTTTAGCTTATTTGTCAGGGACTTTGTCAGTATTTTATAGTCTACGTTGAGCAGCGATATCGGTCTGTAGTTTGTTACTTGTGTCTTCTCTATATTGTTCTTCAGGAGTAAGATGTATGGCACGCTGATCCTCGGAGGTAGATGTCCTTTGTGGAAGGAATCCTTTAAAACCTTCAGCAGGAGTGTTCCTATGAAGGGGAGAACATGTTTATAGAACACCGCAGTGAGTCTGTCTGTTCCAGGCGTTTTATCCTTATTCGAGATTTTGAGAATTATCTTTCTTTCATATTTCTTAATACTTTCGTTTTTTCTTCTCTCGTATACATAAGTAAGGGTGAACACTACATTTGTTTTAAAAATTCTAATCTCTGTTTTTGTGCTGAGTAATTTTGATTTCCATTTATCGAAAGTCATTGCTGCCTTTACTCTTCCGATTCTAAAGTATGTATTTGTGTCTTCTTCTTGATCTATGCCCCTATGCAGCTTCTGATTTATATCTAGAGATTTATGTCATCAAATGCTATTTCTTTCAGGTTCATTTTTTTTTCTAAATTTATTTAATTTTCGTGGTTGATTCCAAGTCATATTATGTAAGTCTTTAGTACGAACTGACGTCACCGAAGTCAAGGCATTCCCATATATGCTCCGCCGACCGTTCCAGGAACCATAGAAATGTTCATCCACTGATGGTTCATGTCCTGTATTGATTGACCTTGTTGGGTTCCTTCATGCTTTCGTCCTTCATGACACCGTGTTCCACCATTCTTTTGATCCATGGGTAATCCTCAGCTTTCTTGTAGCCATCCTGTGACGTGTTCTTTTAAAGCCATCATTATGTGATACTTGTCAATTTTGTAATATTTCTTGCGTCATTGCAGACCCCGCCAACTTCTCGGTTATTTCATTGCCACGAACATCCGAGTGTTCCAGGGCAGTATATCCAAGCTTGATTGCTAACAGGAGACATGTGGAGTAGGTGCACCCACTGCCTGTGGAGTGTGTTCTTGTCAATCCGAAGAAACATCCTTAGTCAGTCAAATCAATCACGAAGACCACATATGTTGTTGGTCTCTTAACCAGCTAAGTGATGGCTCCCGTCAAGCCACAATCTCCATAAATTTGCTGGAGGTTATAGTCGTGTGGGCTTCTGCACCTTTATCTATCATCTTTCCATTAGATTACACAACAAAATACCAACCACTCCGAACATCTCTTGTGACCAAGCCATCAGTGTAGATGATCAGGTCTTGAACTTGGGAATGAAGCAGCAGTAAATATTCTGCTACCAATTGATGATATGACGTTTTTTCTTACACTGTTTTCACATAACTACTGATAAGAATTATTGTGTCTACAAAGTCAAGATCCTCTATATGAGACTCAAGTAACTATTCAATGCCTTTGGGACCTGTAAAGCATCACTGCTGTATGGAGTCGATGGCAGTTCCCTAAAACAAGGGAGATGAAGTACACTCTTGCTTCAACCCTTTCATCAATCTGAAACCATTCACTAAGTCCTGCCTCTGAGTGAACTCTACAAGAGAAAGTATCAAACAGATCTTTGCTTCAACCCTTTCATCAATCTGAAACCATTCACTAAGTCCTGCCTCTGAGTGAACTCTACAAGAGAAAGTATCAAACAGATCTTTGCTGACGTTTGATATGGATTGTGTTTGAACTAACATGAATTCCCCTTTATCAAAGTTTTAATTGCAAGCACTGTATTAACGGTCTTATTCACAACGATTAAAGTTTAGTTTGAGGTAATGTATTAACGCTGTTAAATTTTCAAAGATTAAAAAGTTTAGTTTGAAGTACATTATTAATGGTCATAAATTTTCAAAAATTAAAGTTTATTTTCAAGCACTTTATGAATGGTTCTTATATTTCCAAAGATTAAATTTTAGTTTGAAGTACTGTATTAATGGTCTTACATTTTCAAAGATTAAAGTTTAGTTTGATGTACTCTAGAACTGTTTTACATTTCCAATGGTTAAAGTTTAAGTTACAAATACTGTATTAAATATATTAAGTTTTCCTCCATTAAAATTTAGCTTTTCAAACTCTGTAATAAATGTCTTACATTTGACTTAGCACGAGTTTAGTTGCAAGTACTCTATTAATTTAACTATGTCAAACATAGTCCTATATTTAAGGTAGGCATATTGGAGAGAAAGATCACATGTGAAATGTCACAACCATTACTGGTTACTGTAAAATACATAAGAAATGGTGAAATTCAGGTGAACTGTTGAAATCACAACTAAGTGCATAGAGACACAAACAAATGTTGGATAATATGCATTAAATCACTGAACCAGTAACTTGCTGTGTACCTGCAAGAGTTGGTAGACTGGTTTCAAGGCTCAAGGAAGACCAAAAGTCATACAGATAGACAATGTCACAGAAAACCTAGCAGCAGTAAATGTTAATAACTGACAAATACAATACACTTAGACTCAGGGCAAAAATATTGCAGCTCCTCACAATTCTTGGTGGTGCATGTGCTTAAGTCAGTAAGTATTCTTTTATTTTAAGAAAATGTATTTTTTTGTAAGGTTATGCCAGCCTTTACTAAAAGCTTTGTTGTTCCAGCTGAAGACCTTCTTGGCTGAAATGTTCTTTTTGTTTCCAGTACTGAAAAATGAGGCACTGAAGTGTTAAGTGTTGAGCCAAAAAGTGGAAATATCAGAATTTTACTCCAAACCAGAACACAACACACTCACTTAACTTTCTTTTAGGGGTGGATGTAGTAGAGGCATACTCTTTTAATCATCACATGATTACAAGCATTACCAACATTGAGGAGTGGAGTCAAGGGGCATCACTCTCTTGGTCACATTGTATATCTTCTTTATGCCATTACTTCCCTCACTACAAGTCACATATCTAGTTTATTCAGCTGAGATGACTGATGACCCAATCTCAAACCCTGGGCTCTTTGTGTAAAAAGAGCCAATTTCACCTTTTAACAGGTAGACCTACTTTGCACCTGATATATATGCTTTTGTGTAATAAAGAAATAAATTAACAATAGTTAACAAATTAATAAAACAGATTCTTTATTTCTGAGAGCATTAGAACATCACATCTAATAAGAGTGCTAACTGGTTGTCAGATGTCAGTAACAAATAATTGCTTTTATTAAATTATATATTTGCACTTGATAAAAATACACTGATTTTGTTTACATTCAAAATTAAATATGTCTAAAAGTTTTGACATTTTACAAAATTCCTTGCAAAAAATTGCCTAGGATGACAAATAAATACAATCATATATAATGTGACATCATAATAGCATGAAGGAAGCTAGTCAACAATAAAGTTAATGAACAAGAATTGTGGGCCTCATTGATTCCCCATGTCAAGGCATGAACAATTAATTGAACAAAATCAAATATACAGCACAGCTTCACTGGGTATTAAAGTTCTTTATATTTTAAATTGTACAGCTGATAGTTGCTATATCAAAGTGGTATTTTGGTTCTAATCTTTCAAATTTAACAGCATTTATGTATGAAGATGTCCTGATACTAGTACATTCTCCTTATTCTTATAAAACATATTTTATGTGAGTGGTTTCAATTTGTGAGACCACATACAAAATGTAAAATGTTTAGCTAATGTAAATATTTGTGTGTGAATGATATTTTAGGAGTTGATGCTTGTAACAAAAAGATCAAAGAATGGTAAATCTGAGAGTTTTGGGGGATGCAATGTTCAATTTGTAATGACAAAAGTATTGATATTTTAAGATATGACTTCATCATTTTGAATGTATAACAGAAGAAATGTATTGTAACTTCTAGCAAAGACACAAATGAGCAAAATAACTAAAGTGTCAGTGATAAACAACTGTCTATGATGCTGAATATTCTTTCATGAAAAATTCTAGTAGTTTTTAAGTTTGTAAAGTTGTAGGATGACATTCATGGCTGTTACAAATTTATTCAATAATTTAACAAATTGTCTTTTCTAAAAACAAAGATATATTTTTTACAAGTGGGTAAAAATGTAATTTACAAATAAATAGAATAAAACAATCCTTAAAAGTGTAACCACTTGCAAAACTGTATGTCAGCAAATTTTGGATAGGTTTTGGATGGATATTGAGTTATTAGCGGGTCATCATCATTGTGCTCCGAACATGTCCATAGGTGCTTAGATCCCCTCCTCAGCAAGTCTCGCAATGTCCAGTACGACTCCAGTTCTGTGTTGGTTGATTAGTCTTCTTATATGCCCATTAGTTTCTCGTTTCTGGCTGTGCCCATCTTAACTCCCATCTCTTTTATCCGAAGGAGTAATGTGGACTCATGGTTGTTGAAGTCCTGTGTCCTTCCCATTTCCTGGAAGGCATTGCTAATGTCCACCTGATCCATTGGTTGACCATCATAAACAATAGCACAGCTAGCCAATCTGTCCACTCTTTCATTTCCCTGTACTTTAGCATGTTCTGGGACATAGACAAAGGTGACCTTGCGTACACATTTTTTACTTCCATAATGACTCTACCCATTGCATACATACAGATCCCACCTCCACTTTTCTTATCATGCTCATCGAATCACTCAGTATACAGGCGTGGGTGCAGTCTTGTGACTGTAACCAGATGAATGCCTTGGTCACTGCCATCACCTCCATTGTCATGCTACTCATGGTCATAATATTTGCACCACTGTTTTCCTTGACTATTTTGCCTGCTGAGCATGCTGTAAATGCCCATGCACTCCTTTGGTGTCGTCTTACAGAACCGTCTGTATAGATGACTGCATCTTTATCATTGGTGTTATCCTAGATGTGACCATTGACCTTCTTTTTGACCATGACTGAGTCTGGTTCCCTACATTTCCTGTGGAGTGTGACAATACATGAGAATGTCCCCTTGAATGACATGGCACTGGTATCCACTGCTCGCCAGCATTGATCTTGGTAAGCCCACAGACCTGTTTGATGACATCCGCTTGGCCTACCCATGATTTGCCTCTTTTTTAACCTGACACCCTTTCCTGTGTTGTTTTGATGGTTAAGTATGGGGATGTTATTTTTATGGATTCAGAAGCCTGTGAACTGATGCCCTTTGGCAAATTGCCATGTAATGATATCTGCAGGTATTTCTGAGTTGCCTTGTAGCTCCATATAAGGTGTTCATTTATCTGGTCTTTGAGGAAGTAGAGTTGATCTAATATCGGTTGAGCTTTGGATGTCTGGGAAATGAAAGTAGATCAACCACCAATAGAGAAATAGGAGTTAAAAAAGCACAGAACTAGGCTACAATACAAATTCAGCTTGTGGGTACAGTAAAGCTGGTGATGGGCAGAGTTAAATATTGTATGTTTGATCTTAGCCATTGGCTCTTAGATCCTGGTGATCAAATAACTAGAGTGAATTTTTATTTCAGATTCTTACTGGAAAGGGTACATCTTGTCTGTCTCAGAAGGTAATACAATGCAATAGGTCTTCTATATCAAAGTTCCAATCACCATAGACATACACTGTTGCTATATAACTCTATAGAAATAATACAGTGATGTTTTGATCCATTTTGAGTTGCTGATCCTGCAAGAAACTATGTGGTCTATAAGTTGTTTCTCCAAATTTATTTACTTTTGGACATGACAAACAAATCCCAGCTTGCAACTAATGAGTTAAGTAGAAAAACCATAAAAATACATATAGTGTCTATATCAAAAGAGATTACATATTCATTTTCTAATCATCCAATTTTTAAATAAATAATTCAATAACTATATTTCTCTCTATATTTTATCTCTCCCCCCCCCCAGGCTTATATCTCTTCCCCTGTATCTCACTTTCTTTCAGTCTTTCAATAAATGTATGACACTCTTAAATTAGAAAATTGTTAACTAATCAGGGGTTCCCTTGAGATCATTATAGATATTTCATTTCTATATCTGCCTCATCACACCTTGATTCAATCCTTCAACAGATATAACATACAAATTCTGCATCATTATTACAATAAAATTATATGATACGATCAAAGAGATATTGACAATAACACAAATTCTGCATTATTATTACAATAAATTTATATGTTACAAGTAAGAGATGTTCACAATAACATAAACTTAAATATCAAATTGCATTTTTAAATTTGCGTCCCGTTGTTTCAGACTCAGACTTTCAACAAAGAAATATTGAGAAATGGTTGAGGTGCTTTTAACACCGTAGAAGATCACCCTAAATATTTTACTTTCAATTTCCTCAAACACATCTCTGAGGAGTTGATTTTCAACGCCTCTTCATATTAAAACAAAAGCAATAGCAGAAACAAAAAGAAGCAGGCTAAATGTGGAAGATGGCATGATCTTTGTTTTAGAAACATTCCGCCATACATTTTGAAAGTGGTTGTCCAGATGCATCATTCATCATCAGCAATGTTATTCAATATTACATTAGATTTATAACTGATAATCCTCTTTCAACGTATTCAATTTATTTTATTTAAATGTCTTTTTTATGAAAATATGACCACAAAAGAAAGATTTACAACCACTAGAATGAACCATCACAGAAGAATGCTGAATGTAACAAAAAGGTATGACATGCAATGGCAAAGATATTAAAAAGAAAAGCAGATGTCAGACCAATTCTGAGTTTCATTTAAAAACACGAAATTAACTAATTTTGATATAGCATCCTAAGCATCAGAGGAAACAGCAAAAAAAATAAAACAGCATCCAACAGTAAACAGATGAATCAGCAGAAACAGAAAAGAGCATCCAACAGCAATTAGATGAAACAGTGAAATAAAATAAAAAAGATGACCTCTAAGATGGTGCAGTGAAATTTCAAATAAGAAAAATGATTTCAACAAGTTGATAAGTGGCAAATAAATAATTAATGAAATTAATGGCAGAGGATCTCAAATACCATTGCTGTCATGTGACATGACAACATGCAAGCAGTGGTAGATGTGTAAAATAAACACAAAATGGTATTAAGAACATTAAGTTATACACTATAATTAGACCTCTTTATCCATTTTAAGATGTGTACTTGCCTGCTTTTTGTGTTTGTTTTTTTTTATAATATTATCTGTTGGTTTGTAGCTGATGAAGGTTTTTGCTGAAATGTAATTTGTTTCATCTTTCTATAGATTTACTTTTCTGTAGCTCTTCTTGCATCATCACATGATATTCAATATAATTGTATATTTTATATTTGTCCCCTATCTCCAAGCAATGGAAGAGTGGACTTATGATGCAGAAAAGCAAGCCAAATTTTTGGTAAAATGATATCATTGACAAAGAATGAAATCACAACATATTTTAAAAAAAGAACTTGAAAGCTAGATTTTGGAATAACTAATAAGTTAAATGTGCCTGTGTGCTGCGAGGCACAAAGGGGTGTTAACAATAGTGGCGCTGTTTCTTACCATGCATATTCGTAAGAGGTGACTAAGGAGAGTTGGATTGGGACTGGCTAACCTTTACTGTAAAAAAATAAGCCTAAAAAACTTCACAAATATGGACAAGTCAAAGAAAAGAATAAAAATAAATTTGCCATCCAGGTAAGATAAAGGCTCTCTGTTTAAGAGATGTATGATGCAATTCAGAGAAAGTCTTAAGGAGTCTAAGGAGTCTGGGTTGCTGACTCACCTTTTATCTACCAGGAAATCCTCCAGAATTGGCACCTGGAATGTATGTACCCTAAATGAACAAGAAAAAGCTGCACAGGTAGCAACAGAAATTAGAAATTACAAAGTAGATATTCTAGGAATGTGTGAAACAAGATGGCTAGGAATGTAAAGGATAAAACTAAATACAGGAGAGATGATTTTATCATCAGGACACTGGGAACCTGGAGCACAACATAGTCAAGGAGTTATCATAATGTTATCGGGGGGGGGGGGGGGGGGGAATTGCATAGAAGACACTGATAGAATGGGAAGCAGTAGGGCAAAGACTAATGAGAGCAACATTTAAAACAACAAAAAACAAAGTAAAAATACACATTATCCAATGCAACGCACTAACCAATGATAAGGATGATTTAGTTAAAGGTGAATTCTATAAACAGTTGCAATGTCAGATGGATAAAAGACGAGTCAAGGATATTATAATCTTGATGGGAGATCTAAATGCAAAAGTAGGATCAGACAACAGAAGCTTTAAAGAGATTATTTGAAAACCATGGACTTGGAGATATAAATGAGAATAGAGAGATATTCGTGAACTTCTGTGCTCTTAATCAAATGAGCCTAGGAGGAACAATATTCCAACATAAAAATACATAAAGCTACATGGGTGTCATCAGATCATAGAACAAAGAATTAAATTGCCCACATATGTATTAATAATAAGTTGAAGTCATCCTTACAGAATGTAAAAGTATATAGAGGAGCAAATGTGGCTGCTAGCCAAACTTAAACTTAAACTAAAAAGATACTACAACAAATAAGGGCAGAAAGTATTTCAATGTATAATTTCTTAAAGAACAAGGAATTAAAGACAAAATTTGCAGTCATAATATCAAACAAATACCAAGTCCTCCAACAACTAGAAAATACAATCAATGTAGAAGATCATTGGAAACAGGTAAAGGATATATGGAAAGAGACATACGAAGAAATGCTGTGGGTAAAATGGCCGCCAGAATAAGTTATGGATGACAGCAGAGAACCTGGATGAAATTAAAGAAAGAAAGAATAAAAAAGCAGACATAAATAAAAGCAAAATGAGAAGTAATAGAGCCAAGACACAGGAAGCTTACACAGAAGTGAACAAAGAAATAAGATGCATTAAAAGGGATAAGAGGAAATATATACATGAACTAGTTAAAGAGGCAGAAGAAGCAGCAAATAAAGGGAATATGAAAGAACTGTACAACAGCACAAAGAAATTAAGTGGAAAATACAAACAGATAAATGCCTTTATTAAAGATAAGAAAGGAAATATGCTTAGTAATATAAGGGAACTAATGGAGAGATGGAAAGAGCACACTGAAGAACTGTTGAACAGACCCGGGTTCAAATAACCCTCCAGATATACTACCAGCAGAAGAAGAGTTACACATTAACTGTGGAAAACCAAGCAAGGAAAAAATAATGAAAGCCATCAAGCTATTAAAAAATGGTAAAGCCACAGGACCAGGTGAAATTCCTTCGGAAGCCATCAAAGCAGATATTAATACCTCTACTAAGATACTACATAATCTATTAGATAAAATTTGGGAGAGGGAAGAAATACCTAAAGACTGGAAAGAAGGTTATATGATCAAACTTCCAAAGAAAGGAAGTTTGCAGCAGTGCACAAATTATAGGGGAATTATGCTATCAGTGCCAGAAAAGATATTAAGCAGAATAATTCTGGAGAGACAAAAACAGGTTTAGAGAAACATTTGAGAGATGAATAAGCAGGCTTTAGGGAAAACAGATCATGTGTTGATCAAATAACTACCCTATGTATAATAATTGAACAAAGTTTAGAACTACAGTCCCCACTTTATATTGGATTCATAGATTACGAAAAGGCATTTCAGAGTTTAGACAGAGGAATGCTTTGCAAGTTGCTGAGTCAATGCGGAATCCCCACAAAATGTATTAATCTGATAAGAATAATGTATGAAGAAATGAAATGTAGTGTGGTAAATGAAGGGCAGCTTACAAAAGCATTTGAAATAAAAACAGGAGTACGGTAGGGATGCCTTCTATCTCCATTTCTCTTTCTACTGGCCATAGATTGGATTATAAAAATAACTCAAAACAGAAATGGAAACCAGGGGTCACTGACCAAGCTACTTGATGAATTTGACTTTGCTGATGACATAGCTCTCCTATCACACCTACATCAACAGATGCAAGATAAAATGAGCATACTTGATGAGAGATCACAAGAGATAGGAATGAAAATAGAGATAAGAACAAAATTATGAGAATTAATGCAGTTGGCAATAACCAAATAAAATTAGGAGAAATATCACTACTAAACATACAATCTTACATATATCTTGGCAGTAATATAGACAAAGAGGGAGGAACAGAAAATGATACCAAAATAAGGATATCAAAAGCAAGAAGAGCATTTCTTCCACTGGAAACACATGGAAGTCCAAAGAAATTAGGTTAAACACTAAAATAAAAATTTTCAACTCCAATGTTAAGTTAGTCTTAATATAAGACTGTGAAACATGGAGAACACACAAATTTCAATCATGAAGATACAGACTTTCATTAATGGATGCTTACACAGAATAAAAGAATGGAAATGGCAGGACACAATCAACTGAGAGTATTACACAACATGCCCTTTTTTGGAATCCCCAGGGAAAAATACAAAGAGGAAGACCAAGGAATTCTTGGAGAAGACAGAAGCAGAGATGAAGATGTTGAGGAAGACTTGGAATGATCTTAAAAGAATGGTAAGAAACAGAACGACTTGGAAAGCGTTTGTTGAAGATCTATGCTTCACAGGGAGCTGAAAGGTAGAATAAGAAGAATAAGTTAAATGCCACAGAAGTGAAATGTGTCAGATAAATCACGGGAGCCAGCTTGACAGACAAAATCAAAAGTAAAGAACTAAGAATTAGGTTTGGGAACACCTCCAAAGAAGAATATATAATTAAACAATGAATTCAATAGGCCATGAATCAAGACAGAAACAACCAAACACAATCCATACAGTTATTAACAAATGCTATAAAACAAAAAACCAAGAGGATACCATTCAAATATGTTGGATAGATAGAATACTAAAAAGAAATGTGAAAGCAGAAGAGGAAATCAAAGAACAAAACTCTGTAAACTATTTCTCACCTCGATGTGAAAAGTAAATCAGGAAGGAAAGAAGAGACAGAAGAAATATACTACTTATTATAAATGAAGCAAACTACAGACCCGTGTCAAGAACACTCTTTACCATCAAAACATTAATATGCAGGTGAAGAGAAACAGAACAGAACAGAGCTGAGGCACAGAGTTGCAGGGTAGTAGTTCTTTCCTCTCTCATTTGATTTAACCAATGAGGAAAGATATAGTTTGTGGCCACAACATTTTGTGTTGTTGATTATTACTGCAAAGTTGTCATTATTATTAATACCAAGTACCATGCTTGCTGGGGAGCCATGATAGCTCAGTGGTTAGTGAACTGGAGTACAAAGGACAAGAGATAGGGTTTGATCACAACCAACAGCTTCCGGGTTCACCCAGCCTTAAATGGGTACAAGATTTTTTCTGGTAAAGTAAAGCGGCACAGGCGTAATACTGACCACATTACCCCAAAAAATCATGTGCTGAAGGTCTGTAAAATTTATGGTCACTAACACCATATTCCCTATACGTCACTTGGCGTGACGGGGGTACTTTACTTTTTTTTTTAACCACGCTTGCTGGGGTAGGTGATCATGTGTCTCCATAATTTTTTATATCTGTATTTTTTTTTCCATTTTGACTAACAAATAGAGCATTTATGAAATTGTTTTGCATCTTTTCTCTATTTCAGCTCTAATGGCTACCTACTACAATTTTTTCAGTTGTCTTAGCAGTCACACAAAAAATAAAAAATCACAGCTGTCACAATATATCACAGCTCCAAGAAAATATCCCAGCTGTCACAAAATACCCTAGCTGACATAAAATATTTGAATTGTCACAAAATATCTCAGTTGTGAAAAATATCAAAGATGTAACACAATATTTCAGGTGTCAGAAAATATCCCACATGCAATAAAGTATCACAGTGGTAAAAAAATATTCCAGCTGTCACAACAGTAAGAAAATATCCCAGCAGTAACAAAATATTCTGGCTGTCATACAATATATCAGCTGTACCAAAATATTCCTGATGTAATAAAATATATTCCAGTAATAAAATATATTCCAGCAGTCAAAATATATCTCAGTTCATGCAAAATATCCCAGCTGCAAAAAAAATTTCAGTTGTCACAGAATATATCATTTGTCACAAAATATCACAGCTGTCATGAAATATCTCAGTTATCATAAAATTTCCCAGATGTCACAAAATTTCCCAGATGTCACAAAATATCCCAGATGTCACAAAAAATCCCAGATGTCACAAAAAAAATCCCAGATGTCACAAAAAAATCCCAGAAGTAACAAAATATCCCAGCAGTAACAAAATATACAACTATCACAAAATATACAACTATCACAAAATATCCCAGCTATCACAAAATCATCCAGCTGTCTCAAATTGGCACAGCAGTAACAAAATATACAACTATCACAAAATATCCTGGCTAACACAAAATCATCCAGCTGTCTCAAATTGGCACAGCAGTAACAAAATATCCCAGCAGTAGCAAAATATCCCTGCTATTACAAAATATCCCAGGCGTAACAAAATATACCAGTCGTAACATAATATCCCAGTTGTAACATAATATCCCAGCTGTCAAAAAATACCTAAGTTGTCACAAAATGCTACAGCTGTAACAAAACATCCCAGCTGTCATTAAACATCCCAGCTGTCATAAAACATCACGGTTGTCACAAAACATCAGTTGTCACAAAATACCCCAGCTGTAACAAAATATCACAGCTGTCGAAAAAATCTCATTTGCCACAAAATATCTCAGTTGTCACAAGATGTCAAAGCTACAACACACCTGTTGTCAGAAAACATCCCACATGCAAAAGAGTATACCAGTGGTAAAAAAATATTCCAACTGTCACAAAATGTCACAGCAGTAACAAAATATTCTGAATGTCACAAAATATACCAGCGGTACCAAAATATCCCTGATGTAATAAAATACATTCCAGCAGTAAAAATATATCTCAGTTCACACAAAATATCCAAGCTGCAAAAAATATCCCAGCTGTCACAGAATATATTATTTGTCACAAAATATCACAGCTATCATAAAATATTCCAGATGTCACAAAATATCCCAGAAGTCACAAAATCATGCAGCTGTCACAAATATCTGTTATCACAAAATATCACAGCTGTCATAAAGTAATTCATTTTTCATAAAATATACCAGCTGTCACAAAATATCTCAGCTGTAACAAAATGTCTCAGTTGTTACAAAATCTTACAGCTTTAACAAAACATCCCAGCTGTCATAAAACATTCAAGCTGTCACAAAATATCACAGTTGTCACAAAATATGTCAATTATCATCAAATATCCCAGCTGCAACATTTTTATCCCAGTCATAAAAAAAATATTCCAGCTGTCACAAAATATACAATTTGTCATAAAATATGCCAGCTGTACCACAATATACCAGCTGTAAAAAAATATTCCAGCAATCAAAATATATATCAGTTCACATAAAATATCCCAACTGTAACAAAATATCCCAGCTGTCACAAAATCTTCCAGCTGTCACAAAATATCAGTTATCATAAAATATCCCAGATGTCACATAAACATCCCAGCAGTAACAAAATATCACAGCAGTCACAAAAAAGCCCAGGTGACACAAAAAACCCCAGCAAATATCCCAGCTGTCACAAAATATAGTTCTCACAAAAATATGCCTGCTGTTACAAAATATTAAAGTTGTCACAAAATATTAAAGCTGTAACAAATTATCTCAGTTGTCACAAAGTATTTAAGTTGTCACAAAACATCACAGCAGTAACAAAATATCGCAATTGTCACAAAATATCCCAGCTGTCACAAAATATCTCAGCTATAACATAATTTCCTTAGACATTTATTTTCGAATGCGTTCAACTTTGTTTCTATATATCTCTCGTTGTTTTCCAGCTTTCACACGCATACGTAAGGGTTGATAGTACATTTGATTTGAATAGCCTAGTTTGTGTTTGTGCTAATGAGTTTTGATTTCCACAACTTTTCAAGGCTTCTGAAAGACATTGCTGCTTTAGCCAGTCTGATTCTAATTTCTTTGCTCGTATCCCCTTCTCGATCAATGTGACTTCCAAGATAGATGAAGTGATCGATCTCTTCTACTGGTTTGTTTCCATGTATATCTTGTCACTTGTTGGAATTAAACTTTTCATGACTTTTTTTGAAAAGACTAAAGTCATGAAAAGTTTAATTCCAACAAGTGACAAGATATACATGGAAAACAAACCAGTAGAAGAGATCGATCACTTCATCTATCTTGGAAGTCACATGATCGAGAAGGGGATACGAGCAAAGAAATTAGAATCAGACTGGCTAAAGCAGCAATGTCTTTCAGAAGCCTTGAAAAGTTGTGGAAATCAAAACTCATTAGCACAAACACAAAACTTAGGCTATTCAAATCAAATGTACTATCAACCTTACGTATGCGTGTGAAAGCTGGAAAACAACAAGAGATATAGAAACAAAGTTGAACGCATTCGAAAATAAATGTCTAAGGAAAATACTTGGTATAGAATGGAACGAATTCAAAACAAACGAGGAAATTAGAGAAATCGCCAATCAACCACTAATATCTTCAGTAATAAGAAAAGACGATGGTCATACGTTGGACATGTGATGAGAAGAGATAATAATCGAATAGCAAAGCAAGCCCTCATATGGGAAACAACAGGTAAAGAAAAAGAGGAAGACCCAGGGAGACACTGAGAAGAACATTGATGAGAGAGGCAAGAGCAGCAGGAATCGGCTCCCTCAATGAGATAGAACTGCTTGCACAGAACAGAGACAGATGGCGAGATTTGATAAAATATCTTTAAAAGAAAACTGCTAGAACAAAAATTCATATAGGAGAAGGTGTATCTTGGTCTACGCCCTATGGGCCGGTTACGGCTCGAAAGTCAATAGATAGATAACATAATGTACAGTAGTCAAAAATATTACAGCTGTAACAAAATATCCCAGCTGCAACAAAACATCCCAGCTGTCAAAACATCCCAGCTGTCAAAATATTCCAGCTGTCACAAAAAACACAGCTGTCATAAAACATCCTAGTTGTCACAAAAGATCACAGATGTTCCCTTCTCCTGACATGACCCCAAGTGATGAATGTCTCCTGATGTTGGAAATTAGCTATAATTTTTTATATGGCCTCTTTTAGAACATCCTAATTATTCTTTTAGAACATCCTAATTTATTCTTTTAGAATATCCCCATTACTCTTTTTTTAACATTCCCATTACTCTTTTAGAATACCCTTGATACTTTTTTTTTTTAGAACATCCACATTACTCTTTTAGAATATCCAGTTTACTCTTTTAGAATATCCCCATTAGTCTTCCAGAATATCCCTTTAGTCTTTTAGAATACCCTCGTTACTCTTTTAGAACATCATCTATTACAAAAGTTGGACACAACTCAAAATAACAAAATTAATATTAAAAAGCTGCTTTATAGAATTGTTGGATTTTCATGTTCTGTGATGGCTCTCTCGCAGTACTTTCTAACCATAGCATATGCATCAGGGGCAGACAACAATCCTGGACATGCAACTGCTGAAATGTAGAGTATCTATAAGCAACCATCACTATTCCTTTGTTGTTACATCACATGACTTCATCTCAAGTTTATGTAGATTTGGACAGTGCATAAATAAGGCTTACAGTCCATCGTCTGTTATGTCACATTTACCTATGTCCAACAAGCAAAGTCTTGAGCAGTTTTGTGCCAGAAAATCTAAGCCAATGTCTGAGATAGCCTCACAGCCCTAAGAGTTGAAGTAGCATAGCTTGTTGTAGATCTTAGTAATGTGAATGATCCCTTGGTCTGACACCTTGGTAAACATGAAAAAATTTGTAAAATGTTTATAACAGGCCTTTGTGAGCAATTATATATGTAAATGTTTGTAAATAGTCCATATAAATATCTGTCAACAATTTTATTATTTTTCTTTAAATTTTTAAACATTGTACATAAACATAACACTAGTAAACATGTACAAATTAAACATCATTCCTTTTAATATATGGAGGAATAATGATGTTAGTGGTCATATTTTTTATGACCAACAGGACTTTTATAAAAGTCGTGACCAGAATCAAGCAATGCTGCACTACCTTTTCACATAAAATGGTAGATGTGTAAATACATTTTTGAAGCAGGCCATATATAAATATGTAAATATTTTAACAGTGACACAAATTCTATCACGAAGCTTGTTTAAACTAATCAATGAGAAAATCTTTAAAAACATCACAAAGATGCCAGGCATAAACTATAATGGAATGATAGTCAGTAACCTAAGATATGCTGATGATACCGTATTACTAGCAGAAAATCCTGAAGATCTACATCAATTACTAAATGAAATAAACATGATAAGCAAAAAATATGGATTAGATATGAATATCAAAAAGACTAAACTATGATCATAACAAAGAAAGTACTCAAAACCTACAAGTCGATATCAAATTTCAAGAAATACACCTGAAGACATTTCAAAGCTACAGCTACTTGGACATACTATGACCAGTGGTGGAAAATGTAAAACTGGAGGGAAAAAAAATTGAAAATGACAAAAAGTAATTTTAATGTCATAAGAAATATACTAACATCAAAACAAATAAAGGAGGGCTAAAACTAAGAATCGCAAAATGTTATATCTTCTCAACATTCATGTATGGTGCTGAAAGATGGACATTAGACAAGAAAACAGAACAGAAAATTTAAGCTTTTCAGATGTGGATTTATAGAAGAATAGGAAGAATTGAAAGGAAAGAAAAGAAAACAAATGATTCTTCTTCCTCTTTCCTTCTCATTTGCCTTTCAGCATCGAGGGGAGATATAATTTGCGGTGTTTTGCTCTTCTGTTCACCTCGGCTGCTGTTATGTTTCCTAGTGCTTCTAATATTCCATCCATCCATCTTTTTCATGGCGACCATTGGGTCTGGTATTCTCACATTTGTTGAAGGCTTGTTGTGTTGTGTTTTGATTTTTCTGTTTTGTCATGTGGCCAAAAAATTGTATCTGTTGTTTCTTTATATATTCTATGGCAGGGGCTATTCCTAGCTTTCTCCTCAGTTTTTCATTTGTGATCTTTCTTTCAGACTGTTTCCTGTCATTCGTCTGACACATTTCATCATAGAAGAGGTTATTTTTCTTATTGTTCTTGCATCTTGGGTCCAGGTCTGGCATTGGTAGCACAACGTTGGGATGAAGATTGTATTGTATAGTGCTCATTTTGCCTCTAGCGCTATTTCCTTGTTGGACACTAGTGGTGATAACTGTCCAATGATTTGGATTGACAAACAAATGATGAAGGGAAGTCTTAAAACAACTAAAATTAAAAGAGAACTACTTAACACAATTCAAGCAAGACAAATGAGATTTTTGAGACATGTTAAAAGACACTATGGTCTACTAAAAGTAATCTTGGAAGGGAAAATGCAATGTAAAAAAGCAAAGGTAGACCAAGACTAATATGGACAAGTAACATCAAAAGATGGTCACATCAGCCTATGATAATCTTCATCATCAAAGCAAGAGACGGTAGACAACTTTGGATGCTGAGACAGCATTTAATGAATGACATAAATGAAAATGTCAAATAAATGTTATACTTAGCTCTCTAAAGAAACAATTTTAAACTGATAAGCTGTTAAAGTCTGTATCTGCACTGCACAACTTTTATAAAATGTATTGTTTCCAATGTAAAGCAAGATTTTTTTTTTTTGCTCTTCTAAAAAAAAGATTCCACAGTCTGGTGTCACATGCTTCCTTGTATTAGTTATCAAAATGGTGGATGCACTGGATACGTGTCAGAAGCTATAAGCTGTGATTGATATTCTCACAGTGGAAAGTTTTGAGCCTAAAGCAATTCACAATTCTCTGTGGAATTTGCTTGAAGAGGAAGTTTTCAATCTCAAGTTATGGCAGTCTTGACACAGAGGAGAGGTTGTTAGTTCAAATTCGACTGTACAAGTTGGAATTTTTATTTGTGATTTCTCTCTGTGGCAACCACCCCTGGTCTCAACAGTGAGGTCTGGCTTGAAACGTCAATTACACAACAGAAAAAAATATAAGTACCTCTGAAGATGGAGTTATCTTGCCTGAGTGGCGAGGGACCCCTGTGCACATGGCTGCCAGAGTTAAATGAATTAACATGCAAAGTTCAGTTCCTAGGCTATAGGGACTTCGCTTCAGGTGAAAGCTGTGAAAGCAGAAAAAAAAATATGTCTATACTGTACTTTTTTGGTTAACTCTTTCCATATGGAAGCTTTTTATTTACACAACAGAAGAGATTTCAGAGACAAAATTGTTCAAGGTTTTAAGAATCAATCTATATATTTATATTCCTATATATAACATATTATATACGAATGTTAGATAATTAAACAAGATATAAGGAGATAAGATATGTAAAAAGAAAAATGGTTTGATTGCGTTCACACTAATCAAATTGAGCATGGCGCACTATACGGCGAAACGTACGTTGCCGGAATCGCATTGGCGCACAGTGCAGCGAAACGTACGGAAAGAGTTAATGTAATAAATCATTTAAAGAAAAAATCTGAGTACAAATGTCTACGGTGATAAAAATAGCATGATACACATTACACGTAGACCAATATTTTTTATTACAAATATTTGACTGTTAAACTTGTAAATGCAGGTGGTTGGTGAGCTGGTAAAGATGGTACTTACTCACATCAATTTCAGAACTAGTGTTTTCTTCAAGGCGGTGTCTTTTTAATAATTGCTATACTACCTTGGGTTTATACTTTTCTTCAAAGTTGAGTAAGGTAGAATCTTAGTGAAGAATGAGAAGCTCGGCCAGAATAAGGACATATGACAAAGTACACCGAAAACCCTGTGTGCCATCTGATGACACTGCAGGGCATTAGAAGTAAGACAGTCATAGAAATATATGAGTACTAACATACTTTTCCCAAAAATCCAACAACTTTTAAAAATAAAGAGACACTAGAATGTAAAATCCTTCATTATCTTTTTACATTTTGCCACAATGAGGTAACGTAGAGTCTTCCGTAATTTGGCCACTCTTGCATGCCTAGATCAGCTACACTTTTGCAATCACTCAGTCTCAGTTCTCGTAAGCTTGTCGAACGAATAATTTTTTAATTGTTTAATGACATGACATAAAGAGAATAATTAAAATTACAAAGAAAACAAGTTTTAAACAGTTAAACTGAATATTTGTATATTTAGTGAATATTTATTTATTGTATAGAATATTATTTATTAACTGAATATTTATTTATTTTATGCTCCATGTGAATGCAAATCTATAACAGGTGAAATATACCAGATGGCCTATTAAAATCAATATTCATAGCCTTACCAAAGAAATGGGGAGCTGCAATGGCTCAGTGGTTAGTGAACAGAAATACCAAAGACAAGAGGTAGGGTTCAATCCCTACAACATCAAAGCAAGAGACAGGGCAGAAAGGTGCTCCATGGTAGCCAACTTTGGATGCTGAGACAGCATTTAATGAGTGACATAAATGAAAATGTCAAATAAAATTTATACTTAGCTCTCTATGTAAACAATTTTAAACTGATAAGCTGTGAACATTCTGTGTCTGAACTGCACAATTTTTATAAAATGTATTGTTTCCAATGTAAAGCAAGATTTTTTTTTTTTTTCTCTTCCAAAAAATAGATTCCACAGTCTGGTGTCACATGCTTCCTTGTATCAGTTATCAAAATGGTGGATGCACTGGATACATTTCAGAAGCTATAAGCTGTGATTGATATTCTCACAGTGGAAAGTTTTGAGCCTAAAGCAATTCACAATTCTCTGTGGAATTTGCTTGAAGAGGAAGTTTTCAATCTCTAGTTATGGCAGTCTTGTCACAGAGGAGAGGTTGTTAGTTCAGATCTGACTGTACAAATTGGAATTTTTATTTGTGATTTCTCTCTGTGGCAACCACTCCTGGTCTCAACAGTGAGGCCTGGATAGAAACGTCAATTACACATCAACATAAAAAACATGAGTACCTCTGAAGATGGAGTTATCTGCCTGAATGGCGAGGAGCCCCTGTGCACATGGCAGCCAGGGTAAAATGAATTAACATGCAAAATTCAGTTCCTAGGCTATTGGGACTTCACCTCAGGTGAAAGCTGTGAATGCAGAAAAAAAATATGCCTATACTGTACTTTTTTGGTTAACTCTTTCTGTACGGAAGCTTTTAATTGACGCAACAGATGAGATTGTCACACTCGACAGGAAAAGTAGGTAACAGAACCCGGTCGTGGTTAATGCTGAGGTCAACGGTCTCATCTGCGATAACACCGATGAGAAAGATGCAGTCATCTATACAGACGGTTCTGTAAGACGACACGAAAGAAGTGCATGGGCATTTACAGCACGCTCGGCAGGCAGAATAGCCAAGGAAGACAGTGGTGCATACGCCATGACCACGAGTAGCATGACAATGGAGGTGATGGCAGTGATCAAGGCATTCAAATGGTTAGAGTCACAAGACTACATCCACGCATGTATACTGAGTGATTCGATGAGCATGATAAAAAAAGTGGAGGCGGGCTTTGTACGCATGTAATGGGTAGAGTCGTTGCAGAAATCCAAAATACGTAAGGTCACCTTTGTCTATGTCCCTGGACATGCGGGAGTACAGGGAAATGAGTGAGTGGACAGGTTGGCTAGCTGCGCTGTCGTTGAGGACGGGCAACCGATGGATCGGGTGGACATCATCAATGCACTCCAAGATGTGGGAAGAGCACAGGACTTCGACAAACACAGATCAACGTTGCTTCTTCGGATGATGGAAATGGGAGTTAAGATGGGCACAGCCAGAAATGAGAAACTTGGTGGCCATGTAAGAAGACTTATCAACCAACATAGAACTGGAGTCGGCAGTCGCTGGACACTGAGGGAATTGCTGAGGAGGGGATCTGAGCACCTATGGACATGTTCAGAGTGCAATGATGATGACCCGTAAATAACTCAATAACTCAATAACAGAAGATTTTCGGAGACAAAATTGTTCATGGTTTTAAGAATCAATCTATATATTTATATTTATCTAACATATAACATATTATATTTGAATGTTTAGATAATTGAACAAGATAAAGGATATAAGATATGTAAAAAGAATATGGTTTGATGACCTTCACGCTAATCAAATGAGCATGGCGCACTATACGGTGAAAACGTACGTTGCCGGAATCGCATTGGCGCACAGTGCGGTGAAACGTATGGAAAGAGTTAATGTAATAAGTCACTTTAAAGAAAAAATCTGAGTACAAATGTTTGCGGTGATAAAAATAGCATGATACACATTACTCGTAGACCAATATTTTTTATTACAAATATTTGACTGTTAAACTTGTAAATGCAGGTGGTTGGTGAGCTGGTACAAGATGGTACTTACTCACATCATTTCAGGACTAATGGTTTCTTCAAGGTCTTTTCAATAATTGCTATACTACCTTGGGTTTATACTTTTCTTCAAAGTTGAGTAAGGTAGAATTTTATGTGAAGAATGAGAAGCTCAGCAGAATAAGGACATATGACAAAGTACACCAAAAACCTTGTGTGCCATCTGATGACACTGCAGGGCATTAGAAGTAAGACAGTCATAGAAATATATGAGTACTAACATACTTTCCCAAAACCCCACAACTTTTAAAAATGAAGAGACATTAGAATGTAAAATCCTTAATTACCTTTTTACATTTTGCCACAGTGATGTAACGTAGAGTCTTCCATAATTTGGCCACTCTTGCATGCCTAGATCAGCTACACTTTTGATATTATTCAGTCTCAGTTCTCATAAGCTTTTCGAAAGAAGAATTTTTTAATTGTTTAATGACATGACATTTGTAAAATTACAAAGAAAACAAAGTTTTAAACAGTTAAACTGAATATTTGTATATTTAGTGAATATTTATTTATTGTATAGAATACTATTTATTAACTGAATATTTATTTATTTTATGCTCCATGTGAATGCAAATCTATAACAGGTGAAATTTACCAGATGGCTTATTAAAATTAATATTCATAGCCTTACCAAACAATTGGGGAACCGTGATGGCTCAGTTGTTAGTAAACTGGACTACAAAGGACAAGAGGTAGAGTTCGATATCAACTGATGGCTTCCAGCTCACCCAGCCTTTAATGGGTACCGGATATTTTTCTTGGAATGTAAAGTGGCACGGGCATAATATTGACCACATTACCCCAAAAATCATGTGCCGAGGGTCTGTAAAATTTATGGTCACTAACACCATATTCCCTATATGCCACTTGGTGTGACAGGGGTACTTTACCTTTTTTTGTACCAAAAGAAATCTGGTACGATTTAATGTGATGGTCATCGCACAATAAGCTTATGAGTCACATGTCCAAGATAGTATTAGGAATCATCATGCGAAAAGTGCAAAACAAAATCAGTCTAAAAATTAGTGATGAAAAGTGATTTTTTTTTAGTAAAGGTATGAACAATGACATATACATCATAAGATCTTTAATAGAAAGAGCCACAGAGGTGAAAACAGATATATGTTTCATAGACAAAGCATTTGATAAAGTAAAACACCAAGAAATAAGCAAAAGTTTAGAAGGCATAAAAGTTGTAATCAAAGATTAGTAACTTGAGGCAATTATTATTATTTGTAATATTAGAATGACATTATAATCGTATTTATATATAATTTTTACCTGCGGCAAACTTAATTGTTATTTAATTTTAAACATGACAATAAATAATAATGAATGAAAATTAATCCGTTTCAATATAAAGATTGAAGTACCTTGAACTGTTTAAATATTATTTTTAGAACTCATTTTAATTTTTACTTGAGGATATTTTAAGTTATTTTGTTGGAGAATCTGAAATGTGACAGTGTCCAGTGTACCTGAAAATATGATTTAATTTTGACCACCTGCCCTTCATTTTGTGGGGATGAGATGAAAACAAAATATCTCGTTTACATAGGAAGCCATCATGAAAATAGTTGAGTTCATTTTAATTTTATGAATACTGTATAGTTATAATTGCAACAATTTAAAAATAAATTAATTTCCTATAATTTGCATTAAAATTTAAAAGCACAATTATTTACTGCATAATTTCAATCTATGTACATTGCTAAACATGTCCAATGATTAATATTTTACAGAAAATTATGAACTGTCTAAAAGGTTAAAGCAATTACCTCTATGAATAATAACTTGAAGAAAAAAATAAAATTGCACTAATTTCATATAATAGCCAAAGAAAATAATACTTTTAAAAACTGTCTAAAAAAAATCTATATATATGTTTCATAGATTATACCAAAGGATGTGATAAAGTAAAGCACAAGAAATAATACAAATTTTAGACTGCATAAACGTTGAAGGCAAAGATCAAGGAATAATTAGAACATGTACTGGCAACAAACAGCTGGAAATCCCACAAGACAACAATTACAGATATGTTCAATTTATGAAGCAAAAGTGACTTACACTTTTAATTTTGGATGGCAATCATGGTCTAATATAACCTGAAAGACTTGGTCTGAGGCTAAACGGATCATGTCTGGCCAAGAAGTGGGCAAACCTGCAAGACAGCAACAGCAACATTACACAAGTTTGCTGGGAAATGCTATCAGAGACAGAGAGACAGACAGACATACACACATACATATTACTAATATTTGTAATAAATTAATGTGTAAAATATCAAAATTAATAGAATCACTAATCTGACACTCTTTAGAGTGAATATAGCATAAAGTTGTGTGTGTGAAATCATGGTAGCTTTTACATCTCATCAACCAATTTTGAATTCCCTTATGATTTCTAGAAATTAAAAGAGCATTAATAATGAATGAAATCATTACAGAAGAGAGATTTTTTAAAGTACTATGCCGCTCTTCAACAAAGTTAGTGTTTAATTTTTTGGCAATTTTGGGATACTTTTTTTTAAAATCCCTACTGAACAATTTCTATAAATTATCTGTAGAGCTCTTTTTTTCTTCACATTGGCATAATTATATATATTTTTTTCTCTTTCAAATTCATCCTTAGCTTCCATTTATTTGCTTCTCACCACTGCTGTAAATCTACCAACAAAAGTTAACATCGTTCCCAAGTATTTGAACTCTTTCATCTTTAAAACTGTCAATTAAATGTAATAGATGACAGGTTGTTAATTTCACACATATAGGGTAAATTTTAAAACTTAAATTTAACAGTTTGTTTATATCCTGTTTTAGTATCTCCAGCTCTCAGTAATCTCTACATGGAACACCATTCTTCATTTTTATTTTATTTTTAATTTTTAATAATGCTGTCCTTAATCAATCCACTGTGTGATTGTCATACCAAATATGATTGTGAGAAAACAAAGTTTAGAATTAATAATTTAATTAACACTGTTTTTATCCAACAAACAAAGAGAGCAGTTTGTTTTATTGTCTTATACTAAAATAATTATCTTAATTTTTGAAGAAGTTTCTCTTTTATTTATACTCTAACTATAACTTAATAAGAATGTCTATAAGATACCACTTCTAATCCATTTTTATCCAGAACTGTATTAATTGTGACTGCAAAAATTATGTATGTGTGAGAGAGCTATTAATATTACTTATTTCATTTAATTTTAACATAATTGGTAGCTTAAGGTAATTCTTATTACTATTTGTAATATTGGAATGACATTATAATCTTATTAATATATATATATATAAAATTTTTACCTGTGGCAATCTTACTTAGTTCTTTTTGAAGTTAGAATCATGACAAATCATCATCATCAAGTACCAGGCCTGCTGGCGTAGTTGATCATGTCTCTCCACAACTTGTGATCTCGACAGTTATTTATGTTGTTCACCTTCAGCCAAGCCATTCTCTGAAGCTGTCTGGTATCTTTTCTCTTTGATTCCCTCTATCTCTTCGTCCTTCATGACAAATAGACAATGAATAATAATGAATAATTATTAATTCATTTTCAGTATAAAGATTGAAGTAGCTTGAAATGTGGAATAATTATTTCTAAAATGCATCTAATCACTATTTGAAGATATTCTAAGTTATTCTTTTAGAGAACCTGAAACAATATGGTCTCCATGTTCATGAAAATATTTGACTTTGACTATCCACTCTGCATTTTGTGAGGATAAGATGAAAAAAAAATGTTTACATAGGATCCATTTTAAAAGCACAATTATATACTGCATAATTTCAATCTATGTACATTGCTAAACATGTCCAATGATTAATATTTTACAGAAAATTATGAACTGTCTAAAAGGTTAAAGCAATTACCTCTATGAATAATAACTTGAAGAAAAAAATAAAATTGCACTAACTTCATATAATAGCCAAAGAAAATAATACTTTTAAAAACTATCTAAAAAGATCTATAATATATGTTTCATAGATTATACCAAAGGATTTGATAAAGTAAAGCACAAGAAATAATACAAATTTTAGACGGCATAAACGTTGAAGGCAAAGATCAAAGAATAATTAGAACATGTACTGGCAACAAACAGCTGGAAATCCCACAAGACAACAATTACAGATATGTTCAATTTATGAAGCAAAGTGACTTACACTTTTAATTTTGGATGGCAATCATGGTCTAATATAACCTGAAAGACTTGGTCTGAGGCTAAACGGATCGTGCCTGGCCTCATGCAAAACCTGCAAGACAGCAACAGCAACATTACACAAAGTTTGCTGGGAAATGCTATCAGAGACAGAGAGACAGACAGACATACACACATACATATTACTAATATTTGTAATAAATTAATGTGTAAAATATCAAAATTAATAGAATCACTAATCTGTTATTAAATTAATTAAATTAAATTTAATTATTTGACTTTGACTATCCACTCTGCATTTTGTGAGGATAAGATGAAATAAAAGATATTGTTACATAGGATCCATTTTAATAACAATCGTGGAATTCTTGTTGAATTTTATGCATACTGGATTATTTTTAATTGCTATCATTTAAAAACAAATTAATTTTCTATAATATGCACAAAACGTAGAAGCACATTTATTTATTAATTAATTTAAATCTATATTCATTGCTAAACACGTCTAATGATTAATATATTGTTTAAATAGCATGCAATTTCCAGTAAAATCATAGAGTTCTAATTTAATTTTATGCATACTGGATAATTTTTAATTGCAACCATCTAAAATCAAATTAATTTCATACAATTTGCATGTAAACACCAGAAATAAGCAAATTTTTAGAAGACATAAAAGTTGACATCAAAGATTAGTAACTTAAGGTAATTATTATTATTTGTAATATTAGAATGACATTATGATCGTATTTATATATATTTTTTACCTGCGGCAAACTTAATTGTTATTTAATTAGAAACATGACAATAAGACAATGAATAATAATGAATGAAAATTAATCCATTTTCAATATAAAGATTAAAGTTCCTTGATGCATTTGATAGAGTGAAGCACAAGAAATAATAAAAATTTTAGACGGCAAAAACGTTGAGGCAAAAATCAAAGAATAATTAGAACATGTACTGCCAACAAACAGCTGGAAATCCCACAAGACAACAACAATTACAGATATGTTCAATTTATGAAGCAAAAGTGACTTACACTTTTAATTTTGGATGGCAATCATGGTCTAATATAACCTGAAAGTCTTGGTCTGAGGCTAAATCGATCATGCCTGGCCAAGAAGTGGGCAAAACCTGCAAGACAGCAACAGCAACATTACACAAAGTTTGCTGGGAAATGCTATCAGAGACAGAGACAGACAGACATACACACACATACATATTACTAATTTTTGTAATAAATTAATGTGTAAAATAACAAAATTAATAGAATCACTAATCTGACACTCTTTAGAGTGAAATATAGCATAAAGTTGTGAGAAATCATGGTAGCTTTTACATCTCATCAACCAATTTTGAATTCCCTTATATGATTTCAAGAAATTAAAAGAGGATTAATGATGAGTGAAATCATTACAGAAGGAGATTTTTAAAAGTACTATGCCGCTCTTCAACAAAGCCGGTGTTTAATGTTTTTGGCAATTTCAGGATACTTTTTTTTTTAAATACTACTGAACATTCCATAAATTATCTGTACAGCTCTTTTTTTCTCTTCACATTGGCATAATTATATCTATTTTTTCTCTTTCAAATTCATCATTAGCTTCCATTTATTTGCTTCTCACCATTGCTGTAAATCTACCATCTGACATGACAGGTTGTTAATTTCACACATATATGGTAAAGTTTAAAACTTAAATTTAACAGTTTTTTTATATCCTGTTTTGTTTTCTCCAGCTCCCAGTAAACTCTACATGGAACACCTTATATTTTTATTTTTTTTATTTTTAATAATGCTGTCCTTAATCAATCCACTGTGTGATTGTCAAACCAAATATGATTGTGAGAAAACAAAGTTTAGAATTAATAATTTAATTAACACTGTCTGTTTTTATCCAACAAACGAAGAGAGAAGTTTGTTTTATTGTCTTATACTAAAATAATTATCTTAATTTTTGAAGAAAAGTTTCTCTTTTATTTATACACTAACTATAACTTAATAAGAATGTCTATAAGATACAGCTTCTAATCCATTTTTATCCAAACTGTATTAATTGTGACTGCAATATAAAGTATGTGAGAGAGAGTTATTAATATTACTTAATTAATTTAATTAATTTAATTTAACATAACAATTGGTAGCTTAAGGTAATTCTTATTACTATTTGTAATATTGGAATGACACTATAATCTTATTAATATATATATATATATATATATATATATATATATATATATATATATATATATATATATATATAATGTTTACCTGTGGCAAACTTACTTAGTTCTTTTTGAAGTTAGAATCATGACAAATCATCATCATCAAGTACCAGGCCTGCTGGCATAGGTGATCATGTCTCTCCACAACTTTTGATCTCGACAGTTATCATTTCTGTTGTTGACCTTCAGCTAAGCAATTCTCTTAAGCTGTCTGGTATCGTTTATCTTTGATTCCCTCTATCTCTTCGTCCTTCATGAAAAAATAGACAATGAATAGTAATGAATGAATATTAATTCATTTCCAATATAAAGATTGAAGTAGCTTAACTGTGAAAATATAATTTCTAAAATGCATCTAATCACTATTTGAAGATATTTTAAGTTATTCTGTTAGAGAACCTGAAAAAATATTGTCTCCGTGTTCATGAAAATATTATTTGACTTTGACTATCCACTCTGCATTTTGTGAGAATAAGATGAATATAAAATATATTGTTTACATAGAATCCATTCTAATAACAATAGTTTTAATTCTTGTTGAATTTTATGCATACTGGATTATTTAAAATTGCTATCATTTAAAAACAAATTAATTTCCTATAATTTGCACAAAACGTAGAAGCACATTTATTCATTAAATTAATTTAAATCTATATTCATTGCTAAACACGTCTAATGGTTAATGTATTGTTTACTTAAGAGCGATTGTGAGTAAAATCGTGGAGTTCTAATTGAGTTTTATGCATACTTGATAATTTTAAATTGTTACAATGTAGAAACAAATTAATTTCATATAATGTGCACACAACTTAGAAGAACATTTATTTATCGTATTAATTTAAATCTATATGCATTGCTGAACATATCTAGTGATTATTGCTTTAGAGAATATTATTAACTGTCTAAAAATTAAAATGAATTACCCCTAGGAACAATAACTTGTACTTTACAAAAATTACACTTTTGTAGTGGCTTCCCTTAATAAGCAAGGAGAATAATGCTTTAAAAAATTCTATAAAAGTAATATTTTTTATTTGCATCATGAATTAAAAGCACATACACTTTGATTGATAAGATTTAATTTTAGTGCATTGTAAGACACATTGCCTAATATGTTCGTGTATATTTAAACATAAACATTTTTAAGAAAATATTTTTTTTTCAAATGATATGCAAAATTGTGGTACCCTTAAAAAACTACAACAGCAAGAGATTTATGTAATTAACTATTTTGTATGTAGTTTTCAGTGGCCGGGTTTATGAAATTCTAGTGAATATTTATAAATCAACTGCCCAATTTTCTCTTTGGCTAAGACGCAAGGCTTATAAACCTTGTCCTAGGTGCAAAGCCGTGTTGCCTGCTCTAGCAACACAGACTGTGTCACGTCGGCTACGTGACACAGTAGTCTTTGGGTACTGCTTTGCTACCTCCCATTATGTCAAAGTTTGAACAGAAAATTGGGGGGGTGGAAGATGCGTGGTCGGACTAGGGTAACACCCGATGTTCTTAGTGCCGAGATTGCAATCGGCACGTCTGTGTGCTGTTGAATCTGGGCTAGTTTCCACCAGCTAGGCAGCTCTAGCCTAGGGCATCAGTCCTAGTGAGGTGGGGATCCTGGGGACAGCAGCCCTTCCATTTACACAAATGACATGAATGGTTATCCCCTTAACTTCTGTTCCCTACATTTCCTGTGGAGTGAAAATACACGAGAATGTGCCCCTGTATGAACAGGTAAATCCTCAGACCTGTTTGATGACATATGCTCTTATTAGAATCATTGGTGTTTTATTCTTTATAATCTATTTCTGAAGCATTAAGTAAAATAAGCCTGAGTAGGCAGACGCACAGAAGCGAGAGTATCCAGTAGAGATGTGGATTCTGTGATATGGTGTGTGACTGGCCGAGCGAGATGTGTGATCGCTGGCCGCTGTGAATAATTGTACATAGTTGCCATTGTTAGGGTTGTCGGAATAAAGATACATGATCTTTCAACATCAGCAGTGTGCAGACATTTATTGATAACATTGATTTAATTATAACAGTCACTACCTATGCCAAAGCGTTGAATCGAACTGGGAGTTGTCGCGGCCAATACCATACGGAGATTAAACAAAACAGTTCAGTCTGGTTACAGCCGAAGTACTAGTTGAGGACGTGGGAACCTGACAGCTGAGACGAAGAGGTGAGCGCACGCTGACCACTGCACGTTTTTGTACCTTGTCAACGTCACCATCGCCTGACCAGTAACAGTACCCCTCACGGGGCGTGTGTACACGTTGGTATCGACACAAGCAGAGAAAGAACGATGTTGTCATAAACGGTGTACTACAGAGGGCTGTTATTAAAGACTGTTCAAATGGTGCTGGCAGGTCATTTGCATTGGCCTATCATTCCATTACCAATATCCATACCATTGTCATCGCCTAACATCATTTCAAACCTGTTACATGTGAATCATGGACAATAGGACAACAGACAACAAAATAAGGCTGTAGGAGGACTGGAGGCTGTAGAAATATAGTTTTGCAAAGAATGTTGAGAATACCATGGGCTGTTAAGAATAGTAATGAAAACGTTCTGAAAGAGACTAACGCAGAAATAGTTAATATCCGATATTATGAAGAAACAATTATTTTAATGCCATGTAATGAGAAGGGAACAGATAGAAAAATGTTGGTTGTTCCACATGTCTTTATTCTGACTGTCTCTTACTTTGCATGTTGTTTTGTCTGGTTCCATTTTTATTAAGTGTATCAACCATTTCATTTGTTTATTTTTTCAAAAGTTAAAAGTAAAGCAGAGCATAGCAGAGTTAGTTAAGTTAAATTTTAAGTTAAGTTTTAAGTTAAGTTTTAAGATAAGTTAAGTTTTAAGATAAGTTAAGTTTTAAGTTCAAGTAAAGTTAAGTTTTAAGTTCAAGTAAAGTTTATTTTTAAGTTCAAGTTAAGTTTAATTAATGTTTAAATTAATGTGAGTTTTTTGTTTAAGTTAAGTTTAAATTTTAGTTAAGTTAAGTTTTACGTTTCCGTTAAGTTAAGTCTTAAGTTTAAGATAGGTTGAGTTTTTAATTTAAGTTGAGTTTTATGTTTAAGTTTCAGTTGAGTTTATAAAGTTTAAATTTATGTGAGTTTTATGTTTAAGTTAAGTCTTAAGTTTAAGTAAAGTTAATTTATAAATTTAAGTTAAGTTTTAAGGTTAAGTTAAGTTTTAAGTTAAGTTAAGTTTTAAGGTTAAGTTAAGTTTTAAGTTTAAGTTAAGTTAAGTTAAATTTTAAGATTAAGTTATGTTGAGTTTTAAATTTAAGTTGAGTTTTAAGTTAAAGTTAAGTTTTAAGTTTAAGTTAAGTTAAGTTAAGTTTTAATTTAAGTTAAGTTTTAATTTAAGTTAAGTTTTAAGTTTAAGTTAAGTTTTAAGTTTAAGTTAAGTTTTAAGTTTAAGTTAAGTTAAGTTTTAAGTTCAAGTTAAGTTTTAAGTTCAAGTTAAGTTTTAAGTTCAAGTTAAGTTTTAAGTTTAAGTTAAGTTTTAAGTTTAAGTTAAGTTTTACGTTTCCGTTCAGTTAAGTCTTAAGTTTAAGATAATTTGAGTTTTAAGTTTAAGTTGAGTTTTATGTTTAAGTTTCAGTTGAGTTTAAAGTTTAAATTAAGTTGAGTTTTATGTTTAAGTTTTTAAGTTAAGTTTTACGTTTCCGTTAAATTAAGTCTTAAGTTTAAAATAAGTTAAATTTTAAGTTTAAGTTAAGTTAAGTTAAATTTTAAGTTAAGTTAAGTTTTAAGTTTAAATTAAGCTAAGTTTTATGTTTAAGTTAAGTTAGGTTTTAAGATTAAGTTAAGTTAAGTTGTAAGTTTAAGTTAAGTTAATTTTTAATTTTAATTTAAGTAAGTTTTAAGTTTAAGTTAAGATAAGTTAAGTTTTAAGTTAAGTTTTAAGTTTTAATTTAAGTTAAGATTCAAGTTCAAGTTATGTTTTAAGTTTAAGTTAAGTTTTATGTTTAAGTTGAGTTAAATAAAGACGCCGGACATAAAGAAAGGGTTATCCTCTCAGATGCCTTTGTTTGCTTTAGCGGCGACATGTGATAAAAGACAGGCTTTGAGAAAGTTTTATCTCCCCAGCTGGTGACACAGATGTCATGGGATTAACATTACTGTCGCCTGTGGCGCTCCTATATTATGTCATGTTGTGAAATGCAAAATTCAACTTGTATTTTCATCCAAAATAACATCCTACATCATCATACAAATGTATTTATTGTTATAAAATGGAATGTATTTGTTATAAAATGTAATGTATTTATTGTTATAAAATTAAATGTATTTATTGTTATAAAATTAAATGTATTGATTTTAAAAACGAAATAAAGAATTTGAAAAAAAAACCTGCCCAATTTTTTTCTTTGGCTAAGACGCAAGGCTTATAAACCTTGTCCTAGTTGCAACGTCGTTTTTTTTTCCTTGCCGTGTGCAAAGCCGTGTCACGTGATTGCACACGGTCTCTCCAGACACTACGTTTTAAGTTCGACGATCTCACAATGTCCCTCTGTACCCTAGTTAACCTGGATTTGTCGTACGCTAATTGTCAGTTGATGATTTCAGTCTTAAACGTGCTCTGTTGTGCAATATTCGTGAGTTTCTTGTGACACGAAGCACTGAAGTAACTTGAATTCTTTAGTTGTGAACTTATTGCTGACATCAATTTGACTTGTCTCGACAACTTGAGCATGCTTTGTCTTGAACTTTCACGATAACTTGCTATTTTGAGTTCGTGATCTGTTCATCATCATCATCGAGTGCCATCTCCGCATCGAAGGTTGGCTACCATGGAACGCTTTTTTCTGCTCTGTCTTTTGCTTTGATGGTGCAGGTTGTCATAGGCTGGTTTGTCCATCTTTTGATATAACTCGTCCATGTTAGTCTTGGTCTGCCTTTGCCTCTTTTACCTTGTATTATTTTCCCCTCCAGGAATACTTTTAGCAGGCTGTTGTGTCTTTTAACATGGTCCAAAAATCGCATTTGCCTAGTTTGAATTGTGTTTAGTAGTTTTCTCTTCATTTTTAGTTGTTTTAAGACTTCATCATTTGTTTTCTTTTCCTTCCATCCAATTCTACCTATTCTTCTATATATCCACATTTCAAAGTCTAGCCTCTATCTCACAGTAGCCCTCTTTAAACTAGACATCTCTCCTGACTAACAGGAAACTCCGGGAGTCACCCCGGCTGCTGCAAAGTTATGAACAAAGCTCCGTCATGTCGCCTTTTACCATTAGCGTACGGCCGGTCTAGGGATATACGATCAGCCATCAACATGATGACGTAGCATACACAAAAAAACAGGTTATATTTGTTCGTATTCTCCCACGTTTCCTCGGGTAATGATTCTAATCTTCTTAAGAACGTAAACACTTCATCTGATCTTAAATTTATATCCCTTAGTTCTTTATTTGTAGTTAAGTGGGCTAAATTTTCTATACCTTCGATCCACTTTCAAAATTTCGATGGTTCTTTGAAAGTGGCAATGCTATTGTTTATATTTTGATGGCTTATTGCTACACTCATCATCATCATGTGCCATACCGGTTGGCGTAGGTGATCATGTCCCTCCACAATCTTCTATCTACAGTGCATCGTATCAGTTCTGTTGTTGACTGTTTTCCATGCCATGACACCAAGCTATCCAGTATTTTCTCTCTTTGTCGTCCGCGATCTCTCTTTCCTTTTATTTTGCCAGTTGTAACCAAGTATTCCAACTTTCCTCTTCTCATGATGTGGCCGAAAAATGTTGATTGCTTCTTTCTGATGTTTTTTAAGAGCTCCCTTTTTGTGTTGGCCTCTTTGAGAACTTCCTCGTTGGTCTTTTTAGCTGTCCAGGGAACTTTCAACATTCTTCTGAGAAATCCCATCTCTGTGGCCTCTAATCGTCTTTTCATTTGTTTATCTACTGTCCATGATTCGCTTCCATAGGTCACAATTGGTTCTATATAGCACCGATGAACGCTTTCTCATTTTTATTGACATAGATTTGTTGATATTTTTCATTTTCTGAAATTGGCCTGATCTATTCTGCTTTTTATTTCCGTGGTGCATTTCCCATCTGATATTATTGTACCCAAGTATTTGACACGTTGCACTTGTTTCAGATTTGTCTCGTTTATTTTTATGATGGTGATGGTTGTTTCTTCGATATAACCATTACTTCTGTTTTCTTACTATTCAGACAGACCTTTTTTGTTGCTTTCTTTTACTATTATGTCTATCATTTCTTGTAGTTCGTTCTCTGTCTCTGCTATTAAGACTGTGTCATCCGCATATCGCAAATTATTTATGTTGTGACCGTTGACTTCAATTCCTTTTCTGTCTACTATTGATCTCATAAGATATTCACTGTAAAGTGAAAACAAATCCGGTGACAGAACACAGCCTTGTCTGACTCCTTGTTTTATATATTGGAATTGTCCTGTTTGGTTGTTAATTCGTATAGCTGCTGTTTGTTGCCAGTACATGTTTTTAATGATTCGCAGATCCTTGCCATCAATGTTTAATTTCTCCAGCATATTGATTATTTCCACATGCTTTACCTTGTCAAATGATTTTGTGTAGTCTATAAAGAACATATTTAGATCTTTCTTTACCTCTATAGATCTTTCTATTAATGTTCTTAAGATGTATATTGCATTATTGGTGCCCTTTCCTTCCACAAATCCACATTGTTCCTCACTTATTTCTGGTTTTATTTTGTTCCTTACACGTCTCATGATTATTCTTAGTAATATTTTAGTCATATGGCTCATGAGACTAATAGTGCGGTGGTCTTCACAACCAGTGGCGCCTGACTTCTTCGGTATGGCTACAAAGATAGATTTGAGTAGATCTTCGGGTATGAGTCCAGTGTTATATATGTCATTGAGTAATTTTGTTATGACTTGTACTCCTAGCTCTCCTAATGCATTTATCTCTTCGATTGTTATATTGTCAGGACCTGGAGCTTTGGCTCTTTTCATGTGTTGAATTGCGTCCTCCACTTCACTCTGCATTATTGGTGGTCCTGTGTCTTCATTTGAATTGTTTAATTCTAGTCTTTCATCATCATAGAGTTAACTGATATATTATGTCCATCTTTCCATTGTCTTCTCCTGTCCCATTATTATATTTCCTTCCTTTGATTTCACACATCCTGAAACTTTGACTTCTTTTCTTCCTGTTAATTCATTTAACTGATTGTGCATAAATTGTGAGTCTTTCTTTTGTTGTTTTCCATTTCTTCACATTTGTTTTAACCATCCTTCCTTTGCTTCACTGCACTTGTTTTGGATCTCTTTGTGCAATATTTTGTATGTCCGTTCTTCTTTCTTATGTTTTCTTCTTTTTTCCATTAGATGTAATATTTCTTCTGTCATCCATTCTTTTTGTTGATTCTTTTAGTCACTGGTATTACTTCTTTTGATGTTTGTTGAATCGATTGTTTGAGCATTTCCCACTGCTCCTGGATGCCCTGTATTTTCTCAATATCTATTTTGTACTATCGTGCTGTACTTATCACTCATCTGTTTATCTACTCTTAGCATATCTAGTTCTAATTTTATATTTCTTGGTGATTTATGTGCCTTCCGCAGTTTTATTCTTATCTTTCCAACTACTGGTACATGGTCACTATTGCAATCTGCTCCTGACCTTGTTTTAACAGATGTTAGCCCATTCCTGAATCTTCTCTGTGCCAGTATAAAATCTATTTGATTGTGTTACTTTTTTGTCTGGGCTTTGCCATGTCCATAGTCGCCTAGGGTGTTGTTTGAACCAGGCGTTACCTATAATCATTTCATGTGTCTTTGCCCAATCTATCAATCTATCCCCTCTGTCATTAGTCTCTCCAAGGCCATGCCCCCCAGTCACATTTTGCACTTTAGCTGTTCCTACCTTTGCATTGAAATCCCCTAATATAATAGTTATTTCTTGGGATTTACACTGTTCCATGGTCGCCTCTAGCTCCTCGTAAAAAGTGTCAATGTCTTCTTCTTCGCTATTACTTAGTTCGTGCATAAACTTGAATTATGTTGATATCCATTGGTCTTCCTCTCAATTTTACTAGCAGAATTCTGTCTGATACTGGCCAAAATCCTTTCACTGTTTTGCTTCTTTCTCTATCTAACATGATGCCTACTCCTCTTTCGTGTGTGGTTCCCCCAGAGTAAATTACATTTCCACTGTCGCGTTATAATAATCCTGTTCCTGTCCATCTCATTTCACATAGTCCCAAGATGTTCAATTTCATTCTCTTCATTTATTGACTGATGTTATCTAGTTTCCCAACCTGGATTGCTGATCTAATGTTCCAAGTTTCTATGCAAGTGTCTCTTTATTTTTGATTTTGCATACAGTTGCTTGATGACGATCGGGTGTCACCTGTAGCACAAGACGCTCCCTACCGGACGAGCTGGCTATTTGCTACACTACTAGCAGAAAATCCGAAAGATCTACAACAATTACTTAATGAAATAAACATGACAAGCAAAAAATACGGACTAGATATGAATATCAAAAAGACTAAAACTATGATCATAAACAAAGAAAATACTCAAAACCCACAAGTGGATATCAAAATTGAAGGAATAGACCTGGAGACAGTTCAGAACTACAACTACCTTGGACATACTATAACCAGTGATGGAAAATGTACAACTGAAATAAACAAAAGAATAGGAATGGCAAAAAGTCATTTTAATGTCATGAAGAACATACTAACATCAAAACAAATAACACCAGGGCTAAAACTAAGAATAGCAAAATGTTACATCTTCTCAATATTCCTATATGGTGCAGAAACATGGACATTAGACAAGAAAACAGAACAAAGAATTGAAGCCTTTGAAATGTGGATATATAGAAGAATATGTAGAATTTGATGGAAGGAAAAGAAAACAAACGATGAAGTCTTAAAACAACTAAAAATGAAAAGAGAACTACTAAGCACAATTCAAACAATACAAATGCGATTTTTGGACCATGTTAAAAGACACAACAGCCTACTAAAAGTAATCCTGGAGGGGAAAATACAAGGTAAAATAGACAGAGGCAGACCGAGACTAATAAGGACAGTAACATCAAAAGATGGACAAATCAGCCTATGACAACCTGCACCATCAAAGCAAGAGACAGAGCAGAATAGCGCTCAATGGTAGCCAACCTTTGTTGCGGAGACGGCACTCGATGATGATGATGATTGCTACACTCAACTCACCTACCGTTTCAGTTGCTAGTCTCATCGCTTCATTGCCATGATCTAAGGTTTTTGCCATGTTTTACTATGTTATCTTTAGCACTAATATAATTTCTCACTTCGATCGATTAACTCGGATGTAAACAATTTTTCTATCGTCTGCTTATATCTAACTGTTGATTCTATATGTCCAAGAATTTGTTCCATATTTATATAATTAGGCAATTAACATTTGCCTTTTGTACACTGTCATCATTTGCATGAAACGATTTATAATTTAATATAATTTAACAACATATTTTCAACTCATAATACAATGATTCGTCTCTCTGGAAGGAAAACACAGTTTATATTAACCTCTCATCCTCTGTGGATAAATTTCAATTAAATTTATTAACTTAAAAATATATTTCAATTAAACACTATTTTATAAGGCTTGTATTCAACTAAATAATAACAATTCAGTAATTTTAATTTCAACAATCAATTCAAAATGGCAATCAATCAATTCCTAAATATAATTAAATAAGTTAGTAATTCACACCTGATCCTTGGAAAATGAAAGTACACACGCAATGTTTATATTTCTTGAGCAGGAAGCAGGTTACACTCACGCGGTCACGTGATTACACGGCTCTCTCTCTCTCTCTCTCTCTCTCTCTCTCTCTCTCTCTCTCTCTCACCAGACACGTTTTAAGTTCGGCGATCTCACAATGTCACAATGTTCTCTAGTTGACACAGATTTGTCGTACGCTACTTGACGATTTCTGTTCTGTTGTCTTGCAATATTTGATTGTCTCGTGACATGACGGGCTGAAGTTACTTGAATTCTTTAGTTGTGAACTTGTTTGCATAAATTTGACGTGTCTCGATAACTTGAGCATGTCTTGTCTTGAGCTACTATGATAACTTTGCTATTTCCAGTTCTTGATCATTTGTCCGACTTGCATATTAAATACTAAATTGAATATATATATAAACTTGCTAATACCTTGCACCGAACCTGACTTTTCTTGCTACTTGATTTACTTCGTAAGTTAGATCTAATAACATTTATCATCATCATCAAGTACCGGGCCTACTGGCGTAGGTGATCATGTCTCTCTACAAATTTCGATCTCGACAGTTCTTTATCATTTCTGTTGTTGACCTTCTGCAAAGCCATTCTCTTAAGCTGTCTGTTATTTTTTTTTCTTTGCTTCCCTCTATCTCTTCGTCCCTCAATTTTTTCCAGTTGTTACAATATATTCAAGTCTTTCTCTTCTCATTACAAGGCCAAAAAATGATGATTGTTTCTTCCCAATATTGGAAATTAACTCTCTTTTTGCTTTGACCTCTTTCAAAACATGTTCATTACTCTTCTTAGCTGTCCATGGTGTTCTCAACATTCTTCTGTAAAACCACATTTCTACAGACTCCAGTGATTTTCTAGGGAGCCGCGATAGCTCAGTGGTTAGTGAACTGGACTACCACGGACAAAGGGTAGGGTTCGATCCCAACCGACGGCTTCCGGGTTCACCCAGCCTTAAATGGGTACCGGATTTTTTTCTGGGAAAGTAAAGCAGCACGGGCGTAATACCGACCACATTACCCCAAAAATCATGTGCTGAAGGTCTGTAAAATATAGGGTCACTAACACCATATTTCCTTATACGCCACTTGGCGTGACGGGGGTACTTTACTTTTTTTTTCCCAGTGATTTTCTTGTCTGTTGCCCTATTGTCCATGCTTCGCACCCATATGTTAAGACTGGCTCTACGTAACATTTAAGAACTCTTTTTCTTGTTTCTATTGTCAAAAATGGATTGCATAGTATCTTTCTCATTTTTTTGGAAAGCTGCTTTTGCCTGAGCCATTCTGCATCTCACCTCTTTTGTACATCTTCCGTCTGAGTTTAACAAAGTTCCCAAATATTTAAATTCATTTACCTGTTTTAATATTGTTTGACTTGTCTTTATTTTGCACTGAGGTGATGTCTTTTTCTTTGTTGTTACCATTACCTCTGTCTTTTTGCTATTAAGGCTGAGTCCTTTATTTTTGCTTTCTTTCACTATAACGTCCAACATTTTTCTCGTAACTCATATATCATCAGCATACCTTAGATTATTTATATTATGACCTCCAATTGTTATTCCACGCATGCCCCTTATGGATCTTAAAATATTATCACTATAAATATTAAACAAATCTGGTGAGAGCACACAACCTTGTCTAACACTCTATTTTATTTGTTGAAACATTCCCAATTGGTTTCCAGTTCTTATGGCCGCTGTTTGTTACCAGTACATGTTCTTTATTATTCTTAGATCTTTGCTGTCTACGTTTATGTTTTCTAAAATGTTGATTATTTCTTGGTGCTTTACTTTGTCAAATGCCTTGGTGTGATCTATGAAACTTAGGTATAGATCTGTTTTCACCTCTATGGCTCTTTCTACTAAAGATCTTAAAATGGCATTGCTTGTTCCTTTATCTCTAACAAAACCACACTGTTCATCGCTAATTTCTGGACTGATTTTGTTTCGCACTCTTCGCATGATGATTCTTTGTAATATCTTAGTCATGTGATTCATAAGGCTTATGGTGCGATGATTATCGCATTCAATCGTGCCCGATTTCTTTGGTAGGGCTATTAACATTTATACTGTTAATATAATACGTATTTTCGTGTTATACTTTGTAACATTGTTTAAATATTCTTGACAGAAATGCTTTATCATATAGCTTGATTTATTTCACATCCAAAATGTCTAAAGGAGTATTTTACTGATTCATTATACTTGGAAAAATAATAATAGTTCATTAGTTCATTAACGACTTCTTAATCTTCACCCAGTACTTTTATGGATGAATCTATCACACCTGATTTCACAGCAACAAAGTGAATTATGTGCTAGTGTGATTCGATATCTATGATTGAGCACAATAACCTCACCAGATCTCAACAACTGTTATCACGTGCCTTAATGGAATTTAGTAGTTCTATGTAGCGTCACATGGAACATCGCAACAGTTGTAGTTACAATGACAGACAACTGCACTTAAGTTTCAAAACAGTTTATTACATTAGTCTCTCGATCTTGACACAGTGGTCATATTCAATATCATATCAATGTCTTATGTAAATGAATTCTCCCACATATTCACAACTGTGCTTATCTTAATTCTTCAATATCACATCCATGTCTCAGGTAATTGAATTTTCCCGCACATTCACAACTGTGCTTATCTTAATTCTTCAATATCACATCCATGTCTCAGGTAATTGAATTTTCCCGCACATTCACAACTGTGTTTATCTTAATTCTTCAATATCACATCAATGTCTCAGGTAATTGAATTTTCCCGCACATTCACAACTGTGTTTATCTTAATTCTTCAATATCATATCCATGTCTTAGGTAAATGGATTTTCCCACACATTCACAACTGTGTTTATATTAATTCTCAGCACATGATAACTCAGTGCAGTACTTATAACTAAGAATGTCTCAGCTAAATGGTTTCTCTATTACAGTCACATCTGCTCTAACTCTGATTCTTCATCTGGCACGTGATCCATTAGCGGCAGTACCGAAACTATCGTCGTGTCTTTAAATAGATGAATTGTTATGCTATCGCGGGTCGTTATGAATTGTTAGGCTATCGCGGGTCTTTATGAATTGTTAGGCTGTCGCGGGTCGTTATGAATTGTTAGGCTATCGCGGGTCGTTATGAATTGTTAGGCTATCGCGGGTCGTTATGAATTGTTAGGCTATCGCGGGTCGTTATGAATTGTTAGGCTGTCGCGGGTCGTTATGAATTGTTAGGCTATCGCGGGTCGTTATGAATTGTTAGGCTATCGCGGGTCGTTATGAATTGTTAGGCTATCGGTGGTCGTTATGAATTGTTAGGCTATGGCGGGTCGTTATGAATTGTTAGGTTATCGGTGGTCGTTATGAATTGTTAGGCTATCGCGGGTCGTTATGAATTGTTAGGCTATCGCGGGTCGTTATGAATTGTTAGGCTATCGGTGGTCGTTATGAATTGTTAGGCTATCGGTGGTCGTTATGAATTGTTAGGCTATCGGTGGTCGTTATGAATTGTTAGGCTATCGGTGGTCGTTATGAATTGTTAGGCTATCGCGGGTCGTTATGAATTGTTAGGCTATCGGTGGTCGTTATGAATTGTTAGGCTGTCGCGGGTCGTTATGAATTGTTAGGCTATCGCGGGTCTTTATGAATTCATCTCCAGTATTCTTATCCATCCATCCATCCATCCATCCATCCATCGACCTTTCGAGCCGTAGCCGGCCCATAGGGCGTAGACCGAGATACTCCTCTTATCTACATTTTTATTCTAACAGATTTAAATTCTTGTAAAGATCTTTTATCAAATCTCGCCATTTGTCTCTGTTATGTGCAAGCAGCTCTATCTCATTGAGGGAGCCGATTCCTGCTGCTCTTGCCACTCTCAATGTTCTCAGTGTCTCTCTGGGTCTTCCTCTTTTCTTCTTACCTGTTGTTGTCCACATGAGGGCTTCCTTTGCTATTCGGTTATTATCACTTCTTATCACAAGTCCAAGATATGAACATCGTCTTTTCTTGATTACTGAAGATATTAGTGGTTGATTGGCGGTTTCTCTAATTTTCTCGTTTGTTTTGAATTCGTTCCACGCTATACAAAGTATTTTGCTTAAACATTTATTTTCGAATGCGTTCAACATTGTTTCTATGTCTCTTGTTGTTTTTCAGCTCTCACATGCATATGTAAGGGTAGATAGTACATTTGATTTTGAATAGTCTAAATTTTGTGTTTGTGCTGATGAGTTTCGATTTCCACAACTTCTCAACGCTTCTGAAAGAAATTGCTGCTTAAGCTTTTCTTATTCTAATATTTTTTACTTGTATCCCCTTCTCGATCGATGTGACTTTCAAGATAGATAAAGTGATTGATCTCTTCCACTGGGTTGTTTTCCATGTATATTATGTCAACATTACCATCGAGTGCCTTCTCTGCAACGAAGGTTGGCTACCATGGAGCGCCATTCTGCTCTGTCTCTACTTTGATGGTGCAGGTTGTCATAGGCAGATTTGTCCATCTTTTGATGTTACTTGTCCATGTTAGTCTTGGTCTGCCTCTGCCTCTTTTACCTTGTATTTTCCCCTCCAGTATTACTTTTAGTAGGCTGTTGTGTCTTTTAACATGGCCCAAAAATGGCATTTGTCTTGTTTGAATTGTGCTTAGTAGTTCTCTTTTCATTTTTAGTTGTTTTAAGACTTCATCGTTTGTTTTCTTTTCCTTCCATCCAATTCTACTTATTCTTCTATATATCCACACTTCAGAGGCTTCAATTCTCTGTTCTGTTTTCTTGTCTAATGTCCATGTTTCTGCACCATATAGGAATATTGAGAAGATGTAACATTTTGCTATTCTTAGTTTTAGCCCTGGTGTTATTTGTTTTGATGTTAGTATGTTCTTCATAACATTAAAATGACTTTTAGCCATTCCTATTCTTTTGTTTATTTCAGTTGTACATTTTCCATCACTGGTTATAGTGTATCCAAGGTAGTTGTAGTTCTGAACTGTCTCCATGTCTATTCCTTCAATTTTGATATCCACTTGTGGGTTTTGAGTATCTTCTTTGTTTATGATCATAGTTTTAGTCTTTTTAATATTCATAACTAGTCCACGTGAAAATGAGTTACAAGAAATGTTGGACATTATAGTGAAAGAAAGCAAATATAAAGGACTCAGCCTTAGTAGCAAAAAGACAGAAGTAATGGTAACAACAAAGAAAAAGATATCACTTCAGTGCGAAATAAAGACAAGTGGAATAATATTAAAACAGGTAAATGAATTTAAATATTTGGGAACTTTGTTAACCTCAGACGGAAGATGTACAAAAGAGGTGAGATGCAGAATGGCTCAGGCAAAAGCAGCTTTCCAAAAAATGAGGAAGATACTATGCAATCCATTTTTGACAATAGAAACAAGAAAAGGAATTCTCAAATGTTATGTAGAACCAGTCTTAACATATGGATGTGAATCATGGACAATAGGACAACAAACAAGAAAATCACTGGAGGCTGTAGAAATGTGGTTTTACAGAAGAATGTTGAGAATACCATGGGCAGCTAAGATGAGTAATGAAAATGTTCTGAAAGAGGTCAAAGCAAAAAGAGAGCTAATTTCCAATATTAGGAAGAAACAATCATCATTTTTGGCCATGTAATGAAAAGAGAACAACTGGAATATATTGTAAAAACTGGAAAAATTGAGGAACGAAGAGATAGAGGGAAACAAAGAGAAAAAATACTAGACAGCTTTAGAGAAAGGCCTGGCAGAAGGTCAACAACAGAAATGATGAACTGTCGAGATCGAAAGTTGTGGAAAGACATGATCACCTACGCCAGTAGGCCCGGTACTTGATGATGATGATCTAGTCCATGTTTATTTCATTAAGTAATTATAGATCTTTTGGATTTTCTGCTAGTAGTACAGTATCGTCAGCATATCTTTGGTTATTGATTATCTTTCCATTAATTTGTAGGCCTGGCATCTCTATGATGTTTTTAAAAATTTGCTCAGTGTATAGATTGAACAAGCTTGGTGATAGGATGCATCTCTGTCTTACTCCTCTTTTTATATCAATGGGTGTAGAGTTATTATTTTATTCTGAATCCTTCCTTGTATAACTTTTAACAAGATTTTTGTAACATGGCTCATTAGGCTTATTGTTCTACTAAAGTCACTGCCATTCAACTGCACCATTCTTTTTAGGCAATGCAATGAAAGTTGATGTTTTTAGTTCATTTGGTATGTATCTTGTGTGGTATATGTCGTTGCATATGTCTGTAATCACTTCAATGCCTTAATCTTCTAGTGCCTGTATCTCCTCTGTATCTGTATGCTGTCAGTTCCTGCTGTTTTTTTTTCATTTTTCATTGTTTTTGTAGCTTTTTCCACCTCAGATTTTAAGATTTTATAGCCTGATGTACATTTTATAACTGGTTTCTTGTCCCTTTGATCCTGAAATAGTTCTATTATATATTCCTGCCATCTATCTATAATATCCTTATTGTCTGTTAGCATTTTTCCTTTTTTTTGTCTGCAATGCATCCACCTTCTGTGGCTTTTTAAAATTGTATTAGTCATTCTCTTTATTTATGTGTGCATTCCTCTTAAGTCTTGTTTGCTTTCCATAGTTTCTATTTCTATACATTTTTGGCTCAGCCAGTCTTCTTTTGCCATTTTGCACATTTTGCATATCTCATTATCTATTTTATTGTATTGGGCAGTGTCCTTCGCTTGTCTCCTTTCTTCCATTTTTTCTAAGATGGTATTATTTATCCATTTTTGTTTTATGTTCTTTTCTCTTTTGAGTAAGGTGTCGCAGGTTTCTTGTATGCTTTTCTTTATGCATTGCCATTTGATTGTTACTTTTTCATCAGATTTGTCTTCTTTATTGTTCAATTCCTTCTTCTAGCAGCTTCTGATATGTGTTCTTTACTTGTATTGCATAGGTATCTTTAATATCTTTTTTGATTTAAAGCTGTTATGTCTAGTGAATTTGTTGAAGAATTAGACTTTTGCTTGTTTCTCTTTAGTTTGATTTTCATTTTAATCATTACAGGATTGTGATCTGAATTAATATCTGCTGCTGGGTTGGTTTTGGCTTTCTTTACGCTGTTACGGAAACTTTCTTTTATCATTATGTAGTCTATTTGATTCCTCCTATCTTCAGGGCTTTTCCATGTGTATAGTTACCTTTTCTCTTGCTCAAAGTAGGTGTCAGTACATATTATCAGCCTGTTTTCTTCACAGAACTGTATTAATCTTTCTCCTCTTTCATTTCTTTTTCCTAAACGATGATTTCCTATAATGGTCTTATATCTACCATTTCCTACTTTAGCGTTCATGTCACCCATTACAATCAAGATGTCTGAAGATTTCACTTGCTTCATAACTTTATTTAGGTCTTCATAGTATGCATCTATTTGTTCATCTGTGTAGTCTTGAGTAGGTGCATATGTCTGTATTATTGCTACGTCGAATGGTTTTGCTTTCAACTTGAGTAGATAATCCTATCACTGTATGTCCAGTGGTTACTTATATATTTTTGAAACTCTCTTTTTATCAGTATTACATGTTCTACAGGATTATCCCCAGTACACAGACCCCAGAAGAGCAATGTGGTCCACGCCCACCTCCCTGGAAGAAAAACTATACGGGGCAATCGATTCGCTTAAACAGGCAGCTGTCTTCATGAGAGAGTCTGGAATCCTACTCTGATTGAGTCTTGATCGCAGAGAGAGAGAGAGAGAAGTTCTAAGTTTTGTAGTGTTAAGTTGGTGTAACTCCATTTGATTTTACTTTGGAGTGAAGGTTCCTGCTGCTTGACGCTCTGCTTGTAGATGTCTCGTTTTTGTGATGCATCAGGCGGTCGTTTTCTACAAGTGTTGGACGCAGATCTTGTAGATGTCTCGTGTTTTGTGATGCATCAGGCGATCGTTTTCTACAAGTGTTGGACGCAGATCTTGTAGATGTCTCGTGTTTTGTGATGCATCAGGCGATCGTTTTCTACAAGTGTTGGACGCAGATCTTGTAGATGTCTCGTTTTTTGTGATGCATCAGGCGATCGTTTTCTACAAGGGTTGGACGCAGATCTTGTAGATGTCTTGTGTTTTGAGATGCATCAGGCGATCGTTTTCTACAAGTGTTGGACGCAGATCTTGTAGATGTCTCGTTTTTTGTGATGCATCAGGCGATCGTTTTCTACAAGTGTTGGACGCAGATCTTGTAGGAGGACAGCATTGTCCCGAAGTGATGCGGTTTGTCGTTGCATAGTTTTTTTGTATTTTAATAATCTTAGGTCCATGTATAATGGGCGAAAGTAAAGCGTTCGGGACGGTGGATGATGCGACCCACATGGCTGATCCTGAGGGCTTTGACTTTTGTAGCGATGTCCTGATGTGAAGTACCTCTTTCCTGTTTGTCTTGGATGAGCGTTTTGTGTTGTATCTTGTGAATTTTGTTACGGAAGACGAATTTTCGAATTTGTTTGTTGATTTCCTTAATGACGTCATGGGGTGGATCAAAAACTATGGCCGTGTAGATTAGTTTAGGAATGATGTACGTGTTTACTATAACACTTCTTGCGAAGATGGTCGTCGTTTTGTGTTTGTATCGTTGGAGTGTAATGGTGCTCTATGCGATTATAATCCCACATGTGGGTTTGCGTATTCCAGGGTGCTGATGGAGGATGATGCCGTACACTTTCATGACATTGACCGGAGTTATTTCTCGGTGGAAATCCACTTTGTTCTTCCACCTGCCAATTCCCATGATGAATGATTTTTGTACGTTGATGTTGGCTGCACGTCCGGTTCCGAAATCCATGAACGTTTTGATGATGTGGCACATTGATTCGGTGTTCCTTGGGAAGGAAATTGTGTCATCGGCGTACACTATCAATTTCTTGTCGCCACCACCTGGCGTGAAAGTGCCTCTGATGGTGTCGTCTTGTCGGATTGTCTCCAGCAGAGGTTCAATGGCTAAGACGTTGAGTAGTGGTAACAGGGAGCATCCTTGTCTCACTGATCGGGTCAGTGTGAAGACGTACTGACTACAGAGCAACTCTTAGAAAACATTAGACAAGACAACTCCATAGCAGGCACACTCATACCAGGGAAAGGAGAACAGAAGCTGTTAGCCTACGTTGATGACATTGTTTATTTCCATCAACCACTAGATCAATAGACAAGATCCTCAGCATATTCACATTGTTTGGGCACGGCAGCGGGGCACAGATAAACATACAGAAATCTTTTATTACGGGTATAGGCAGGTGGAAGAACAAAGAGGACTTTCCCTCAGCTCTAACACCGGTCACCAACTTAAAACTATACGGGATAACATATCCATGCAACCCAAATAAAACGCGTAAACCAACATGGCAGAACCTAGTCACACAGACAACAGACACGCTACGGAGATACAAATACAAAACATCAACAATTATTGGCCGGAGCATCATAGTAAACACACACATCATAGTAAACACATACATCATAGTAACCACATACATCATAGTAAACACAGCATCCCCAAACTGATTTACACAGCCACAATTTTCGACCAACCACAATCAACAATCAAAGAGATAAACAAACTGATAAGAACCTTTGTATTTGGCCACACAATACACAGCATAAAACAAAAAACACTGATACAGTACAAAAGACAGAGGAATCTCACTACAGGACACACACAAAAATAAAAGATCTCAGAATAAATCACATAAGTCACATCATCAAACAACCCGACAACCACACCTTGCTCACTACTACTTGGGGCTGAGATTAACCAGATTAAGAAAACTTAATACATTGCCTCACCATTTCGGCACCACACCCACATATTACCAAGCATGTCTACAGGCCATCCAAGGACATGACAGTTTATTACACCAAGGGACAAACAACATCTACAAACACCTAATTAAACAACAGGCACCTCCACTACATCACAGAATTAAGAGAGGCCAAAAGTACTTTCTCACAGACTACACCAGCACTTTCTCAAACCTCCACAATCCAAAACATCGCCCCCAAAGCGAGGGAGGTCACATACAGACTCATATATAACACGACACCCATTACAGCGAGGGAGGTCACATACAGACTCATATAACACGACACCCATTACAGCGAGGGAGGTCACATACAGACTCATATATAACACAACAACCATTACAGCGAGGGAGGTCACATACAGACTCATATATAACACAACAACCATTACAGCGAGGGAGGTCACATACAGACTCATATATAACACGACACCCATTACAGCGAGGAAGGTCACATACAGACTCATATATAACACAACAACCATTACAGCGAGGAAGGTCACATACAGACTCATATATAACACGACACCCATTACAGCGAGGAAGGTCACATACAGACTCATATATAACACGACAACCATTACAGCGAGGGAGGTCACATACAGACTCATATATAACACGACAACCATTACAGCGAGACCAACCCACAGATTAAGACGGACACTCCTCTGCAGACAAAACACTCAAGAAACAAGAGCACCTATTCTATAGGTGCAGTACAATCATACCGGCAAGAAGGGCAAGGCAACACACACTAAAATCACCACACAAAAAGTCGACACATACAGATCTATTATGCTCAACACACTGCCAAAAACAACACAAGATCTATTTACAAAATGACTTATACTTCTATCAGAATACAGACATATAATATGGACCTGCAGGAATGAGGCTATGTACGAATGTCAGAATTGTAATTCCTATCTTTTCCTACACATTTTTAACTAAAGAACGATGTCCATCTTAAAATAAACAAGTTAACTGTTGTGAATAAACGTATGTGAACGAAAGAGATAAACAATAAACAAAATGTACATTATTTTTGTAAACTTTGCCGGTGGAACTAAAATAAACAAGTTTTACTGTTGAGCATGAAAGTATGTGAACGAAAGAGATAAACAATAAACAAAATGTACATTATTTTTGCAAACGTTGCGGGTGGAACTAAAATAAACAAGTTAACTGTTGTGAATAAACGTGTGTGAACGAAAGAGATAAACAATAAACAAAATGTACATTATTTTTGCAAACGTTGCGGGTGGAACTAAAATAAGTTTTACTGTTGAGCATGAAAGTATGTGAACGAAAGAGATAAACAATAAACAAAATGTACATTATTTTTGTAAACTTTGCCGGTGGAACTAAAATAAGTTTAACTGTTGAGCATGAAAGTATGTGAACGAAAGAGATAAACAATAAACAAAATGTACATTATTTTTGTAAACTTTGCCGGTGGAACTAAAATAAGTTTTACTGTTGAGCATGAAAGTATGTGAACGAAAGAGATAAACAATAAACAAAATGTACATTATTTTTGTAAACTTTGCCGGTGGAACTAAAATAAGTTTAATTGTTGAGCATGAAAGTATGTGAACGAAAGAGATAAACAATAAACAAAATGTACATTATTTTTGTAAACTTTGCCGGTGGAACTAAAACAAGTTTTACTGTTGAGCATGAAAGTATGTGAACGAAAGAGATAAACAATAAACAAAATGTACATTATTTTTGTAAACTTTGCCGGTGGAACTAAAATAAGTTTAACTGTTGAGCATGAAAGTATGTGAACGAAAGAGATAAACAATAAACAAAATGTACATTATTTTTGTAAACTTTGCCGGTGGAACTAAAATAAGTTTAACTGTTGAGCATGAAAGTATGTGAACGAAAGAGATAAACAATAAACAAAATGTACATTATTTTTGTAAACTTTGCCGGTGGAACTAAAACAAGTTTAACTGTTGAGCATGAAAGTATGTGAACGAAAGAGATAAACAATAAACAAAATGTACTTTATTTTTGTAAACTTTGCCGGTGGAACTAAAATATACAAGTTTAACTGTTGAGCATGAAAGTATGTGAACGAAAGAGATAAACAATAAACAAAATGTACTTTATTTTTGTAAACTTTGCCGGTGGAACTAAAACAAGTTTAACTGTTGAGCATGAAAGTATGTGAACGAAAGAGATAAACAATAAACAAAATGTACTTTATTTTTGTAAACTTTGCCGGTGGAACTAAAACAAGTTTAACTGTTGAGCATGAAAGTATGTGAACGAAAGAGATAAACAATAAACAAAATGTACTTTATTTTTGTAAACTTTGCCGGTGGAACTAAAACAAGTTTAACTGTTGAGCATGAAAGTATGTGAACGAAAGAGATAAACAATAAACAAAATGTACTTTATTTTTGTAAACTTTGCCGGTGGAACTAAAACAAGTTTAACTGTTGAGCATGAAAGTATGTGAACGAAAGAGATAAACAATAAACAAAATGTACTTTATTTTTGTAAACTTTGCCGGTGGAACTAAAACAAGTTTAACTGTTGAGCATGAAAGTATGTGAACGAAAGAGATAAACAATAAAAAATGTACATTATTTTTGTAAACTTTGCCGGTGGAACTAAAATAAACAAGTTTAACTGTTGAGCATGAAAGTATGTGAACGAAAGAGATAAACAATAAACAAAATGTACTTTATTTTTGTAAACTTTGCCGGTGGAACTAAAACAAGTTTAACTGTTGAGCATGAAAGTATGTGAACGAAAGAGATAAACAATTTAAAAAGTGTACTTTATTTTTGTAAACGTTGCCGGTGGAACTAAAACAAGTTTAACTGTTGAGCATGAAAGTATGTGAACGAAAGAGATAAACAATAAATGTTCTTTCTTCTTTGAAATGTTATGGATGGAATGTCAGAGATGCTATTCCATTTTGTTTTTGTGTGAATGTTATCATGCACTGTAATATGGAATTTAAAGATACAATAAAGATTTATAATTAAAAAATAAAAAAATAAACAAAAAAATAAAAAAATAAAAAAAGAGAACAAATGTTAGACGTGAGCAGATGAGATTAGATACCTGCCTCAAGGCAGAAGATAAAATTAAGAGTCAGGCAGTTTATAAGAGTCGTCTAGAGATTTTGTGACAAACATTTTGGATTTAGAACATTAAGTTCTCAAGTTAGTATTATATTTAGGCATATATTGAGGAAGAACATGAATACGATCACGAAGTTACTTATGATAATCATCGCCGATAGACTCCATCACGTAACGATATAGTAATGTCACATTTATAAGAGAATTGAGAACTTGTTGATTGTATCAGAGACTTATTGTCAAACCACATGTGGATGTCATTAATAGAGAATAATGTCTTGTCCTGCGTATTTGTCTGTCGATTCACTAGGTGTTCGTAGAAATGGGGCTGATCTCGTTGGTGAGGTGGTGCATGAATGTTAACTATCGTGTATATGTGTCAGTCGTCTTTAGTTTGCACTATGACAGTTCTGCCATCACTGTCCCTGCACATCTTCCCAAGAATCCACTTGTCGGAGGTCTGGAGTATAGCGACACCGGACCCTAAGGTTTGGACCGCCAAGCTGAGTAAGGAATGTTTTAGGCCTAACTGTGTTGTTATTTGTTGTGCGTGCTAGTCTGTGTGTATGTTCGTTTCTTACACTAAAATGAAGTCTTGTTTGTACTGGTCTATTAGTGAAATGATATGCTGTGTTTTGGCCCTTAGGCCCCTAATGTTAATGGATACAATCTTACTGTTAGCCATGGTCAACAAATTTACTAAAATTAAACATTCTAAATTATATATGTATATGGTTTATTTATGTTTAGTATAGTCTAATGAATAATCTAAAATCTAATTATGTCTTCTGTTCTTTTGTGTCTCGCTCTTTTTCTGTGGCGATGTTACTTTTATCCATGCTGAAGATGGGAGCAATCTGTGTCAATCAACAGCAGGCCATGAGTAGCGGGAGCCTTCAGTGTATCGTCTTCACTATCTGTGTCTGGTGCTCCACGTGCCTGAATCTTATCCTCAGGCAGCTCCTTTACTTGTCTGAGCTGACGGTGTTATCTGCCGGTCAACGCCTCTGTGGAAGTCCCTGGGGTTTCCACTGTTTTATGTGGCAATGATGGCGGCAGCCAATTTATGTGCCCAGTGCTATGCTCTTTCTCTATATGTTGCCACTTTATGGAGATTTGTGGAGATTTCAGGAGGAGTTCTTTGTCATATATATTTTTTTAATAGTGGGTTAGGTGGGCTGCTGCCGATAATGTAAAAAACTACTTACGGGGTTTGCAAAGCGGTGTAGCGTGGCCTCGACGCTGGTTCCGAGGCCGACTGGCCTCATCAATATACACATCACGGTTGAGTGGATCATTTTATGGGCTTCTGGCCCGCTGATGTCCGCTACTACAGCCCCTTTTCTGTGAATCTTTCACCTTCGAGATCGACATCGTGGATTGGTAAGTATCGTGTGAGTTCAGCTGAAGTGGCAGCCACGTGGTTGAGACTCTTGGACAAATCGTGTCACTTGTGGGTTTCTGTCAAATAGTCGTCGATTTCTGGCACAAAAATTAACTAAATCGTTATAGCATTGAAAACACTTACTTGGCTCCTTTACTCGAGACCTTGGGAGACGTGGTGTGTATTCCAAAGGAAAACAACAACAGTTTTGAGAAAACAAAGTTGTAGATAAATATCTATATTAGATCGTAGACCTCTAAACTCTTTCTAGATCTGGTCGAAATCCTGTAAATCTTTCTGTGCTTAAGTTTAAATACTCCAGTTTCATTCTCCCAAGCTCCCCCGCTCAACCAATCAAAATTCGACACGCAGAATTATCTTTGTCTCTAATTTATTATAAATAACACGCCGATACTCAACTTTGCCCAACCTTCGAAGTCTCCAGACAACTCTACCTTGAACTTTTGGCCTCGATAATCTCACGGATTTAGTCTGCCTGTTGTCGACCTATTCTCTACGTGTCACCAGTCACGTGCTGTTCTATTAACAGCTTTCCCATGCTTTAGGAAAATTCCATTCTCAACTGACTCCGTTACTGTTATACCATTACTTGATGTCGCTATGCTGTTACAGAACGACCATCATCCAAATAAAAGACGGTGGACAGCGATACACCATGGTCAACATCCACTCACCACCAGTACCGGCACAACAACAATTCTATGAGGACCTCTCCCTCCTACTAACGAGGAAATACACGGGACAGAAGACCATCCTTAGTGGGAGATTTCAACTGCTTCCTGTCAAGGGACGATGTCGAAGGTGACGCATACAGCACACATACTAACCGCCCCAACGCTCTGTACGACATATTAATCGCCTCATGAGTGTGTTCTCACATGCTTTTGAAAGTTAAAACTTGTTGTAAACCTTATACCACACACATAACAAATGTTAGGTTTCTTTCATGTATGTGTCCGTCTATGTGTATGCGTGGTATGAAAGTGAGAAAACCCCAAATCTAGCTCTCCAGCTTTCAACTTTTATCTGGGAGTGGATAAATTGTCCCACTAGTTTACAACAAAAGGCGATACTTATAGATTCTTGTGTTTGTGTAAACATCGGTGATTTTAACTGACTTAAATTTATAAAGCTGTCAACACAAAAATCACGCCTGTACGGCTTCACTTTTGTGTATGTAAACGTATGTGATTATTAGATTTATGTAGCACATTATGTTTTTTTTTAAAATAATAATCTTTATTTCATTTTCAAATTTAAATCATCACAGTACATAAAAATAGTTCAATTTATATGTTTCAATAATGGGAGTGAAAGATGTTACATTTATTTTAGATGTAATTAAGAGGTCAATAAGATATGACATCACACGACCAAGGACTTCCAGGAGCACCAGAGGCGACAATGAAGACAAAAGCACCCCAACATGTCAGTTTATTTAAGGGGGGTGTGACGTCACAGTTTATTTTGGGAGGTGTGACGTCTCGTTCCCATCTGTAAAACAAAATTGACCGATGACTGGCGCCTACCGCCTGTCACCAACAAATGTAGCAAACAAGGGAAAGGAAAGACTTGAACGATGTGTCTTTCTAAATGAATATTGCAAATTCAATCATTCATTCTCACAAATTAAATTATGTTGTTTTAAAGATGGACATTGATTTTTTTTTATTATAAAACTGTACAAACTGGTTGACATTAAACGTTTTGAATTGGAAAACGTCAGCATTTCTACAGGTCCACACTAAATTTCTATATTCGGATATTAGAATTAGCGCTTTAGTGTAGGATTCTTGTGTTGTTTTGACAGTGTGTTGAACATGATAGATCTGTATATGTCTACCTTCTGTGTGTTTCTAGTGTAAGTTGTAACGCCGTTCTTGATGGCATGATTGTGTTGCATTCGTAGAATATGTGTTCTTCCGTTTCTTGTTTGTTTCGTCTGCAAAGTTGGCACTTGGCTGTCTGTCCTGATATGTGAGCTTCTCTTTCTGTTGTGGGTATCGTGCTGTATATGAGTCTGTATGTGACTTACCTTGCTTTGGGAGCGATGTGTGGATTGTGAAGTTTTGAGATGGGGCTGGTGTAGTCTGTGAGAAAGTATTTTTGACCTTTCATAATTCAAAGCATTAGTAGAGGTGCTTGCTTCTAATGAGGTGTTTGTTGTCTATTGATCTAGTGTTTGATGGAAAGAGGACAGTACCGTCAGCGTAGGCTAGCTAACAATTTCTGCTCTCCTTTCCCTGGTGTGTATGTGCTCTTTATGGAACTGTCTTGTCTGATGCTCTCTAGGAGCGTTTCTATGGTCAGAGCGTAAACTAGAGGAGAGAGGGAAGACCCCTGTCGAACCGATCTGGTTAGCCTGAAGATCTCTGTGAACGAATTGGTCAACTAGGACTTTACTTTCAGGTCTAGAATAAAGAATGTGTATCCACTGTCTGAAGCGTCCTCCTATGTGGCGGCTCAGTAGTGTTGTGTGGAGGTAGAATTGAACTTCTCGTCAAAGACTTTTTCTTGGTCGAGAGATAGGATGGAAGACTGGCTGTCTTTGTCATGAGTGTACGTTATGATGTCTCGTATAAAATGTGTGTGCTGGTGGATGTTTCTGCTCTGTACACTACACTGTTGATCCACACAAGTAAGACGATTTCTCTTTTTATTATTTATTTGAATTTTGATTTCAGCTCTAATGTTGAGAAAGTTAATATCTTATGCAGATTTCATTTATAAATGTAACCAGAACTTGAACTAAAGTACAGCTAATGTGACCAACGAGCTTCTGAGCAACTTCAAAATACGGACACACGTCGTTCTCTCACAAAGTATCATGAAGACAACATACAGATACTATTATGGATCCACTTCTACTGAATACGATGATGACGATGTCACTAGATAGGACACACACACTGCGGCAGCCATTTGGGGATATTACTCCACATGCATTTTTTGAAATCCGCCCAGAAAGAAGACACATTATAATCTTTGAAGAAATATGTACAAATGATGCATAATATTTTTGGTCTCCTACTTCTAAAGCAACCAATTTAAATAAAATAACATGCTCTACCGTTGAATTGTTGATGAAAATATTAATATAAATTTGAGTAAATTTAAGTTTTCCGCTTTTTTTTGTACAAGGGAAGCAACTTTTGACTAATTAACAACTAACGGTATGGAGTATTTGGCAAAGTAATTTATTTCAACCCTCGATGTTTTGCATATTGCTTTGTAAATATAACAATTCATAATATCTGTGCATTTCTTTCAATGTATAATATATAGAACAATTATCTAAAACAGAATCAAATAAAATAAATGTATTTTCCTTTAAGTTGTGGTAAAATATTAAATTATAAAAAATCTTTTTCAAGCACTTAAAGTTATCTTCCTTTACGATGGGATACGGTGTTCATCCATGTAGTTTTATGTACTCTCATTGAGTGCGATGTAAATGTGTGCCATTAAGTTTGATGTTAGGCGACCACACAACCGTGTCCTTACATAGAACAAATGATGAAGATTAATATCATATTTCTTATAGGCGACCACACAACCGTGTCCTTACATAGAACAAATGATGAAGATTAATATCATATTTCTTATATGTGACCACACAACCGTGTCCTTACATAGAACAAATGATGAAGATTAATATCATATTTCTTATAGGTGACCACACAACCGTGTCCTTACATAGAACAAATGATGAAGATTAATATCATATTTCTTATAGGCGACCACACACCCGTGTCCTTACATAGAACAAATGATGAAGATTAATATCATATTTCTTATAGGTGACCACACAACCGTGTCCTTACATAGAACAAATGATGAAGATTAATATCATATTTCTTATAGGCGACCACGCAACCGTGTCCTTACATAGAACAAATGATGAAGATTAATATCATATTTCTTATAGGCGACCACACAACCGTGTCCTTACATAGAACAAATGATGAAGATTAATATCATATTTCTTATAGGCGACCACACAACCGTGTCCTTACATAGAACAAATGATGAAGATTAATATCATATTTCTTATAGGTGACCACACAACCGTGTCCTTACATAGAACAAATGATGAAGATTAATATCATATTTCTTACAGGTGACCACACAATCATACACCTCCATAGAACAAATGATGAAGATTAATATCATATTTCTTATAGGTGACTACACAATCATACACCTCCATAGAACAAATGATGAAGATTAATATCATATTTCTTATAAGCGAACACATAACCAATCCCTTCCTTAGAACAAATTATGGAAACTAATATCATATTTCTTATAGGCGACCACACAAGCAAGACGATTACTCTTTTTATTTATTTGAATTTTCTTTTCAGCTCTAATGTTGAGAAAGTTAATATCTTATGCAGACTTCGTTTATGAATGGAACCAGACCTTGAACTAAAGTACTGCTAATGTGACCAGCGAGCTTCTGAGCAACTTCAAAATACGGACAAATGTCAGTCTCTCACAACGTGTCATGAATACAACATACAGATACTATTATAGATCCACTTCTACTGAATACGATGATGACGATGTCACTAGATAGGACACACACACTGCGGCAGCCATTTGAGGATATTACTCGACATGCATTTTTTGAAATCCGCCCAGAAAGAAGACACATTATAATCTTTGAAGAAATATGTACAAATGATGCATACTATTTTTGGTCTCCTACTTCTAAAGCAACCAATTTAAGTAATTGTTGTAGACCTTTAGGATTTTCTGCTAGTATTATAATCTTTTTTTTTTTTTTTTTTTGACATTTTGCAGCTAATGGATACAAGAAGAAGAAATAAAGAAAATAAAGATGAGTATAAGAGATTAAATAAAGAAATTGTAGTAAAATGCAATGAAGCAAAAGAAGCATGGCTAAAAGAGAGATGCAAAGAGATTGAAATGCAACAAAAAGGAGATGCTAAAGCTATATACAAACAAATTGAGGAATTAACAGGAAGAAAAACGCAATCAAAAACTGGATGTTTAAGATCAAAGGAAGGAGAACTGTCGATTGATCAAGAAAACATAAGGGAACGATGGACAGAATACATTAAGGATCTTTATAATGATGAACGAACGGAAGTAAATATAAAGGATAATGGAGAAGGACCAGAAATACCGAGAGAAGAAGTGGAAGATGCCTTGCGCAATATGAAAGCAGGCAAAGCTCCTGGACCAGATAATATAACTAAAGAAGAGATTGAAGCTATGGGTGATTTTGGATAAGAAATAATAACAAAAATATTGAATGATATCTACAACAGCGGATATATAGGCCTACCAGACGACATGCTCAAATCAATATTCATAGCCCTGACAAAGAAATCGGGTGCGATTGAATGCGATGATTATCGCACAATAAGCCTTATGAGTAGGGCTCGGATTTTCATGAAATGTCATATTTTTTTCCTGAAGCATATTTTCAGTTTTAAGTTAATTTCTACATGTTTCAAGCATTTCTGAACAATTTTAAGCTGTTTTTATTTGTCATATAAATGCATATTTTGACCATAATTTTGATGAGGTCATATTTTGCCTGAAATTGGAGATTTAGGTCATATTTTGGTCATATTTAGATCATATTTAGGTCATATTTAGGTCATATTTTGCATATTTTCTGGTGTACTCAACTTTCTGGTGTACTCCGTTTGCTTATCAATGTTAGCACATCTTAAACTATGTTTAGAGACAAATTGTGAGGATTGGCTATATTTCTGAATGTATGTATTAGTGAATATGCATGTGTGTCTTTCATGCGACTGTAGGGAGGGGAAGACATCAGTCAACTCTTTGATGTCAGTCGGCATCTGAGAATAAAAAAGGGAGTGACATCCGCTCAATACTTCAAAAGAATTTTCTGGGTTTTGTTTCGAAAGTAAATTGTAGGAAACAATTTCAAATGTTTCAACGTCAGGAGCGAATATTCCTGGATTTGTTAAATCTTCCAGTTTCATTTTAAACTGTTTGGCGCCCATTTGTATGTTACAATTATTAATTTGCCATTTGCAACAGTGACTGACTACATGATCTTGTGCTCTAGCTCATAGTTATATAATAGTTATATTGTTTATGGTCGATTCACTGGAATAACTTTGCTTTACAATGCCTAAAGTGTCTAATTCTAATGCTGCAAAGTTGCGTAAATTTGTGCAGGAATTTGGTTCAAAAGTATTTAGTACCGATGGAGAAATATTGTACTGTACACTGTGTGAGGTCAAGGTTACAGCTGGAAAACGGTTTAATGTGCAACAACATTGCAATACTTCTAAACATATGAAATGTTTAAGTAGACTTTCTGAAATGGAAGGAAGACAAAGTTTATTACTTGAAAAATGTTCTGCTACTTCCTCTTCTTCTTCGGGAAACACAGAGACCGGTTTTTATAAAGATTTGTGTCATATGATGGTTTCATCAAATATCCCTTTAAATAAATTGCAAAATCAATATTTCCGACAATTTCTGGAGAAATACACTAGCCATCCTATCCCAGATGAATCTACTTTAAGGACAAATTATCTCTCCAAATGTTATGAGGACATGTTAAATACATTTAGAAATTCTATTGCAGATAACAAGATAGGTACTATGACTACTATGTAATGCGTAAAACATGCAAACAATAATAATTTGCGTTTTTTTTTTTTTGGTTCATAAATGAGAAAAACCTTATGGTCATATTTCGGCATATTTAGCATATTTTAGGTCATATTTTGCCTTTTTTAGGTCATATTTGCATGTCATATTTCAGGATTTTTAGGTCATAAAATCCGAGCCCTACTATGAGTCATATGACTAAGATATTACTAAGAATTGGCTTCCAGGGAATATGGCGCCCTGTTCGCTGGCTTCTACAGAGGACTCACAGATGAGTACTGATTTCCAGCGAACTTTTCTGTTTATTTGTTTGTTTTTATTGATATTTAAGGTATCAAATGATTGTACGCGCTTTCTATTTGATGTAAATTACTTTGCTTCTTTTGATTCATTGCATTTTGTTACAATTTCTTTATTTAATCACTTATACGCATCTTTGTTGTTAATTGCACTATTGAACGCGTCAAAAATGGCGGTTTGTTTAAGCCGGTCTGTTGTCAAGGACGCGCAATTCATTTAATTTGTGGAAGGCTCTCGGTGTATCCGCGTGCTGTAGAGCTATTTACTGGAGTTGGCCAGTTTATAACGTGGAAACAGGTTCTGAACCGTGCGACTGAGTAAGTGCACGTGAGTCTAGACCATCCACAGCATCGACGTTCAGCGGCAAAATCATCTATAACGACGGTAATTGTATGTATTCAGATGCAGCCCAATGTATGTATTCAGATGCAACCCAAACGACATCATCAAAGAAGGAAAACACGACAGGGCAAGCGAGGTGGCATTAAACTGTCGAAGTGTGAGAGGCTAGGCCTAAAGTATGTGCGCGTTACTTATTGGAATTGTGGGTCCATAAATCAACGACGGCCCATTCTTGATAAGCTACTGTGCGGCGCCGATATAATGGTTTTGCAAGAAACTCTTCTTGGTGACAGGACAGTAAGTACTCCTGGATTTCATTGTTTTTACAATAGACGACACCTTGGGCAGGCCATCCTTGTGCGCAACAATATGGTGGCAGCTGAGGTTGATATGTCTGCGTGGGACAGTGCAGAATTGCAGGTACATGCGGTTAGGGTGCAGACCCTAGGTCATTTCGTGATTGTTAATGTGTATGCCTGTAATGGGAAGGTGAAAACACAACAATGGCAGAATCTCTTCGAGTTCGATGAAGAGAATGTCATTTTATGCGGAGACTTTAATGCTAGAGGAAACCAGTGGGGCAACGTCATAACCAACAAGCAGGGAGAAGACCTGGAGAACGCACTGGTGTCGGCCGATTTAGTGTGCTTGAATGATGGAAGGGCAACAAAAATGACCACTCGAACAGGGGACTCTGATAGTGTCATAGACCTGGCACTGGTGTCTTTCACCTTCGCACCGGTTTGCAGGTGGAGTGCACTGGGGTTCCACGGAAGTGATCACTATCCATGTGTCCTCCTAATTGAGAAAAGCAAAAATAGAAGCCAGAAAGAAAGCTCCACACATTCAACTACGAGAAAACAGACCAGGACGTCATTAGAAAAATCAGACATAGGAAACAGAGCGCCCCTCGTAGGAGGCAGGAGAGATGGATGCAGCCACCCTGGTGGAACGTAGAAGTCGAGGAAGCTTGGCGGTACAAGAGACAAACGGTCAAGACATGGCAGAAAGCCAGAAGGAATGGAAGAACACAACCTGAGCTCATGAAGCGTCTGAAAGTAGAGGTCGACCAAAAAATGATGCACTTTAAACTATGCGCTAAGCAGGCTAAGGATGCCAAATGGGATGACTTCTGTAAAAAAGTGTGCTCAGAAAAATCGCTCGCCACAATATGACACCTTCATCAGAGCATGAATGGCACAACACGACACAGAGGCATACCAGACTTTCAGAGCACAGGCCGGATATGGCACAAATCTGATGAGAGCAAAGGGAAGGCCCTGCTTGCCCGCTACATTGAGCAGACGAACCAAAGAAATGAGGCTGTAAGAATGAGGATACGGGGATCTTTGTCAATTTTGTGTAAGGATGTAGGGCTGGAAGAAGATCTCACAATCACAACCGATACCATTCGCACGACACTTAAAAGGTCGCACAACACTGCTCCTGGTCCAGATGGTGTTCGGTACGATGACATAGGCGATTTAGCTGACGACGACTTGACAAAACTGGCCAAAGAGTTTAATGCCAGCATTCGGAGTGGCCAGATTAAGGAGGAGTGGCTACACAGCTACTTACTACCGCTACCGAAGCCAAACAAGGATCATTCTCAGATCAGTGCCTACAGAATCATCACAATGCAGAACACTGCGGGCAAGCTGCTGGAGAAAATAGTTGCCCGTGTCCTCACCTGTCACCTTGAACAGAAACGCGTATTCCCACCCACACTCGGAGGTTATAGATATAACAAAGAGACATGGCTCAATGCGGCAGTCTTTGCCTATGACGTCTTCGACGGCTTCCACAGACGAGAGGAGACATGTGCTGCTGCTACAGCTCTGGAGGATGCATACAGCAGAGTAGCAATACTAAAAAAGGAAGAAAAAAGTGGTATGGTGACAGCTTTACGTGGTAATGGATGAAACAAAAGTCGACGTTTCGGCCAAGTAGGCCTTCATCTGGACGAACAACAAACACAAAAATTATATATAACGATATATTAACAAATTGTTTTTGTAAGATTGTAAAATTTTGTTTCGTCCATTACCACGTAAAGCTGTCACCATACCACTTTTTTCTTCCTTTTTTTTAGTATTGCTATTATCATCAGCTTTACAGCAACTTCGCATCTCTACGCATCTTTGTGCATCTTGATGCCTTTACCTATACAACAGAGTACCATTTGAATATCTCATGCATATGCTCCTCAAACTGGCGGTGCACCCCTTCCTCATTAGATGGACCGCAGCGGCACTGTTTCAGAGGAAGGTAATACTCAGATGTGGAAGTTGGTCTTCCGAGCCAACATCCATTTGTCCTGGGCTGCCACAAGGCTCACCATTGTCACCAGTTCTATTTAACGTGTACACAATAACGATCACGGCCCAACAGCTGGATGGGAGGGGAAGAACTATGACTTTTGCTGATGATATTCGGTATATCGGCAGGGAAGAGACAGACGGGGAATCGCCTCCACAATGCAAGACGAACTCGATCGCATTTCATCCTGGTGTGGGGCTTCAGGTGCCTTGGTTAATCCTAATAAAGCATCAGTTTCATGGTTCTCCCTTAACAATCATATCGTTAATACGACCACACCGGTAGTAAGAATGGGAGCTGATGAGGTGACCAGGGACAAGTTGATGACATACCTTGGAGTTAAGTTTGATCGCAGCCTGTGTTTTCGGGACCACGTCAACCATGTGATAACAAAATCCCGCAAAGGATTAGCCGCCTTGAAGGTCATGGCAGCTGCCAACATCGAGCAGAGGCTACTTACTCTTCTGTTCCAGGGATTAGTCCTCGCACCAATCGAGGTATGCCCTGGCAATTCTTACTGTCAGTACGACTCAAATTGATAGGCTGGAGAAAATACAAAATGAAGCCATGTGCATTATCCTGGGATGTACGAGGGGCACTCCTTGTGTAGCAATGAGGTATATTCTTGACTTCCAACCATGGATGACAGAATCAAGATCTGGAGAGCACGAGCATACCTGAAGATTAGTACCGATACATATCATCCATTGCACCACGTGTTCAACACAGTGAAAGGTGCCAGGCTAAAAAGAGGCAAATCATGGGTGGGCCGAGCAGATGTCATCAAACAGGTCTGTGGGCTTACCAATTTCAGCGTTGGTGAGGAGTGGATACCGGTGCCTACGTCATTCAAGGGGACTTTCTCGTGTATTGTTACACTCGACAGGAAAAGTAGGGAACAGAACCCGGTTGTGGTTAATGCTGATGTCAACGGTCTCATCTGCGATAACACCGATGAGAAAGATGCAGTCATCTATACAGACGGATCTGTAATACGACACCAAAGAAGTGCATGGACATTTACAGCACGCTCGGAGGCAGAATAGTCAAGGAAGATAGTGGTGCATACGTCATGACCACGAGTAGCATGAAAATGGAGGTGAAGGCAGTGACCAAGGCATTCACATGGTTAAAGTCACAAGACTACACCCATGACTGTATACTGAGTGATTCGATGAGCATGATTAAAAAAGTGGAGGCGGGCTCTGTACGCATGCAATGGGTAGAGTCGTTGCAGAAATCCAAAATACGTAAGGTCACCTTTGTCTATATCCCTGGACATGCGGGAGTACGGGGAAATGAAAGAGTGGACAGGTTGGCTAGCTGCGCTGTCGTTGAGGACGGGCAACCAATGGATCGGGCGGACATCATCAATGCCCTCCGAGATGTGGGAAGAGCACAGGACTTCGACAAACACAGATCCACGTCACTTCTTCGGATGATGGAAATGGGAGTTAAGATGGGCACTGCCAGAAATGAGAAACTTAGTGGCCGTGTAAGAAGACTTATCAACCAACATAGAACTGGAGTCGTCAGTCGCTGGACACTGAGGGAATTTGCTGAGGAAGGATCTGAGCACCTATGGACATGTTCGGAGTGCAATGATGATGGCCTGCAAATAACTCAATTACTAAGAATCATCATGCGAAGAGTGCAAAACAAAATTAGTCCAGAAATTAGCGATGAACAGTGTGGTTTTGTTAGAGATAAAGGACCAAGCAAAGCCATTTATATTATAAGATCTTTAGAAAGAGCCATAGAGGTGAAAACAGATCTATACCTATGTTTCATAGATTACACCAAGGCATTTGACAAAGTAAAGCACCAAGAAATAATCACAATTTTAGAAAGCATAAACGTAGACAGCAAAGATCTAAGAATAATAAAGAACATGTACTGGCAACAAACAGCGGTCAAAAGAACTGGAAATCAATTGGGAATGTTTCAACAAATAAAACAGGGTGTTAGACAAGGTTGTGTGCTGTCACCAGATTTGTTTAATATTTATAGTGATATTATTTTAAGATCCATAAGGGACATTCCTGGAATAACAATTGGAGGTCTTAATATAAATAATCTAAGGTATGCTGATGATACAATCTTAATTGCTAAGAGTGAAAATGAGTTACAAGAAATGTTGGACATTATAGTGAAAGAAAGCAAAAATAAAGGACTCAGCCTTAATAGCAAAAAGACAGAGGTAATGGTAACAACAAAGAAAAAGACATCACCTCAGTGCAAAATAAAGACAAGTGGAACAATATTAAAACAGGTAAATGAATTTAAATATTTGGGAACTTTGTTAACCTCAAACGGAAGATGTACAAAACAGGTGAGATGCAGAATGGCTCAGGCAAAAGCAGCTTTCGAAAAAATGAGGAAGATACAATGCAATCCATTTTTGACAATAGAAACAAGAAACATAGTTCTTAAATGTTATGTAGAGCCAGTCTTAACATATGGATGCGAATCATGGACAATAGGACAACAGACAAGAAAATCAATGGAGTCTGTAGAAATGTGGTTTTACAGAAGAATGTTGAGAGTACCATGGACAGCTAAGAAGAGTAATGACGATGTTCTGAGAGAGGTCAAAGCAAAAAGAGAGCTAATTTCCAATATTAGGAAGAAACAATCATCATTTTTTGGCCATGTAATGAGAAGAGAACAACTGGAATATATTGTAACAACTGGAAAAATTGAGGGACGAAGAGATAGAGGGAAGCAAAGAGAAAAAAAAACAGACAGCTTAAGAGAATGGCTTAGCAGAAGGTCAACAACAGAAATGATAAATAGTTGCCGAGATCGAAAGTTGTGGAGAGATATGATCACCTACGCCAGTAGGCCCGGTACTTGCTGATGATGATTATAATCTTTAGGGAGCAGCGATAGCTCAGTGGTTAGTGAACTGGCATATAAAGGACAAGCGGTAGGGTTCGATCTCAACCGACGACTTCCGGTTCACCCAGCCTTTAATGGGTACCGTATTTTTTTCTGGGAATGTAAAGCGGCACGGGCATAATACAGTACACATTAGCCCAAAAATCTTGTGCCGAAGGTCTATACAATTTATGGTCGCTAACTCCATATTCCCTATACGCTACCTGCCGTGACTGGGGTACTTTACTACTTTTTATTATGATCATTAAGTTTTGAAATCAAGGTTTGGAGTATCATCATCATCAAGTACCATACCTGCTGGCGTAGGTGATCATGTCTCTCCACAACTTTCGATCTTGAAAGTTATTTATCATTTTTGTTGTTGACCCTCTGCCAAGGCATTCTCTTATGTTGTCTGGCATTGTTTCTCTTTGCTTCCCTCTATCTTCAGATGAAAGTATTTGTTGAAGATTTGTGCTACCCAGGGAGATGAAAGTGTTTGTTGAAGACTTGTGCTACACAGGGAGATGAAAGTGTTTGTTGAAGATTTGTGCTCTACAAGGAGATGAAAGTGTTTGTTGAAGATTTGTGCTCTACAGGGAGATGAAAGTGTTTGTTGAAGACTTGCGCTACACAGGGAGATGAAAGTGTTTGTTGAAGATTTGTGCTACACAGGGAGATGAAAGTGTTTGTGGAAGATTTGTGCTTTATGGAGAGAAGAAAGTATTTGTTTAAGATTTGTGCTCTACAGGGAGATGAAAGTGTTTGTTGAAGACTTGTGCTCTACAGGGAGATGAAAGTGTTTGTTGAAGATTTGTGCTCTACAGGGAGATGAAAGTGTTTGTTGAAGATTTGTGCTGCACAGGGAGATGAAAGTGTTTGTTGAAGACTTGTGCTACACAGGGAGATGAAAGTGTTTGTTGAAGATTTGTGCTACACAGGGAGATGAAAGTTTTTGTTGAAGACTTGTGCTACCCAGGGAGATGAAAGTGTTTGTTGAAGATTTGTGCTACCCAGGGAGATGAAAGTGTTTGTTGAAGACTTGTGCTACCCAGGGAGATGAAAGTGTTTGTTGAAGACTTGTGCTACACAGGGAGATGAAAGTGTTTGTTGAAGATTTGTGCTACACAGGGATATGAAAGTGTTTGTTGAAGATTTGTGCTACACAGGGAGATGAAAGTGTTTGTTGAAGACTTGTGCTACACAGGGAGATGAAAGTGTTTGTTGAAGATTTGTGCTACCCAGGGAGATGAAAGTGTTTGTGAAGACTTGTGCTACCCAGGGAGATGAAAGTGTTTGTTGAAGATTTGTGCTACCCAGGGAGATGAAAGTGTTTGTTGAAGACTTGTGCTACCCAGGGAGATGAAAGTGTTTGTTGAAGACTTGTGCTACACAGGGAGATGAAAGTGTTTGTTGAAGATTTGTGCTTTATGGGAGATGAAAGTGTTTGTTGAAGATTTGTACTTTATGGGGAGATGAAAGTGTTTGTTGAAGATTTGTACTTTATGGGGAGATGAAAGTGTTTGTTGAAGATTTGTACTTTATGGGGAGATGAAAGCGTTTGTGGAAGACTTGTGCTCAACAGGAGATGAAAGTGTTTGTGGAAGATTTGTGCTACACAGGGAAATGAAAGTGTTTGTTGAAGATTTGTGCTCTACAGGGAGATGAAAGTGTTTGTGGAAGATTTGTGCACAACAGGGAGATGAAAGTGTTTGTTGAAGGCTTGTACTCAACAGGGAGATGAAAGTGTTTGTGGAAGATTTGTGCTCCATAAGGAGATGAAAGTGTTTTGTTGAAGATTTGTGCTCCATAAGGAGATGAAAGTGTTTTGTTGAAGATTTGTGCTCCATAAGGAGATGAAAGTGTTTTGTTGAAGATTTGTGCTCTACAGGAAGATGAAAGTGTTTGTTGAAGACTTGCGCTACACAGGGAGATGAAAGTGTTTGTTGAAGATTTGTGCTACACAGGGAGATGAAAGTGTTTGAGGAAGATTTGTGCTTTATGGAGAGATGAAAGTATTTGTTGAAGATTTGTGCTCTACAGGGAGATGAAAGTGTTTGTTGAAGACTTGCGCTACACAAGGAGATGAAAGTGTATGTTGAAGACTTGTGCTACACAGGGAGATGAAAGTGTTTGTGGAAGATGTGTGCTCTACAGGGAGATGAAAGTGTTTGTTGAAGACTTGTGCTACACAGGGAGATGAAAGTGTTTGTTGAAGATTTGTGCTACACAGGGAGATGAAAGTGTTTGTTGAAGACTTGTGCTACACAGGGAGATGAAAGTGTTTGTTGAAGATTTGTGCTACCCAGGGAGATGAAAGTGTTTGTTGAAGACTTGTGCTACCCAGGGAGATGAAAGTGTTTGTTGAAGATTTGTGCTACCAGGGAGATGAAAGTGTTTGTTGAAGACTTGTGCTACCCAGGGAGATGAAAGTGTTTGTTGAAGACTTGTGCTACACTGGGAGATGAAAGTGTTTGTTGAAGATTTGTGCTCTACAGGGAGATGAAAGTGTTTGTTGAAGATTTGTGCTCTACAGGGAGATGAAAGTGTTTGTTAAAGATTTGTGCTACACAGGGAGATGAAAGTGTTTGTGGAAGATTTGTGCTTTATGGAGAGATGAAAGTATTTGTTGAAGATTTGTGCTCTACAGGGAGATGAAAGTGTTTGTGGAAGATTTGTGCTTTATGGAGAGATGAAAGTGTTTGTTAAAGATTTGTGCTACACAGGGAGATGAAAGTGTTTGTGGAAGATTTGTGCTTTATGGAGAGATGAAAGTGTTTGTTGAAGACTTGCGCTACACAGGGAGATGAAAGTGTATGTTGAAGACTTGTGATACACAGGGAGATGAAAGTGTTTGTGGAAGATTTGTGCTCTACAGGGAGATGAAAGTGTTTGTTGAAGACTTGTGCTACACAGGGAGATGAAAGTGTTTGTGGAAGACTTGCGCTACACAGGGAGATGAAAGTGTTTATGGAAGATTTGTGCTTTATGGAGAGATGAAAGTATTTGTTGAAGATTTGTGCTTTATGGAGAGATGAAAGTATTTGTTGAAGATTTGTGCTTTATGGAGAAATGAAAGTGTTTGTGGAAGATTTGTGCTCTACAGGGAGATGAAAGTGTTTGTTGAAGATTTGTGCTTTATGGAGAGATGAAAGCATTTGTTGAAGATTTGTACTTTATGGGGAGATGAAAGTGTTTGGAAGATTTGTGCTCTACAGGGAGATGAAAGTGTTTGTTGAAGACTTGTGCTACACAGGGAGATGAAAGTGTTTGTGGAAGACTTGCGCTACACAGGGAGATGAAAGTGTTTGCTGAAGACTTGTGCTACACAGGGAGATGAAAGTGTTTGTGGAAGACTTGCGCTACACAGGGAGATGAAAGTGTTTGTGGAAGATTTGTGCTCTACAGGGAGATGAAAGTGTTTGTTGAAGACTTGCGCTACACAGGAGATGAAAGTGTATGTTGAAGACTTGTGCTGCACAGGGAGATGAAAGTATTTGTTGAAGACTTGTGCTACACAGGGAGATGAAAGTGTTTGTGGAAGACTTGCGCTACACAGGGAGATGAAAGTGTTTGTGAAGATTTGTGCTTTATGGAGAGATGAAAGTATTTGTTGAAGATTTATGCTTTATGGAGAGATGAAAGTATTTGTTGAAGATTTGTACTTTATGGGGAGATGAAAGTATTTGTTGAAGATTTGTGCTTTATGGAGAGATGAAAGTATTTGTTGAAGATTTGTGCTTTATGGAGAGATGAAAGTATTTGTTGAAGATTTGTACTTTATGGGAGATGAAAGTGTTTGTGGAAGATTTGTGCTCTACAGGGAGATGAAAGTGTTTGTTGAAGACTTGTGCTACACAGGGAGATGAAAGTGTTTGTGGAAGACTTGCGCTACACAGGGAGATGAAAGTGTTTGTTGAAGACTTGTGCTACACAGGGAGATGAAAGTGTTTGTGGAAGACTTGCGCTACACAGGGAGATGAAAGTGTTTGTGGAAGATTTGTGCTCTACAGGGAGATGAAAGTGTTTGTTGAAGACTTGCGCTACACAGGGAGATGAAAGTGTATGTTGAAGACTTGTGCTACACAGGGAGATGAAAGTGTTTGTTGAAGACTTGTGCTACACAGGGAGATGAAAGTGTTTGTGGAAGATTTGTGCTCTACAGGGAGATGAAAGTGTTTGTTGAAGACTTGCGCTACACAGGGAGATGAAAGTGTATGTTGAAGACTTGTGCTACACAGGGAGATGAAAGTGTTTGTTGAAGACTTGTGCTACACAGGGAGATGAAAGTGTTTGTGGAAGACTTGCGCTACACAGGGAGATGAAAGTGTTTGTGGAAGATTTGTGCTTTATGGAGAGATGAAAGTATTTGTTGAAGATTTGTGCTTTATGGGGAGATGAAAGTATTTGTTGAAGATTTGTGCTTTATGGGGAGATGAAAGTATTTGTTGAAGATTTGTGCTCTACAGGGAGATGAAAGTGTTTGTTGAAGATTTGTGCTCAACAGGGAGATGAAAGTGTTTGTTGAAGACTTGTGCTCAATAGGGAGATGACAGTGTTTGTGGAAGATTTGCGCTCTACAAGGAGATGAAAGTGTTTGTTGAAGATTTGTGCTTTATGGGGAGATGAAAGTGTTTGTTGAAGATTTGTACTTTATGGGGAGATGAAAGTGTTAGTTGAAGATTTGTACTTTATGGGGAGATGAAAGTGTTTGTTGAAGATTTGTACTTTAAGGGGAGATGAAAGCGTTTGTGGAAGACTTGTGCTCAACAGGGAGATGAAAGTGTTTGTGGAAGATTTGTGCTACACAGGGAAATGAAAGTGTTTGTTGAAGATTTGTGCTCTACAGGGAGATGAAAGTGTTTGTGGAAGATTTGTGCACAACAGGGAGATGAAAGTGTTTGTTGAAGGCTTGTACTCAACAGGGAGATGAAAGTGTTTGTGGAAGATTTGTGCTCCATAAGGAGATGAAAGTGTTTTGTTGAAGATTTGTACTCCATAAGGAGATGAAAGTGTTTTGTTGAAGATTTGTGCTCCATAAGGAGATGAAAGTGTTTTGTTGAAGATTTGTGCTCCATAAGGAGATGAAAGTGTTTGTTGAAGATTTGTGCTCTACAGGGAGATGAAAGCGTTTGTTGAAAATTTGTGCTCCATAAGGAGATGAAAGTGTTTGTTGAAGATTTGTACTCTACAGGGAGATAAAAGTGTTTGTTGAAGATTTGTGCTACATAAGGAGATGAAAGTGTTTTGTTGAAGATTTGTGCTTTACAGGGAGATGAAAGTGTCTGTGCAAGACTTGTGCTACACAGAGAGATGAAAGTGTTTGTTGTAGATTTGTGCTACACAGGGAGATGAAAGTGTTTATCGAAGACTTGTATTCCACAGGGAGATGAAGGTGTCTATTGAAGACTTGTGTTCCACGGGGAGATGAAAGTGTTTGTTGAAGACTTGTGCTACACAGGGAGTTGAAAGCGTATGTTGAAGACTTGTGCTACACAGGGAGATGAAAGTGTTTGTTGAAGACTTGTGCTCTACAGGGAGATGAAAGTGTTTGTTGAAGACTTGTGCTCTACAGGGAGATGAAAGTGTTTGTTGAAGACTTGTGCTCTACAGGGAGATGAAAGTGTTTGTTGAAGACTTGTGCTCTACAGGGAGATGAAAGTGTCCGTGGATGATTTGTGCTGCACAGGGAGATGAAAGTGTCTGTGGATGATTTGTGCTACACAGGGAGATGAAAGTGTCTGTGCAAGACTTGTGTTCCACAGGGAGATGAAAGTGTCTGTGCAAGACTTGTGTTCCACAGGGAGATGAAAGTGTCTGTGCAAGACTTGTGTTCCACAGGGAGATGAAAGTGTTTGTTGAAGACTTGTGCTACACAGGGAGATGAAAGTGATTGGTGAAGACTTGTGCTACACAGGGAGATGAAAGTGTCCGTGGATGATTTGTGCTACACAGGGAGCTGAAAGTGTTTGTTGAAATCTTGTGTTCCACAGGGAGTTGAAAGGATAAAGTAGAAAGATGTTTATCTGAATTGTTAAGTGAATCTTTCACAGTGTGAATGATCCAAATGAGATTATTCTTAATTTTTAAATTCTTCTTTCCATCCACATTTGCCTTTTAGAGCCATGGAGATATAATTTGTGGCCTTTTGCTCTTCTGTTGATCACTGCTGCTTTTATGTCTCCTAGTGTTTCAAAAATTCCATCAATCCAACTTTTTTGTGCTTTACTCTTGTGTTCTTGCAACATTTATTAAAAGGCTTGTTGTGTTGTGTTTTTTCTGTCTTATCACGTTGCCAAATGATTTTACCTGTGGTTTCTTTATGTGCCCTGTGGTGGGACGAGAGCCATTCTTAATAATGGTTGTAATTTTACCAGACTTCATGAATACAGAACCCCAGTCTAATTTTTTGTTTTCATTTTGCTGTTCACCGGTTTGGGCAAAGTCCCTAGGGGCTAGGAACCAAGTTTTATGTGTTAATCCATTTTCCCTGGTAGCTGTGTGCTCAGGGGCCCCTCACCGCATAGGTAGATACCTAACTCAATCTTTGGAGATACTCATATTCTTTCCTGTTGATGAGTAATTGACATTTCAAGTCGGGCCTTGCTGTTGATACCAGGGGTAGTTGTTGCAAAGAGAAATCACCAAATAAATCCCAAACAGAGTAGTCGGGATTTGAACTCACAACCTCTCTGTCTCAAGACCAGCATCTTGCCTTGAGACTTAACCAGTCCCTCTTGAGTTTAAATGAGTTATATCCTGGAAGAAGTCACAGACATAGCATCCAAACAACCTGAACAGCAAGAAACAACTAGAGAAAAAGCAGTAAATTTATTTAATGATATCTTAATTCACACACTTACACTCATTGATTCACACATTTATTCAAAATAGATTTCTTACTTGCGCTAATACAGACACTATATTCACAACATGAAATGATAGACTCTAATGAGACAAGTATGTGGCAACAAGACAAACGGGTCCCGCCTCCAACAAACATGAACACAGCATCTACAAAAACACTTTCCCATAGTACACAAGATGTGTGTCCCCTGTTGGAGCATAACTTAAACCAAATAATGGTAACTCAGTACAGGCCAAATGATGACAACTCGGAACAGACAAACAGATGAAAGCTCAGAAGAGACCAACAAATGACAGCTAAGAGCAGACAAACAGATTAAAGCTCAGAACACACCAACAGATAACAGCTCAGAGCTCGACAAACAGATGACAGAACAGACCAACAGATGACAGCTCAGAGCACACAACTGATAAACTCAGAACAGAGCAACTGATACAACTCAGAGCAGACAAACAGATGGCAGCTCAAAGCAGGTAACTGATCCAACACGGAGCAGACCATATAACGATGACTTAGCTCATAGAATTTTGACCGCCACAAAGAGTGAAACTCAGAGTAGACAAACAGATGGCAGCTCAAAGCAGGTAACTGATATAGCTCAGAGCAGATAACTGATACAGCTCAAAGCAGGTAACTGATACAACACGGAGCAGACCATATAACGATGACTTAGCTCATAGAATTTTGACCGCCACAAACAGTGAAACTCAGAGTAGACAAACAGATGGCAGCTCAAAGCAGGTAACTGATACAACACGAAGCAGACCATGTAGCGATGACTTAGCTCATAGAATTTGACCACCACAAACAGTGAAACTCAGGGTAGACAACGACGGATCATTCAAGAAGATCCAAACCCATAAGACACCAAACAAATAATTACAAACACACAATATAAAATCATGTCCACTTGTATCAGTAATGGCTACTCGTATGAGTTGCACTATATGGTCAAATAGATGCAACCATTCAGAGGACAGCACTCTACATAAGACCCATAACAGTTTAAAACAATTGATCACTGTCATACAATTAAAAAATATAAAACTAACTGCTTTGGGTATCAGGATAAATGATGGATATGATGGTGATGTTATGGATGACTGGATATATATATATATATATATTATATATATATATATAATCTGCTAATGGTAAATGGGATAGTTGAAGTGATTCATACACAGTGATGATAACTGATGGATACACACGTATATCCACATGCGTTAATGATAAGTGAGAGACAGAAATATTTGGGCTAACCATATGTCGTTTTAAAAAAATGGATATCTGTACATGGATGGATTAGTTACAGAATGAAAGATTGGATAATCCATATACTGTTTGGAAGCAATAGATATCCATTTATTGGTAAAAGATGGATAAAACATGGTGAAGATTTATGCCCTGTGAATAAATAATGGATATCATTATGCGGATGATAATAATGTGTTTTACAAAATAGATTGATAATCTACATAATGAAAAGTGCTGGACAGAATAGTTTTCTAAACTCGGATAACAAGTAACGGATTCATTGGCTATCTATATGATGATTAAAAAGTGCTGGACAGAATGGATAAAAATGTATATATTGACGATAAGTAATGGGTTATCTATATACTGATGATAAGAAATGGACAGTCTATTTACTGATGATAATGGATATTTATATGCGGATGAGAAGTGCTATACAAAATGAACTAGCTTCAAAGCTAATGGATAAATTAATGGCTACAATAAAAGATAACATTACCAAAATGGTAATAATGATTTATGATAAAAACAGATGAGGAGAATGAGGTGGGAGGAGGATGAGGAGGAGGTGGCCTCAGAGTTTATCTTTGGCCGGAACCCAAATGTGAGGACCTGACTGATCAATGACAACTTCTTTAATCTTGGAGTAAATCTCGTCAGGTGTGTCACCCTGGACAACCGCTGTGGATAGCAAAAACATGGATGAATTATTCACTTACAGATCTGACTTCTGACATCTATATAAGCAAGGTAACCACTAATATCTGCGAGTTGTCAATTAAAGCATTTGCTTTTTTGTATTCTCATGACAATTTCTCTGTCTAGTTTTCTTTCTTCTGTGAACAATAAGTATCTGGGCACAATGCTCACAGAAGATGGAAAACTAGACAGAGAAATTGACATGAGAATACAAAAAGCAAATGCTGTCACATACCAGCTTTCACCATTGCTAAGACATCTGAACATTTCTATGCCAGCTAAACAACAAATGATAAATAGCATTTTCATACCAACTTTGTGCTATAAAAGTCAAACATGGACTCTCTCTAAATCACAGTTGAGTAAGATCAATACATGTGAGATGCAATGCTTGAGAAAAGTAACAAACAACACAAGAAGAGATAGAATACCAAATGAAACCATAAGAAAAATGGTAGGAACAAAACCCTGCCAAGAATATATAGAACAACTGAAATGGTTTGGCCACCTGGTCAGAATGAATCCTCACCAATCACCATCAAGGGCGTTCTTCTCGAGAATGCATGGAAAAAGACACGAGGAAGACCCAGAAGAAGATGGATAGATGCAGTGACAGAAACATGTAACAACAAAGGAAAATCACTAATTCAGACAGTTCAAGCAGCTCAAGAACGACAAATGATATAAGCACGACACCTTTTAGGTATCAGTGAGAAAGAGCAAAGAAAAAGTCAATTAAAGGCTAGATGACAGCTTCATTATGTAGATTATCATACACAAACTGATGCCCCATAAAATTTGAACTGTTTAATTTTATGCTTAAACCAAACTTGTAATCAAATGAATCCTTTTATTTTTGTGCCGCAATGTTTGAAACAAAAAAAAAAACGACTTTTCACATCAGTGATGTCAGAGAGAGGCAAGGAAAGATCAATACATGTGCCTTATAGACTACACAAAAGCATTTGACAAAGTAAAACATGTGGAAATAACCAACATGCTGGAAAAATTAAACATTGATGGCAAGGATCTGCAAATCATTTAAAACAAGTACTGGCAACAAACAGCAGCTATACGAATTAAGAACCAAACAGGACAATTCCAATATATAAAACAAGGGTTAGACAAGTCTGTGTTCTATCGCCGGCTTTGTTTTCACTTTACAGCGAACATATTATGAGATTAATAGTAGACAAAAAAGGAACTGAAGTCAATGGTCACAACATAAATAATTTGTGATATGCGGATGACACAGTCTTAATAATAGAGACAGAGAATGAACTACAAGAAATAATAGACATAATAGTAAAAGAAAGCAACAAAAAAGGTCTCAGACTGAATTGTAAGAAATCAGAAGTAATGGTCAAAGAAACAATCATCACCATCATGCAGCATAAAAATAAACAGGACAAATCTGGAACATGTGCAACGCATCAAATACTTGGGCACAATAATAACATCAGATGGAAGATGCGCCACAGAAAATAAAAGCAGAATAGCTGAGGCCAAATAGCCTTTCTTTGTTTGGATCCTTCAAAGAGTTTTAATTCGGATGACTCCACTGGCACGAGCGGTTGAGCAATTATGGATTTTAATTCGATTGCAGTGATACTGGGCCTTCAACTAACCATAACTATTCCCGTCATGCTTTAACTTCTGAGGAACGCTGCCATCACCACAGATTCTCACATGTAGGTATATCGTTGAGAAATGTTTTCTCCATCTCTTGCAAAAACATATCTGAATGTTCTATATCTTTCATCTCTCAAATTTTAAATTACTTCTCATGCATTGGAGAGTTCCTTCGTGACCAATTTATCTGGTCCAAACTAAAAGTAGTCCTGATCTGATTTGACAGTATAATTAAATTTTAAAATGGGTGAACAATTTTTTTTGGATAATGCTTTTTTTTTTCTTTTCTTTGTTATATACTAGTGGCTACCCTAGTACCGAATACGGATTATTTAAGACATGAAAAGTTAAAACACAATTTGTGCATGTTAAAATATACTATATTTGCATGCGTTTGAACAAAATATATAGTTTTGTTGACACTTTTATTTTGATTCGTGCAGTATCAAGTATCAGCCTGTCCAATAATATAATAACCAACTTTTATAACTCACCTGGTATTTATATATTATACAGCATAAAAATAAACAGGACAAATTTGAAACAAGTGCAACGCGTCAAATACTTGGGCAAAATAACATCGGATGGAAGATGCACCACAGAAATAAAAAGCAGAATAGCTCAGATCAAAATAGCATTTCAGAAAATGAAAAATATCTTATGCAACGAATCTATGTCAATAGAAATGAGAAAGAGAGTTCATCGGTGCTATATAGAACCAATTCTGACCTATGGAAGTGAATCATGGACAGTAGACAAACAAATGAAAAGACGATTAGAGGCCACAGAGATGGGATTTCTCAGAAGAATGTTGAAAGTTCCCTGGACAGCTAAAAAGACCAATGAGGAAGTTCTCAAAGAGGCCAACACAAAAAGGGAGCTCTTAAATAACATCAGAAAGAAGCAATCAACATTTTTCGGGCACATCATGAGAAGAGGAAAGTTGGAATACTTGGTTACAACTGGCAAAATAAAAGGAAAGAGAGATCGCAGGCGACAAAGAGAGAAAATACTGGATAGCTTGGTGTCATGGCATGGAAAACAGTCAACAACAGAACTTACATGATGCACTGTAGATAGAAGATTGTGGAGGGACATGATTGCCTACGCTAACCGGTATGGCACATGATGATGATGTCAGAAAAAGACAACCATGACTTTTAACACTAGTACTGTTAGAAATGGATAACCATGACTTTTCACTGCAGTGATGTCGGAAATAGATAACCATGACTTCTCACAAACGTCTGACCTGTTGTGTACCACTTCTGCTGTTGGTCATCACCCTCTCTTGTCCACTATTTTACTATCTCCACATTTTGTTCTTAATCACCTCATGGTGGGAAATCCCCTCTTTTCTTAACATATCAAAAACATATTTGTTTAAAATAACATATAAACAAACGGTTGATTGTTTCTTCCTCATGGGATATTTGTTCCCTATAGGGACTGAGAAAAATAGTAGTAAAGAGACCCCGTCAGACCATGTGGCATATAGGGAATATGGTGTTAGTGACCATAGCAGAGATAGAATCAAGATGCAACAAGGCTTGTCATATCATTGGACAGTTATCACCACTATTGTCCAACAAGGAAATAACTCTGGAGGCAAAACAAGCACTATACAATACAATCTTCATCCCAATGTTGTGCTACCAATGCCAGACCTGGACCCTAGATGCAAGAACAATAAGCAAAATAACCTCTATGGACATGAAATGTGTTAGACGAATGACAGGAAACAGTCTGAGAGATAAGATCAGAAATGAAGAACTGAGAAAAAACCTAGGAATAGCCCCCGCCATAGAATGTATAAGGAAACAAAAGATAAAATGGTTCGGCCACGTGACAAGGCAGAAAGAGAACAGAACACAACAAAACGAGCCTTCAACAAACGCTGTGAGAACACCAGACCCAAGGGTCGACCACGAAAAAGATGGGTCGTTGGAATATTAGAAGCACTAGGAAACATAGCAGCAGAGGTGAACAGAAGAGCAAAAGACCGCAAATTATATCTCCCCTCGACACTGAAAGTCAAATGAGGAAGGAAAGAAGATCATAATTTTTATAGACCTCCAGCACATGATTTTTGGGGTAATGTGGTCGGTATTACGCCTGTGCTGCTTTATTTTTCCAAGAAAAATCTGGTACCCACTTAAGGCTGGGTGAACCTGGAAGCCCTCGATCAGAATCGAACCCGACCTCTTGTCATACAGTTGTGAATCATGGATAATCTTGCAAACAGCAAGGAAGAAAATAAAATTTATTCAAAACAGAATGTTAGAGAAAAATCCTTAAGATACCTTTCATAATGAAAAAGAGAGATGAAGACATTAAAAGATTAAAACGTTAAAAAAAGAACTGGCTTATAAAAACCATCCTGAGGATGGTTAAAATACAATGTCCACATAAAAAGACACAGCAGGCTGGAAAGAACAATAATGGAAGGCAGGCATTCTTGGGCGACACATCAGGAGCAGACCAAGAAAAATGTAGTTTCAAGATATTAAGGAGATGTTGAACATGACAACAGATGAAGTGAGATATCTGGCTAGAGACAGAAATTCTTTCAGACAGGCTGTGGTGAATGTAATGTTCTGTGGGAGATCTGGCTAGAGACAGAGATTCTTTCAGACGGGCTATGATGAATGCAATGTTCTGTGGGAGATCTTGCTAGAGTTAGAGATTCTTTCAGGTGTGCTGAGGTGAATGCAAGTTAGAGATTCTTTCAGGTGTGCTGAGGTGTTTTGTGGGAGATCTGGCTAGAGACTCTTTCAGGTGTGCTGAGGTGAATGCAACGTTCTGTGGGAGATCTGGCTAGAGACAGAGATTCTTTCAGGTGTAGTGAGGTGAATGCAACGTTCTGTGGGAGATCTGGCTAGAGACAGAGATTCTTTCAGACGGGCTATGATGAATGCAACGTTCTGTGGGAGATCTGGATAGGGACAGAGACTTTTTCAGGTGTGCTGAGGTGAATGTAACGTTCTGTGGGAGATCTGGCTAGAGACAGAAATTCTTTCCCACCTTTCATTCATATGACTAGTAGAAAGGTTAGGAGAGTTAACCCCCCCACTGTATAACCAATCCAGGGGGTCATTAGACCAAAACAAAGTTAGCAGAGTTAACCCACTTTGTATAAAAAAATCATTAGACCAAAAACAAACCTGTAAAATATTCGCCAAACTCTGCCTCCAATTTGAGCGCCCTGTCATATGTTTTCCTGGCTTGTTCTTCTGTGATTCTTTTGTTCATTTCCCTGCAACAGGAACAAATATGTTTTCTGGTCAATATTTAAAGAATTGGAACAGTAGAAAAGTTTTCTTCACTCAAAAGGGACAACTAGAAGGGAGATTTTGCAATATTTAAGGAGATTGACTTGGGACAGAAAGTTTTTCTTCACTCAAAAGGGACAACTAGAAGGGAGATTTTGCAATATTTAAGGAGATTGACTTGGGACAGAAAGTTTTTCTTCACTCAAAAGGGACAACTAGAAGGGAGATTTTGCAATATTTAAGGAGATTGACTTGGGACAGAAAGTTTTTCTTCACTCAAAAGGGACAACTAGAAGGGAGATTTTGCAATATTTAAGGAGATTGACTTGGGATAGAAAGTTTTTCTTCACTCAAAAGGGACAACTGGAAGGGAGATTTTGCAATATTTAAGGAGATTGACTTGGGACAAGAAGTTTTTCTTCACTCAAAAGGGACAATTAGATGTGAGATTTTGCAATATTTGATGAGATTGACTTGGGACAGGAAGTTTTTCTTCACTCAAAAAGGGACAACTAGAAGGGAGATTTTGCAATATTTAAAGAGATTGACTTGAGACAGGAAGTTTTTCTTCAATCAAAAGGGACAATTAGAAGCCAGATTTTTCTCATTATGATTTTCTTCTTAAACAGGCACTCTACAATACAATCTTCATCCCAACGTTGTACTACAAATGTCAGTCCCTGGACTCTAGTTATATGGCCCTTTTCGTCATGTCAGACGGTCTTGTGGAGGCTATTGTGTTTTTTTTTTTTTAGGTTTGTTTTTGTCGAACAGCTTCTCTCGTGGCTAATTCTACCAATGTTTGACAAACACATGCAGTCACAGAATGAACAAGTCAGGCCTACTGATCCACAGGGTCTTCCATCCTTTTTCATGAGTCTTTCCTCTTCTAAGTTTTGCCTCAGTACAGTCTCAAATGATGTTATACCATTCCTTATACATGCTCTCCATGATGTGCGATCACTAGCAAGATGCTCCCAGTCATTTTCGCAGGAGAAGTCATTCAGAGATGATTTACAAATATCTCTATATCGTAATTTAGGTCTGCCAATTTGTCTTTTTCCTTGTATAAGTTCACCATACAGTATTTGCTTGGGGATGCATTTTTCTTCCATTCGCCGGAAATGTCCCAGCTATCTTAATCTTCGATATCTGAGCATCGACATGATTGTTGGGGTTTTAGCACATTGCAGGACAGTTAAGTTGGTTATTTTGTCCTGCCGTTTGATGTGCATTATTCTGCGGAGACATCGCATGTGGAAGACATTTAGTCTTTTTTTGTGCTTTGAGTATGTTATCCAGGTTTCAGATCTATATAATAGTGTGCTTTCTTTTGTTCTTTGGGAGCTGAGATAGTAATTCGGATGATTCCACTCGCACGGGTAGTTGAGCAATTATGGATTTTAATTCGTTTGTGATGATACTGGGGCCTTCCATAACCATAACTAGTGTGCTAAGTACACAAGTTTGATGTATTAAGAGTTTAGTCTTTAGTGTTAGTTTCTTTTCTGACTTGTACATAGCTCCAAAAACATCTAATTTTTGCAGTGACTTTCTTTTCTGACTTGTGAGTGTACATGGCTCCAAAAACATCTAATTTTTGCAGTGACTTTCTTTTCTGACTTGTGAGTGTACATGGCTCCAAAAACATCTAATTTTTGCAGTGACTTTCTTTTCTGACTTGTGAGTGTACATGGCTCCAAAAACATCTAATTTTTGCAGTGACTTTCTTTTCTGACTTGTGAGTGTACAAGGCTCCAAAAACATCTAATTTTTGCAGTTACTTTCTTTTCTGACTTGTGAGTGTACATGGCTCCAAAAACATCTAATTTTTGCAGTGACTTTCATTTCTGACTTGTGAGTGTAAATCACAGCTGTTTGTTTTAATTTAAAAGTGATATTTTAGTTCCAGTCTTGGAAATTTTTAGCAGTTTATGTATGAAGATGTCCTGAGTGTAGAACATTCCCCTTAATCTTACAATTATTTTATTGAAATGGTTTCAGTTTGCAAACATCACTGACAAATAGTCAGATTTGTAGTTAAAGGCAATACTTAAATAACTAACTTTACGACACATAGTTTCCTGGTGTATATCGGGGAGGGCAACGATAGAACCAAAGCGATAACGGACGCTTGGTCAAGCAGCAGGCACTATTTGTGAGACTCAGGATTTTACACCCCCCCCCCCCTCCCCGTTAGAAAAAAATCACACCCACTTTTCTATGACACAGCACATTTTTGGTTTTTGGGTGATGTGGTTGGTATCACGCCAGGCTGCCTTTACTTCCCAGAAAAACCTCTGTACCCATTTTTAGAGGTAGGGTGAACCCCGGAGACTTGTCAGTCCGAAAACAAATCCACCACTGCTGGGGATTCAACTCATACCCTTCTGGTCAACATAGAGTGAGCAGGGTTTAAACTATTCTTTGTATAAGGTGTTTTCTTTTGTATTGAATGAAAGGGTCATGTGTTGCAACAGTGAGGTTCTAGCTGTTTTAATACTTGGTTTGTCTTACGGAATTTCTTTGTCTATTTTGTCAGTCACCTTCTTTATGATGGATAGTCTAAACTGAAAGAGGAATGTAATGAAAATGATAGAAGTTGAAGATAAATTTATCGAAACTAAAAAGAACTGATGAACGTGAAACACTACTTCAGACTAATGTATCACACAGAAACTGCTGACATAACGGACTACACAGACTAATGTATCACACAAAACTGACATAATGAGCCACACAGACTAGTGTATCACACAAAAACTGACATAACGGACTACACAGACTAATGTACCACACAAAAACTGACATAATGGACCCACAGACTAATGTATCACACAAAATCTGACATAATGGACCTACAGACTAATGTATCACACAAAAACTGACATAATTGACCACACAGACTAATGTATCACACAAAAAATGATAAAATGGACCACACAGACTAATGTATCACACAAAAATTGACATAATGGACCCCACAGACTAATGTATCACACAAAACCTTACATAATGAACCACACAAAAAAACTTACGTAATGAACCACATGTCACACAAAAACTTACATAACGGATCACATGTCGCACAAAAATTTACATAACGGACCACACGTCGCACAAAAATTTACATAACAGACCATACGTTGCACAAAAACTTACATAACAGACCACACGTTACACAAAAACTTACATAATGGACTCCACAGACTTTGGTTTGATAAATATAGCAATGGGGTAAAGACCCGCCACTTGTAATCTTTTGATTGCATTGCCGCTGACATCGAGAATACAGTGCTTACCCTGTGAAGGAGATTATAATTATGTGGAAATTAATGAGAGCCGATGTGCGATTGTGAAAACTGGCTCTTTTAGAGATATTTATCTATTTATTATTTGTTTTCAATAAACACCAAGAAAAAAAGAGTCATGCCTCACAGCTAAAGTAAAGGAAAGCATTCCCGCCACGATATGGTTTGCTGAAGGACAGTTCAGCGGCGTTTAATTTAGATGCCACTTGGCCATATGTCTATTGGCATGTGCTGTAGCTGCTATGATGGGGACTGCAGCTGCCTTTTTTTGTTTGGATCCTTCAATGAATTTTAATTCGGATGACTCTACTGGCACGAGCGGTTGAGCAATTATGGATTTTAATTCATTTGCAGTGATACTGGGCCTTCAACTAACCATAACTATTCCCGTCATGCTTTAACTTCTGAGGAACGCTGCCATCACCGCAGATACTCACATGTAGGTAGATTGTTGAGAAATGTTCTCTCCATCTCTTGTAAGACTTGAAAAGTTAAAACACAATTTGTGCATCATGTTAAAATATACTATATTTGCATGTGTACGAACAAAATATATAGTTTTGTTGACACTTTTATTTTGAATTATGCAGTATCAGGTATCAGCCTGTCCAATAATATAATAATCAACTTGTATAACTCACCTGGTATTTATTTAAACACAGCAATTTGGTGCTATAAAAGTAAAGCTTCCTTCCCTTGATAGATATATGGGAATATGGTGTTTGTGACAATATTTATATATATATATATATATATATATATATATATATATATATATATATATATATATATATATATATATATATATATATAAAGTAAAGAGCACCGTCACGCCAAGTGGTGTATAGGGAATATGGTGTTAGTGACCATAAATTTTACAGACCTTAAGCACATGATTTTTGGGGTAATGTGGTCGGTATCACGCCCGTGCCGCTTTGCTTTCCCAGAAAGAAATCTGGTACCCATTTTAAGGGTGGGTGAACCCAGAAGCCGTCGGTTGGGATCGAACCCTACCTCTTGTCCTTTGTAGTCCAGTTCACTAACCACTGAGCTATCGCAGCTCATATATTTTTCTATGACCATGGCATATTTTTGGGTGATGTGGACGGCATCACGCCAGGCCACCTTTACTTCTCAGAAAAATCTCTGATGCCCAGTTTTAGAGGCTAGGTGAACCACGAAACCTTGTCGGTTAAAAAAAAACCCAAAAAGTCTGTGAGTTCTGGGGACTGAACCCTGACGCTTCTGAACAGGAAGCTATACTAGTCTTTACTCCCTTTATGGTGGAGCTTGCAGTGTTAGCAATTATAATCAAATGGTGGAAACTAGTTTACTTGAAGATTTTATTTCTGCCACTTCTGAGGATTTGAGCGGGAAGCTATACTAGTCTTTACTCCCTTTATGGTGGGGCTTGGCGTAGCGCAGTGTTAGAAATTATAATCAAATTGTGGGAACTAGTTTACTTGAATATTTTATTTCTCCCAATTTAACACACACACAGTGGATTTATCGGGCCGCTAGGCATTTGTCACAGCTCAGCGAACAAGTTAAAGAAGATTACATGCAGGAATGTGATGCCTAGTTCAGCAGCATAAACCATAGTTTAGAAAGTTTAAAACACAAACTCCTATTCTATGAAAGTCTCAATTTCTTGTTCTACTAATGTCTACACCAAAGTCACAGCTATATTTGAGAGCTCTTTACACCAGTCATGGCTATATTTGAGAGCTCTTTACACCAAAGTCACGGCTATATTTGATCTTTACACCAAAGTCACAGCTATATTTGAGAGCTCTTTACACCAGTCATGGCTATATTTGAGAGCTCTTTACACCAAAGTCACGGCTATATTTGATCTTTACACCAAAGTCACAGCTATATTTGAGAGCTCTTTACACCAGTGACGGCTATATTTGAGAGCTCTTTACACCAAAGTCACGGCTATATTTGAGAGCTCTTTACACCAAAGTCACTGCTATATTTGAGAGCTCTTTACACCAAAGTCACGGCTATATTTGAGAGCTCTTTACACCAAAGTCATGGCTATATTTGAGAGCTCTTTACACCAAAGTCATGGCTATATTTGAGAGCTCTTTACACCAAAGTAACGGCTATATTTGAGAGCTCTTTACACCAAAGTCACGGCTATATTTGAGAGCTCTCTACACCAAAGTCATGGCTATATTTAAGAGCTCTTTCATCATCATCATCATTATCATCATCATGTACCATACCGGTTGGCGTAGGCGATCATGTCCTTCTACAATCTTCTATCTACAGTGCATCGTATCAGTTCTGTTGTTGACTGCTTTCCATGCCATGACACCAATCTATCCAGTATTTTTTCTCTATGTCGTCCGCGATCTCTCTTTCTTTTTATTTTGCCAGTTGTAACCAAGTATTCCAGCTTTCCTCTTCTCATGATGTGCCCAAAAAATGCTGATTGTTTATTTCCGATGTTTTTAGGAGCTGCCTTTTTGTGTTGGCCTCTTTGAGAACTTTCTCATTGGTCTTTTTAGCTGACGAAGGAACTTTCAACATTCTTCTGAGAAATCCCATCTCTGTGGCCTCTAATCGTCTTTTCATTTGTTTGTCTACTGTCCATGATTCACTTCCATAGGTCAGAATTGGTTCTGTATAGCACCAATGAACTCTCTTTCTTATTTCTATGACATAGATTTAGATTTGTTGCATAAGATATTTTTCATTTTCTGAAATGCTGAGAGCTCTTTAGGGTTGAAATAAGGTCAATCAGGCAGGTGCCCAATAATTATGTGACAATCATGAAATATACTAGAGTTGTCCATGTGCCCATATATACATCTGGGATGGGACAATAAAAAAAATTTTTTTTTAAATTATTCGGCTTCTATAACAAAACTACAAAGGACAAGGGGTAGGGTTCGATCCCAACTGACGGCTTCCGGGTTCACCCAGCCCTTAGTGGGTACCAAATTATTTTTCTGGGAAAGTGAAGCGTCAAGGGCGTAATACCGACCACATTACCCCAAAAATCATGTGCCTAAGGTATGTAAAATTTATGGTCCACCATATTCCTTATACGCCACTTGGCGTGACAGGGGTACTTTACTTTTTTTTTTCTATAACAAAGCAATGCACAAATCATAGTAGCAAGACTTTAAACTCACCTGTTCTGCTACCTCTTTGACGGAAGCTACGCTGGTTCCATACAAATTATCGTTGTAAATACCAGCCTCAATAAACAAATGGTTCTGAATATCTCGTTCCATCTGTTCACGTGAGACGACAAAATGGTAGTCGCGTCCATCTTCCTCATGTTGTCTCCTCTCCCTCGTTGTGTCTGAGCATAAACAATAGCAAGGTCAAAGGTTGATTAAAATATGCTAGCAACAAATGTCATTTTTATAACTTAATTTGATAAGTTAATGAAGTAGGTAACATGAAAATAGTGTCAGTGAAGAGAAAGTCACACAACAAATGTTATTTTTATAACGACTTAATGGAGCAGGTAACAAGAAAACAATGTCGGTGAAGAGAAAAGTCACACAACAAACATTTTAATAATGACTTAATGGAGCCGGTTAATGAGAAAACAATGTCAGTGAAGAGAAAAGTCATACAACAAACATTTTTATAATGACTTAATGGAGCAGGTTAATGAGAAAACAATGTCAGTGAAGAGAAAAGTCATACAACAAACATTTTAATAATGACTTAATGGAGCAGGTTAATGAGAAAACAATGTCGGTGAAGAGAAAAGTCACACAACAAACATTTTAATAATGACTTAATGGAGTCGGTTAATGAGAAAACAATGTCAGTGAAGAGAAAAGTCATACAACAAACATTTTTATAATGACTTAATGGAGCAGGTTAATGAGAAAACAATGTCAGTGAAGAGAAAAGTCATACAACAAACATTTTTATAATGACTTAATGGAGCAGGTTAAAGAGAAAACAATGTCAGTGAAGAGAAAAGTCATACAACAAACATTTTTATAATGACTTAATGGAGCAGGTTAAAGAGAAAACAATGTCAGTGAAGAGAAAAGTCACACGCCAAACATTTGTATAATGACCTAATGGAGCAGGTTAATGAGAAAACAAAGTCGGTGAAGAGAAAGTCACACAACAAATGTTATTTTTATAACGACTTAATGGAGCAGGTAACAAGAAAACAAAGTCGGTGAAGAGAAAGTCACACAACAAATGTTATTTTTATAACGACTTAATGGAGCAGGTAACAAGAAAACAATGTCGGTGAAGAGAAAGTCACACAACAAATGTTATTTTTATAACGACTTAATGGAGCAGGTAACAAGAAAACAATGTCGGTGAAGAGAAAGTCACACAACAAATGTTATTTTTATAACGACTTAATGGAGCAGGTAACAAGAAAACAATGTCGGTGAAGAGAACGGACAACCTGTGTTTGATTCCCGCTGGAAGCAGCATGACTTAGAAACAGAATAAATGATAGCCCAGAGAGACTCGCATCAAAATGAAGCTGTTTGGAGGGAGACAAGAACTCTCAAGCATAATATACAAGTGATTGAATTTCATGTGTAGATATTACTAAACAGGCAGCGAAGGAGAGCAAAAAGATCACCTGACAATTGCATGTTTGTGAAAGATACAATAGGAAGACGTGCACACCCAAGACAGATATTGTTAAGATAAGAGGGTCATTTAAAATGTATGTGAATGGAACAGAGGTGAAAAGATACAATAGGAAGACGTGCACACCCAAGACAGATATTGTTAAGATAATAGGGTCATTTAAAATGTATGTGAATGGAACAGAGGTGAAAAGATACAATAGGAAGACGTGCACACCCAAGACAGATATTGTTAAGATAAGAGGGTCATTTAAAATGTATGTGAATGGAACAGAGGTGAAAAGATACAATAGGAAGACGTGCACACCCAAGACAGATATTGTTAAGATAAGAGAGTCATTTAAAATGTATGTGAATGGAACAGAGGTGAAAAGATACAATAGGAAGATGTGCACACCCAAGACAGATATTGTTAAGATAAGAGGGTCATTTAAAATGTATGTGAATGGAACAGAGGTGAAAAGATACAATAGGAAGATGTGCACACCCAAGACAGATATTGTTAAGATAAGAGGGTCATTTAAAATGTATGTGAATGGAACAGAGGTGAAAAGATACAATAGGAAGATGTGCACACCCAAGACAGATATTGTTAAGATAAGAGGGTCATTTAAAATGTATGTGAATGGAACAGAGGTGAAAAGATACAATAGGAAGACGTGCACACCCAAGACAGATATTGTTAAGATAAGAGGGTCATTTAAAATGTATGTGAATGGAACAGAGGTGAAAAGATACAATAGGAAGACGTGCACACCCAAGACAGATATTGTTAAGATAAGAGGGTCATTTAAAATGTATGTGAATGGAACAGAGGTGAAAAGATACAATAGGAAGACGTGCACACCCAAGACAGATATTGTTAAGATAAGAGGGTCATTTAAAATGTATGTGAATGGAACAGAGGTGAAAAGATACAATAGGAAGACGTGCACACCCAAGACAGATATTGTTAAGATAAGAGGGTCATTTAAAATATATGTGAATGGAACAGAGGTGAAAAGATACAATAGGAAGACGTGCACACCCAAGACAGATATTGTTAAGATAAGAGGGTCATTTAAAATGTATGTGAATGGAACAGAGGTGAAAAGATACAATAGGAAGACGTGCACACCCAAGACAGATATTGTTAAGATAAGAGGGTCATTTAAAATGTATGTGAATGGAACAGAGGTGAAAAGATACAATAGGAAGACGTGCACACCCAAGACAGATATTGTTAAGATAAGAGGGTCATTTAAAATGTATGAGAATGGAACAGAGGTGAAAAGATACAATAGGAAGACGTGCACACCCAAGACAGATATTGTTAAGATAAGAGGGTCATTTAAAATGTATGTGAATGGAACAGAGGTGAAAAGATACAATAGGAAGACGTGCACACCCAAGACAGATATTGTTAAGATAATAGGGTCATTTAAAATGTATGTGAATGGAACAGAGGTGAAAAGATACAAGAAATCATGTACCTGGTATGTTTTGAGCAGAGAATGGACAGATCCAAGAATTCATGTACCTAGGATGCTATGAACAGAAAAAGGCAGATCCAGGAATTCATGTACCTAGGATGCTATATACAGAGAATGGACAGATCCAAGAATTTATGTACCTAGGATGCTATGTACAGAGAATGGACAGATCCAAGAATTCATGTACCTGGCATGTTTTGAACAGAGAATGGACAGATCCAAGAATTTATATACCTAGGATGCTATGAACAGAAAAAGGCAGATCCAGGGATTCATGTACCTAGGATGCTATATACAGAGAATGGACAGATCCAAGAATTTATGTACCTAGGATGCTATGTACAGAGAATGGACAGATCCAAGAATTCATGTACCTGGCATGTTTTGAACAGAGAATGGACAGATCCAAGAATTCATGTACCTAGGATGCTATGTACAGAAAATGGCAGATCCAAGAATTCATGTACATGGGAAGCTTTGAACCAGGAGTCGATAGAAAATTGAAATCAAGATGGGGGGGGGGGGGGGGGAGTTGTATTAAGAGACAGTAACAAGACGCCCATCAACACTTGGGCTGAAAATGGTGAGTAACTCATAGCTCTGACTGCTGATCATTGGCAGCTAGCTCTGACTGCTGATCATTGGCAGCAGCCAAACAATAACTTTGGGAGAAGATTAATCTGTTGGGCCAGTAAGTATGGATCAAAGAAGGAAGACAACTCTTTACTCAAAAATGCTGTGATGGAGTCCGGTGTGTTGGACTGAAAGGTGCAGCTTCTATGAATGACAAGACAACTTCCAAGCCATTTGGTTGGTTGGTTGGTTGGTTGGTTGGTTGGTTATGGAAGGCCCCGGTATCACTGCAAACAAATTAAAATCCATAATTGCTCAACCGCCCGTGCCAGCGTAATCATCCGAATTAATATCTCATCTCCCAAACAAAGAAAGGTAACTGTAGTCCCCATTGTTGCAGTCTCAGCACATGCCAAAAGACATAAGGCAAAACTGCACAGAGGGTGAACACAGCCAACTGTTCCCTGTCACACGATATCATCATTCATCATAAACAATTGGAATATCAAAACATGATCAAAACGGATGAGACACACAGCTCACGGTGTGCACAGAGCACTTAACTCAGTAGCTCCTGCAATGAGCCGGACTTGGAATATGAGGAAACTGCAACAAAGAACATTTTTCATGTTCCTGCCGCCTATCCACCATATACCGGAAGTTCAAGTCCAACTTCCAAGCCATTTAACACCTGAGTTTGTAAGCCTGAGTTGCCAGGTTGGCCAGTTTCTACATTTCCTTCAATTCCAATGTGGGAAAACAGTCCCTGAAGAGTAGTTGTACACAGGCAAATGCAGAGTAAGCAAGCCAACACTGCTGCATATCTAATATTGCAATTACTCAAAGCTCCAACCTTTTTACTTTTCTCCAGACATAGAAATAATCAAATTTGGGTTGTGGGGAAAAAAAAAAAAAAAGAATAAAAAAAAAAAGAATAAAAAAAAAGCTGGTCTTTATAACAGAAAAAAATGGCGGAGAAATGGAGATTGTAAAAAGTTAAGGCCAGTCTTACGTGGAACGCAGTTGCCAAATTTATCTGGGAATTCTGAAATGAGGTCATCATTGACTCGGTCTTTCTGAGGTCCTAGAATGATGACAGGTCGTGTGTATTTCACTGTGGAGAGATTAACATACCATCGATTTATATGGCAATCATCATCATAAAAAAAAAAAAAGGTAGAAAGAAAGTCTATGAGAATTCATCAACCCGCCCCACAAGAGGGAAAAAAAAACATAACATACCAGGCCTATGAAGTCCTGGCGTACTTACGTTTGTATTATTACTGTCATAGCAATTCTATCTTCCATTTAAATAAAAAAAAAAAAGAATGCATCTTGAACTGCTTTAACTCTTTCCGCACATTCCGCCGCATGGTGCGCTATTTCCGTTTCGGTTGCGTACGTTCCGCCGCATGGTGCGCCACGCTAAATTTTATTAGTGTGAACGCCATCAAACCATATTCGTTTTACATGTCTTGTATCATCTGGATATTGGTGAAATCTAATACCTTGTTCAATTATCTAAACATTCATATATAATATGTTATATGTTAGATAAATATAAATATATAGATTGATTCTTAAAACCATGAACAATTTTGTCTCTAAAATCTCTTCCGTTGCGTCATTAAAAAGCTTCCGTACGGAAAGAGTTAAGATTCATACAATTTTACTGAAATAATTCTGGACAGTTTCAGCCAAAATAAAAAAAAAATCCCCACACACATTACTTCTGAAATGACAGAACAAGATAATTAAAATATTAACAGAAAACTGCAGTGACATTACAACAAACAAACAAAAAATCCCCACAAATAAGATAATTAAAATATTAACAGAAAACTGCAGTGACATTACAACAACAAAAAATTGAAAAAAAAAAAAATCCCCACAAATAAGATAATTAAAATATTAACAGAAAACTGCAGTGACATTACAAAAAAAAAAAATTGAAAAAAAAAAAAAAATCCCCACAAATAAGATAATTAAAATATTAACAGAAAACCGCAGCGACATTAGAACAAAAAATGTGGAAAAAAAAATCTCCACACACATTACTTCTGTAATGGCAAAACAACTAAAATATTAACAGAAAACTGCGGTGACATTACAACAAAAAATTAAAAAAAAAAAATAAAAAAATACCCCACACACATTACTTCTGAAAAGACAGAACAAAACTAAAATATTAACAGAAAACTGCAGTGACAGTACAACAAAAAAAAACATACACTCTTGCTGTACAACTGTCTCGTATGACAAAATTGGCTCGTCTCCTCCTGAAAAAGATATAAAAAAAAGAAAAAAATAATAATCACAGTATAGACTTGGCACATTAAAATATGAGCTAAATGTTACACCTGTGGAGAAACTACTGGCTACCTTTTTGTAGCCCTTCCTAATTCACGGGGGGCCATTCTGGCAAAGCATAACGTCAAAGTGTGGCCATGAAAGCAGGACAACTTATGTTGGACATATTTAAGGACGTTCAAAGGTTACAACATCATGTGATGAGATGAGATAATAACCAAATAGCAAAGCAAGCCCTCATATGGGAAACAACAGATAAGAGAAAAAGAGGAAGACCCAGGGATACACTGAGAAGAACATTGATGAGAGAGGCAAGAGCAGCAGGATTCGGCTCCCTCAATGAGATAGAGCTGATTGCACAGAACAGAGACAGATGGCGAGATTTGATAAAATATCTTTAAAAGAAAACTGCTGGAACAAAAATTCAGAAAGAAGAAGGTGTATCTTGGTCTACGTCCTATGGGCTGGCTACAGCTCGAAGGGTCAATAGATACATAGATAGAAAGGTTACAACACTAATGAAAAGAATTTAAAAAAGAAAAAAAGAATTTGCGTGTTTTGTGTCCCAGTTTAGGTACTCAAGTAAGTGACGATTGTAAAAGCTTATCATGAGATTTTTTTTTTTTTTCGTATGCCAGCTTTTACCTCTGACGAAGTCCCTAGAGACTAGGAACTAAATTTTGCATGTTAATCCATTTTTCCCTGGCAGTCGTGTGCACGGGGGACACTCGGCACACGGGCAGATAACTCCGTCTTCGGATGTACTAATATTTTTTTTTTATCATGAGATAGAATCAACTGTCTATCTCACCTGGCATGATTCAAAATTTGTCATTTATCCTCTTGGCTGTGTCATATTATCATCCCATTTATTTCTGTGTTGTCTCAAAAATTAAACTTTTCAGCACTTGACTTATCATCTTTTCTCTCTCTCTCTCTCTCTGCGATCAGGACTCAATCAGAGTAAGGATTCCAGACTCTCACATGAAGTCATCTGTCAGGCTAAGTGTGTTGATCGCCCCCACAGACAGAACATCACAATTAGAGTCTGCCAGATCCACTCTGATTGAACACCTGTTAAAACGTTGCACTGTGTTCTGCGCCAGTGGCCCAGTGCATCCGATTTCAGCCAGCATTTTATTCGGGTTTGCTTTCCCTAGCCTTTGATTGTCCCCAATCTTCCTGCAAGGCAGCAGATTGTCTTTTCTGTAGGGGGATTCTGCCCTTAGATGGTCGGCCTTCCCAGGTTTACGAGCATCATCTGCCCGAGTCACTAGAGGTGACTAACACAGACATGCACACACAAAGATGTGAGATGTGACTAACACAGACACGCATGCACAAAGATGTGAGATGTGACTAACACAGACATGCACACACAAAGTTGTGAGATGTGACTAACACAGACATGCACACACAAAGATATGAGATGTGACTAACACAGACATGCACACACAAAGATGTGAGATGTGACCAACACAGACATGCAGACAGCGATACGAGGCATGACTAACACTGACACACATCAAGATATATGACACATGACTAACATAAACATGCACATAAAGATATGAGATATAACTTACATAGACATGCACACACAAAGATATGACACATGCCTAACATAGACATGCACACAAAGATAAGAGATATAACTAACATAGATATGCACACACAAAGATATGAGATGGGACTAACATAGCCATGCACACACAAGGATATGAGATGTGACAAACACAGACATGTACACACAAAGATATGAGATATGACTAACATAAACATGCACACAAAGATATGAGATATCACTAACCCAGACATGCACACACAAAGATATGACATATGACTAACACTGGTACACACTAAGATATGAGATATGACTAAACACAGACACACATAAATGTATGAGACATGATTAACACGGACACACCAAGATATGAGATATGACTAACATGACACACACCAAGATATGAGCCATGGCCAGCACACACAAGCTAATATATGAGCCATGGCTAGGACAGAAACACAACAAGATATGAGCCATGGCTTCATGTAAAAACACCAAGAAATGAACCATGTCTAGCACAGAAACATATTAAAGTGTCCATATGCCTGGGCTTGTTGTAGTCGGCAGACTCTTCTGAACGTAGGAATCACAGGTTTCGTTAAACAGTTGTCCGGAGATTTGAGAGTGCAGTCTGACCCATACAACGTTCTCTTGCATGTACAGGTTCCCGATTGACTGTTCACAGGTGTCGTTGAAACAGTTGTCCGGACATTTGAGAGTACATATGATGTCACAGCCATCAGAACACATCTGTTCGCACTGTAGCCCAAAATTACCATCGGGACAAGTGTCATTACAGGTATAGTCAAGATGTTTACATTGTAGGCATTTTCCGGATTTTTCCTCAAATAAAGGACAGACACTGAGACAAGACCCGGAACAGTCGTGTCCATAGATCCCATGTGAACAGTTGCCGTGACAAGTACCTATGATTACATTATCATCTTTTGAAAACAAAGTTTTAAAACAACTAAAAATGAAGAGAGAACAACTAAACAGAATTAGAACAAGACAATTGAAATTTTTGGGGCATGTTAGAAGACACAACAGCCTACTAAAACTAATAATGGAAGAGAAAATACAATGTAAAAGATGCAGAGGCAGACCAAGACTAACATGGACGAGTAACATCAAAAGATGGACAAGTCAACCTATGACAATCTGTACCATAAAAGTAAGAGACAGAGTGGAATGGTGCTCCATGGTAGCCAACCTTCGATGTGGAGGCGGCACTCAATGATCATGATGATGACGTATCATCTGATTTTGCTTGTCACTGTTACTTCAGTTGATTTCCTCATAGCTATTCTTTCATGATGATAAAATACATATACACACTCAAAAGTAATTAGAAAAAGATGAAACTTAAAATTTATAAACTTTAATGGCTAAAAAACTTAAAAAGAACAACAACGATTTAAATGGTTTGGCCACCTGGTCAGAATGAATCCTCACCAATCACCATCAAGGGCGTTCTTCTCGAGAATGCATGGAAAAAGACCAAGAGGAAGACCCAGAAGAAGATGGATAGATGCAGTGACAGAGACATGTAACAACAAAGGAAAATCACTAATTCAGACAATTCAAGCAGCTCAAGAACGACAAATGATATAAACCACGACACATTTTAGGTACCAGTGAGAAAGAGAAAAGAAGAGGATGGATAGATGCAGTGACAGAGACATGTAACAACAAAGGAAAATCACTAATTCAGACAGTTCGAGCAGCTCAAGAACGACAAATGATATAAACCACGACACCTTTTAGGTATCGGTGAGAAAGAGAAAAGAAGAAGAAGAATGGCTAAAAAATAAAACAAGAAAGAAATTGTGCATGTCCCTAAAACTATTAGATTTACCAAACCTTGAGTGTTTTATTGCATGCATTAACTACTAAAATAGTACTCATATATACCTAAATAGTGCTAACAATTACACATTTTTTTATTTTACATTTTATGTGTGGGGTCACAAACTGAAATCACCCCCATCAAATATTAATTTTAAGAGTGAGGGGAATGTGTTAGATGTATCCATAAACAATGGTAAGTTTCTGAAGATTATATAAGTTAAAGTGCCACTTTGAGAAGGAAACCTACAGCTGTATACAAACAATGGTAAGTTTCCGAAGATTATATAAGTTAAAGTGCCACTTTGAAAAGGAAACCTACAGCTGCATACAAACAATGGTAAGTTTCAGAAGATTATATAAGTTAAAGTGCCACTTTGAAAAGGAAACCTACAGCTGTGTACAAACAATATGTTACGTAACGATTATAAAAATAATGATCTCCAAGAAAACTTGTAAATAAACACGTAAACAATGAAACTGTTACAAGTGCAGCAGCTACACATGCATAAACTAACTGTAATTATTATGGGGCAGCAGGACTAATGTAATTAAATATAGAGCAGCAGGACTAATGTAATTAAATATAGGGCAGCAGGACTAATGTAATTAAATATAGGGCAGCAGGACTAATGTAATTAAATATAGGTCAGCAGAATTAATGTAATTAAATATGGGGCAGCAGAACTAATGTAATTAAATATAGGGCAGCAGGACTAATGTAATTAAATATAGGGCAGCAGAACTAATGTAATTAAATATGGGGCAGCAGAACTAATGTAATTAAATATAGGTCAGCAGGACTAATATAATTAATTATAGGGCAGCAGGATAAATATAATGAAATATGGGGAAGCAGAACTAGTTTGCTGAAATACGGGGTAGCAGAACTGATTTAAAGAAATATGGGGTTACAGAACTACCCACCAAATGTATTTTTGAGAAGATATTCACACAAAGACTGTGTGTACAAATGAACGTATCACTGTGACAAACACAAATTCCCTGAGAAAAAGATGAAACCACATTCGTGTTTCAGATATACAGACCCAGATTGATGTTAAACTCATGTGATCATGCCTCTCTCCTGTCCCCTGTTGAGGTGGTATTTTAAAGGACATTTCTTATACCCTCTAGTATTCTTGAGTTGACATTTCCAATGTTTTTGAACAAGTTTTATAAGGGGAGATAAATAATAATAAATGGGCATTGTTACGGAGGGAAACATATGAGGCGACAGATCAGCCTGTCATTTCTGGGGAAGATGTACACTACTTGGAAAAAAAAAAAATCACAAATAACCAACAACAGAAAAAAAAAAAAATAAAGAACAACAAATGGTTTGAAGCAGGATCGAACCCGTATGAGTTATGATCGCCATCCAAAATTATAATTTGACGAAACTTATCAATAAAGAAAAAAAAAAAAAAACAAATATCTAACTAACCGTGAGCAACTTTTACTGAAACCGACTAAATCAAAACCACTAAATACAAACTTGCTTCGAATAATGCAATAGCTTTTAATGAGTGGATCCAAGGGGCATTTAAAGAATTCTACACGGGGGAAAAAAAAAAGGAAAAATTGAAACAAAACAAAAAATGTTTACTTACTATAATTTGATTCACTATCGCTGTGTGGGTTGCCTGGATGGGGGCGAAGAAGAAAGAAATATAAAAAATAATGACACATGCAGGTTCAAAATAGCATGCAGGAGTTTCATCAGTTTAATTTGTCAACAAATTAGGTCATGTATGTAGGACATGTCGCGGGAAGACCTGTGTGAAAGGTGCAATGGGGTGATTTTGTTTTCTAAATCCCCATGTCATTTATGGCCACTATCTGCTAGACCAATGATGTGTCATTTAGTGTGACTAGGAGGTTTATCTGCTAAACTCACATACCACGTGTGTGTGTGTGTGCCTAGAAAGTTTATCTGCTAGACCCATATGTTATTTGTGTGCCTAGAAAGTTTATCAGCTAGACCCATATGTTATTTGTGTGCCTAGAAAGTTTATCTGCTAGACCCATATGTTATTTGTGTGCCTAGAAAGTTTATCTGCTAGACACATATGTTATTTGTGTGCCTAGAAAGTTTATCTGCTAGACCCATATGTTATTTGTGTGCCTAGAAAGTTTATCTGCTAGACCCATACGTTATTTGTGTGCCTAGAAAGTTTATCTGCTAGACCCATATGTTATCTGTGTGCCTAGAAAGTTTATCTGCTAGACCCACATGTCACTTGTATGCCTAGAAAGTTTATCTGCTAGACCCACATATTTGTGTGCCTAGAAAGTTTATCTGCTAGACCCACATGTCACCTGTATGCCTAGAAAGTTTATCTGCTAGACCCACATGTCACTTGTATGCCTAGAATTTTATCTGCTAGACCCACATGTTATTTGTATGCCTAGAAAGTTTATCTGCTAGACCCACATGCTATTTGTATGCCTAGAAAGTTTATCTGCTAGACCCACATGTTATTTGTATGCCTAGAAAGTTTATCTGTTAGACCCACATGTTATTTGTATGCCTAGAAAGTTTATCTGCTAGACCCACATGTTATTTGTATGCTTAGAAAGTTTATCTGCTAGACCCACATGTTATTTGTGTGCCTAGAAATTTTATCTGCTAGACCCATATGTTATTTGTGTGCCTAGAAAATTTATCTGCTAGACCCACATGTTATTTGTGTGCCTAGAAAGTTTATCTGCTAGACCCATATGTTATCTGTGTGCCTAGAAAGTTTATCTGCTAGACCCACATATCTGTGTACCTAGAAGTTTATCTGCTTGACCCACATGTTATTTGTATGCCTAGAAAGTTTATCTGCTAGACCCACATGTTATTTGTGTGCCTAGAAAGTTTATCTGCTAGACCCACATGTCACTTGTATGCCTAGAAAGTTTATCTGTTAAACCCACATGTCACTTGTATGCCTAGAAAGTTTATCTGCTAGGCCCACATGTTATTTGTATGCCTAGAAAGTTTATCTGCTAGACCCACATGTTATTTGTATGCCTAGAAAGTTTATCTGCTAGACCCACATGCTATTTGTATGCCTAGAAAGTTTATCTGCTTGACCCACATGTTATTTGTATGCTTAGAAAGTTTATCTGCCAGACCCACATGTTATTTGCATGCCAAGAAAGTGTATCTACCCCATCCATTACCCAAAAGAAGCTGATGAACCACATGTTTCACAGTTTGGTGGAGAAATCAGACACAAACTATATCGCAACTTGGCAGGTGGGGACTATTTACCTAAGGCCGTCTTCTCCCCTGCCCGACCTAGTGAAGCACAGACACCAAGAGTAACATGACTACCTCATCAAGTCTTGTCATCATCATATATTATTATAAAAATCATTTCATCAAGTACTGTCTGTTATAAATTTGTCAATCACAACTAATATGATTATTTATCAAATTTTCTAGAATTACCAATCAGGATAGTGTAACATAAAGATTATGCACTGATATGAACAATTTATTATTAATTGAAGTAACAAAATGATAAATGATACTTTTTTAAATTAGATAGATTACAGGGCATATTTAATATAGTACTGAACATATACTCGTCCTGTGTGTTACCGGGGCCTCATTATGAGTAAAGAATAGTGACACTGACCTTCCAAGCATGTCGTAAGAGGCGACTAAGGAGTTTGATGGATGGCTTAACAAGCTATCATTGTAAAAAGTATTGTTATATATATTGTTATATTGGAAACAGAGCCATAAATTTTAGAAGCAGTGATCTCTGCAATATGTGCCATTTTGGCACGCAAGGTTTCTGTTTTTGAGATTGTGGTTCTGCCCTATGTGCCGTCTTCGGCTCGAAAGGACAGTAGATCGAGGTGATAGATAGAACATAATACTGGGCATGAAATATTTAGTACTGGACATATAATGAATATTATTTCGGATATTTAACAAGACGGATATTAATGGATAAAATATTGATACAGTTGTGAATATCTGGGCAAAGTGTTTAATATGTTACTGGGAATGATACAAAAATTTATATGTTTGGAATGGGAGTAAAAAATGGATGTCCTAACATCATCAAGCGCTATACATTAAAAAAATATGACGATCATCATTTTCAGGAGGACGTGAATTTCCGGTCTATTTGGTGGATAGGTGGCAGGAACCATTGAAGTATGAAAGTGTTCCTTGTTGCAGTTTCCTCATATTCCAAGTCTGGCTTGTTGCAGGAGCTACTGAGTTAAGTGCTCTGTGCACACCGTGAGCTGTGTGTTTCATCCGTTTTTGATCATGTTTCGATATTCCAATTGTTTATGATGAATGATGATATTGTATGACAAGGAACAGTTGGCTGTGTTTACTTTCTGTGCGGTTTCGCCTTATGTCTTTTGGCGTGTGCTGAGACTGCTATGATAGGGACTACAGCTACCTTTCTTTGTTTGGGAGATGAGTTAGTAATTCGGATGATTTCACTGGCACGGCGGTTGAGCAATTATGGATTTGAATTCGTTTGCAGTGACACCTGGCCATCCATAACCACAACACAGAAAATTACTTTGGAAATTTAACAAGAAGTTGGATATTTTGATGGACAAACTATTGGATTGTTAAAAAAGAAAAAAAGGTTCCATCCAATCCTCGCTAGCCATATCAGAAATATGATATTAATAATATTTTTCCATGGCTGACATTTCTGGACAATGTGGTCAGCGTCACTCCAAGCTGCCTTAACTTCACAGAAAATTGACTGTACCCATTTTTTTAGAGGCTGGGAAAACCTTGAAACAATTGAAAAGACAATTAGAGGCCACAGAGATGGGATTTCTCAGAAGAATGTTGAAAGTTCCTTGGACAGTTTAAAAGACCAACAAGGAAATTCTCAAAGAGGCCAACACAAAAAAAAGAGAGCCCCTAAGAAACATTAGAAAGAAACAGTCAACATTTTTCAGGCACATCATGAGAAGAGGATAAGTTGGAATATTTGGTTACAACTGGCAAAATACAGGCAAAAAGAGATCGCGGATGACAAAGAGAGAAGATACTGGATAGCTTGGTGTCATAGCATGGAAAACAGTCAACAACAGAAATGATACAATGCTCAGTGGATAAAAGATTGTGGAAGGGCATGATCGCCTATGCCAACCGGTATGGCACATGATGATAATGGGCAAACCTTGAAGTCTTGTAGATATGAAAAAAAAAGTCACCAGATCTTGGAATTGAACTCAAGACCCTTCTGATCAATAGCAAATGCACTAACCACTCATCATCAACCTTGAACGCAAAAATGGATAAATTGTAGAAGACAGAAAGGTCATGACCTTTATATTTTGCAAAATAACATTTAGTTGATTTGAACAAATGTTCACAATTGAAGTTCTTTATATTTAATAACACTAATGACATCTTTACAATAATACATGGTCTTGGAGGTCCTAGGAAGCCTAGTTGGGAAAACCACCCGACTGGGCTACCGACATTTGGACAACACGCGTTCGATTCCCACTGGAAGCTGTGTGAATTGTACTTGTGGTTAGGAAAAAAAATACCCCAGTGGTCGACCCAGCCGTTGGCAGAAATGAGTACCCGGGTAGTTCTTTGGGAAGGTGAGGAATGTCGCATCGTGAGTTTCGATGCTTGAAGCGACACTATCCAGAAGTCTCCAAACACTTCAGGACAGGCGGTCGAGCACATATGGGTGAAAATCCGTGTGCTAAGACTCTGATTCAAGTCTCGTACTTTACCTTTGCATTGTCTACTAAATCAGATAGCAATTATCAAAATAAATATTTAAATAAATAAAGACAATTTAAAAAAAGCACTGCAACCTAATTGGCAAATACATGTATTAATTTGGCCAGCTTTTCCCCAATTTAATAGCCAAAGTCTTAAAACCCTGGAAGATTTGTTATTAAACTAAATTGTTAGATTTGCAGCAAGCATGTTAGAAACAATAATGAATACACAGTCGGATATGAATAGCCTGCATATTATCCCCACATAACGAACAAAAACAAGTAAAGATAGTGGTGACATTTCTCTGCCATTGAAGCGACAATTTAGAAACACACAGCAAATGTTTTCTGATCTGATGCTGCCATCACAACACCACATGTTGGATGCAAGATGCCACATTGTCTGTCATTTGCCTTGATGGTACATTCTGACCACAAAACGAACAGTGCTTCTGGTTCATTTTGCCATGTTTTCACTCTCAGATTTTACCGTTGTCGTCATCTTGTCAGTTTGTGTCCAACTCCTGATGTTTCTCTCCCAACAATAGCTCAGCCATTCTAATATTTATTGTAGCAGACTGATTTCTCTAGCTTCTATTGTTACTTTACCACCTTCTCTTAATTGTTAAATAGGCCATTGCCTGTTGCAGGTGAGCTACTGAGTTTAGTGCTCTGTGCACACAGTGAGCTGTGTTTTTCATCCGGACCATTTCAACATTCCGACTGCTTACGATGAACGATAATATTGTATGACGAAGGACAGTTCTGCTGTGTTCACTTTTGGTGCCGCTTAGCCCGTATGTCTTTTGGCATGTAATGTAGCTGCTATGATAGGAACAGTAGTTGCCTTTCTTTGTTTGGATCTTTCAATGAGATGAATTTTAATTTGGATGATTCCACTGGCACAGGCAGTTGAGCAGTTTATGGATTTTAATTCGTTTGCAGTGATGCTGGGGCCTTCGACTAACCATGACCATTGTTTTCACCAATTTCGTGACTTATAAATCCAGAAATCATATGATTCCCAATGTATCAACTAATCTGGATATTAATTGATTCCCAATGTGTCAACTACCCCAGATATTAATTGATCCCCAATGTGTCAACTACCCCAGATATCGATTCCCAATGTGTCAACTACCCCAGATATCGATTCCCAATGTGTCCACTAGTCCCCCAACATATCCACCAGCATCTAAGGCAAAAGCTGCATTCTAAAGAATGAAAAAGATATGCTTTGACAATAGAGATAAGAAAAAGAATCTTGACATAAGGAAGTGAATCATGGACAATAAGACAACAGAATCTTTGGAGGCTACACAAATGTTGTTTCATAGAATGTTCATAATGACATGGGAAGCTATAAGGTGTTTACTTTCTCGCTATGCTCAATATGCTTATGGTCATGCTATGTCTTTTCCCCTCCCGCCAGGATGACGTTCACATTCTCATGATAATGTCCTCTTGTATATCTATGTAGTTTTACAGAATGTTCATAATGAAATGGTAAGCTATAAGGTGTTTACTTTCTCGCTATGTTCAATACGCTTAGGTCATGCTATGTCTTTTCCCCTTCCGTCTGGATGACGTTCACATTCCTCGAATGATAATTTTCTCAGCATTTAATGAGAATGAGAGACATATTGCGACAACAGGATAAATTGAGGGGGAAAAAAGAACCAAAGATAAACAGTGAGAAAAAATATCAAAGAACGTCACCAGTAGAAGTTAACAGCCAGATACTTGATAATGACAGAATTAAACCATAAGTTTATACAGCAGCAAACATAAAGCATTTTGAATAAAAAAATTACTTTCCAAGCAGACCAGTCAAAATAAAATACAAATACCAAGCAGTGTGCAAGCATTGATGGTTTAAGCAGATCTATAAATGGGTTATCAAAATGAAAAAAAAAAAAAAAAATCCAGCGCACCCACAAAGCTATGGAACTCATTCTATACAAACAGGCGAAGAAGTAAAATAAATATATATATATAAATATATATATATATAAATAAATAATTTTAAAAAATAAAGTTTGATTATATATGTTGTAAAAATGGAGATTACAGGTGAAGAAAACAGAAATGTTTGAGTAAATATGTTGAAAAAATGGAGACATTACCTTCTGTTCGTGGTGATAAGTCAGGAAACATAAAAGAAATGATCAGATATGATTTTTCTTCATAAATTCAAGATGAACAATTATGTTAAATGTACTTTTAAGATAGGAAACATTTTATATACAGCTATGTAGGAGGAGGTAATCTGATCATCAGAAGTTCTGCTGTTCAGTGTTCTGTCATGTAAGCCATTTAGATTCTTGACAGTCTAAGATGGGCAGGTGCTTTTAGGTCATAACTTCCTGGAATCAGCTCCCTATTGCAGTCAGAGCATGGGTCACAACTCCCAGGCACTGGCTCCCTGTTGCAATATGAGCTTGGGTCACAACTCCCAGGCACTGGCTCCCTGTTGCAATATGAGCTTGGGTCACAACTCCCAGGCACTGGCTCCCTGTTGCAATATGAGCTTGGGTCACAACTCCCAGGCACTGGCTCCCTGTTGCAATATGAGCTTGGGTCACAACTCCCAGGCACTGGCTCCCTGTTGCAATATGAGCTTGGGTTGTAACTTCCAGGCATTGGCTCCCTGCTGCAATGAGCCTGAAAGCTTGTGAAATTGAGTTAATAGCGGGTCATCCTCATTGTACTCCAAACATATCCATAGGTGCTCAGATCCCCTCAGCAAGTCTCACAGCGTCCAGTTCTGTGTTCGTTAATTTGTTTTCTTACATGCCCACTAAGTTTCTTGTTTCTGGCTGTGCTCATCTTAACTCCCATCACTTTCATCCGAAGGAGTGACATGGACTCATGGTCCTCGAAGTCCTGTGTCCTTCCCACTTTCTGGAGGGGATTGATGATGTCCGCCCGATCCATTGGCTGACCATCCTCAACAACAACACAACTAGCCAACCTGTCCGCTCTTTCATTTCCATGTACTCCCGCATTTACATATCCTGGGATGTAGACAAAGAGGACCTTACATATTTTTGACATCTGCAACGACTCTACTCATTGCCTACGTACATATCCCGCCTCCACTTTTCTTATCATGCTCATCGAATCACTCAGTATACAGGTGTGGATGCAGTCTTGTGACTCTAACCAGATGAATTCATTGGTCACTGCTATCACCTCCATCATCATGCTACTCGAGGTCATAACGTATGCACCACTGTCTTCTTGACTATTCTGCCTGCTGAGCGTGCTGTAAATGCCCATGCACTCCTTTGGTGGCGTATTACAGATCTGTCTGTATATATGACTACATCTTTCTCATCAGTGTTATCCCAGATGAGGCTGTTGGTCTCCGCATTGACCATGACTGAGTTCTGTTCCCTACATTTCCTGTTGAGTGTGACTGTACACGAGAATGTCCCCCTGAATGACGTAGGCACCGGCATCCACTCCTCGCCAGCGTTGATATCGGTAAGCCCACAGACCTATTTGATGACATGTCTTCATTTAATATTATCAGACAATACTGTCAATCAATATTGATTGAAACTGTAGCCTGTACAACCCCTCCTTACTTGACTATGCTGTGTCTTGTTTTCATTTAAGGAAGGTGTCATCATCATCATCAAGTACCAGGCCTGCTGGCGTAGGTGATCATGTCTCTCCACAACTTTCGATCTCGACAATTATTTATCATTTCTGTTGATGACCTTCTGCCAAGCCATTCTCTTAAGCTGTCTGGTATTTTTTCTCTTTGCTTCCCTCTATCTCTTCGTCCCTCAATTTTCCCAGTTGTTACAATATATTCTAGTTGTTCTCTTCTCATCACATGGCCAAAAAAATTATGATTCTTTTTTCCTAATATTGGAAATTAGCTATCTTTTTGCTTTAACCTCTTTCAGAACATTTTCATTACTCTTCTTAGCTGTCCATAGTATTCTCAACATTCTTCTGCAAAACCACATTTCTACAGACTCCAGTGATTTTCTTGTCTGCTGTCCTATTGTCCATGATTCACATCCACATGTTAAGACTGGCTTTACATAACATCTAAGAACTCTTTCTCTTGTTACTATTGTCAAAAATGGATTGCAAGGAAGGTGTAGGAGCCCTAAATAACTTACTACTTTCAGATCTCACCTTAAATAATTTATACCCATATATATGGGTAGTGCTGATGTCAAATTAGAAGACAAAAGGCGCAAGAGAAAGGAGACAAGGCAGGGTACCGTGGGTACACCTTGCTCATTCTGTGGATGGATCTGTCTGCCCAGGATTGGCAAATTCAGCCATGAGAAAAGATGTTCAGTAAAGCAGCACCCAGTATGAGACACTAATGCTTTACCAAACTACTGACTTATCATGATTGCTAGCTACCAACCGTCTGTCAAGATGCCAAGGGCCATATATATATATATATATATTTACACACACGCACTTCACTATATTTCTTTCCTAGTTATTTCCTATATATTCACTACATGTTCCAATGTCTGTCACCTAAAGTTGTTGACAGTTTCTTCCAGATGTGTGTTAGGGGACTTCTTGAAATGTTTGCCACTTTGAGAATTTCTACATTAGTCCTTCCAGCAGCTGCCCAGGAAACTCTCAACATTCGATGAGAAACCATGCCTGTACAGCATCTGTTTCACTCTTTGTCCATACTGCTTTATGATTTTCTGTTTGGATAACTCAATGACGTTCTATGTGTTCAGCTTGAATTTCCTCAACTATTTAAATGTAGCACAGTTTAATAGTAGGCACTCCATTAAATGAGGAGCCGTGATAGCTCAGTGGTTAGTGAACTGGACTACAAAGGAGAAGTAGGGTTCGATCCCAATGGACGGCTTCCGGTTCACCCAGCCTTTAATGGGTACCGGATTTTTTGCTGGGAAAGTAAAGCGGCACGGGCATAATACCGACCACATTACCCAAAAAATCACGTGCCAAAAGGTCTGTAAAATTTATGGTCACTAACACTATAATCCCTATACGCCACTTGGCGTGACGGGGGTACTTTTACTTTTACTCCATTAAATGGATGCAGAAAACAAAGTTGTCATCTTCTTCTTCTTTCCTTCCTCATCTGCCTTTCAGCGTTGAGGGGAGATATATATAATTTGCAGTCTTTTGCTCTTCTGTTCATCTCTGCTGCTATTATGTTTCCTAGTGTTTCTAATATTCCATCAATCCATCATTTTCGTGGTCAACCCTTAGGTCTGGAATTCTCACAACGTTTATTGAGGGCTCGTGTTGTGATCACCTTGATTGTCATGTGGCCAAACCATTTTATCTGTTGTTTCTTTATATATTCTATGGCGAGGGTTATTCCTTGCTTTTTTTCTCAGTTCTTCATTTCTGATCTTATCTCTCAGGCTGTTTCCTGTCATTCGTCTAACATATTTCATCTCTGACAAGGTTATTTTTTAAAATTGTTTTTGCATCTAGTGTCCAGGATTGGCATTGGTAGCACAACATTGGGATGAAGAACAAAGTTGTGATAATAAAAATAGCAAAACTTCTATCAACAAAGCAGAAGCAATAAATAAAAGTTACCTTCTGTGTGTGTCCAAGTGCATGCCAGGGGAGAGAATAAACAATGAGAGGTTAGAAGTGTCAAAGAGCATGGTGGGTGAGGGGAGACCACAAACACATGCACATATTCCAATCAAACTATGATGATAGTCAAACATGGAGAACACACACACAACTGTGATGATAGTCAAATGTGGATAAAACATGGAGAACACACACACAACTGTGATGATAGTCAAATGTGGATAAAACATGGAGAACACACACACAACAGTGATGATAGTCAAATGTGGATAAAACATGGAGTGCACACACAATTGTGATGATAGTCAAACGTGGATAAAACATGGAGTACACACACAACTGTGGTGATAGTCAAACATGGATAAAACATGGAGAACACACACACAACTGTGATGATAGTCAAATGTGGATAAAACATGGAGTACACACACAATTGTGATGATAGTCAAACGTGGATAAAACATGGAGTACACACACAACTGTGGTGATAGTCAAACATGGATAAAACATGGAGAACACACACACAACTGTGATGATAGTCAAATGTGGATAAAACATTGAGAACACACACACACACAACTGTGATGATAGTCAAACATGGATAAAACAAGGAGTACACACACAACGTTGATAACAGTCAAACATGGATAAAACATGGAGAACACACACACACAACTGTGATGACAGTCAAACATGGATAAAACATGGAGTACACACACAACTGTGATGACAGTCAAACATGGAGTACACACACAACTGTGATGACAGTCAAACATGGAGTACACACACAACTGTGATGACACTCAAACATGGATAAAACATGGAGTACACACAACTGTGATGACAGTCAAACATGGATAAAACATGGAGTACACATAACTGTGATGACAGTCAAACATGGATAAAACATGGAGTACACACAACTGTGATGACAGTCAAACATGGATAAAACATGGAGAACACACACACAACTGTGATGATAGTCAAATGTGGATAAAACATGGAGTACACACACAATTGTGATGATAGTCAAACGTGGATAAAACATGGAGTACACACACAACTGTGGTGATAGTCAAACATGGATAAAACATGGAGAACACACACACAACTGTGATGATAGTCAAATGTGGATAAAACATGGAGAACACACACACACACAACTGTGATGATAGTCAAACATGGATAAAACAAGGAGTACACACACAACATTGATGACAGTCAAACATGGATAAAACATGGAGAACACACACACACAACTGTGATGACAGTCAAACATGGATAAAACATGGAGTACACACACAACTGTGATGACAGTCAAACATGGAGTACACACACAACTGTGATGACAGTCAAACATGGAGTACACACACAACTGAGATGACACTCAAACATGGATAAAACATGGAGTACACACAACTGTGATGACAGTCAAACATGGATAAAACATGGAGTACACACAACTGTGATGACAGTCAAACATGGATAAAACATGGAGTACACACAACTGTGATGACAGTCAAACATGGATAAAACATGAAGTACACACACACACAACTGTGATGACAGTCAAACATGGATAAAACATGGAGTACACACACAACTGTGATGACAGTCAAACATGGATAAAACATGGAGTACACACACAACTGTGATGACAGTCAAACATGGAGTACACACACAACTGTGATGACAGTCAAACATGGATAAAACATGGAGTACACACACAACTGTGATGACAGTCAAACATGGATAAAACATGAAGTACACACACAACTGTGATGACAGTCAAACATGGATTTAAAAAAAGAAGACCAAACAAATGCAACAAACAACAACAGCCAAACATGAATATTCTTCTTCTTCTTCTACGATCATGGCTCATTCAGACAAGGACTCCGGATTCTCTTATGAAGGCATCTGTCCAAGTGATTTGGTTGCCCCGTATAGTTTCTCGTCCATGGGGGTGGGTGTGGACCACTTTGTCCTTCTCAGGTCTGTGTACTGGGGACAATCCTGTAGAATGTGTTTAGTTGTCATGTTATCCAGGGTATAGTGGCAAAGGCTGGTAGTTCCTATTTTGAATTTGGTGAACATGTAGTTTCTCATTCTGTTGTGGCCAGTGTGTAGGTGAAGTATCATGACTTGACCCTTCCTTTATAGTTGGAGGTATCCGCCCCTCTTGTTACACTTAGGGTGTTCTTGTTTCCATTTTCATGATACTGGCCTTTGATGATGGATTTGACTTCATCATAGCTGACCAGATGGTTCTCTTGTGGTAATCTCCCTCTCTCTTTAGATAATTTATTTGCGCCTTCGTTCCCATGTATATTACAGTGTGATGGTATCCACTGGATGACCACTCTCTGGAAATTATTGCACCGTTGGTCTAGGGAAACATGGATATGAAGATACCACACAAAAAAACATTCAAGAATTAGATACACAAAATGTTGAGGCTGCTAGTGAAGCATGAACAAAACAGAGAGACAAGAAGTAATTAAGTAAATACATGTACATCAAACTAGTGAAACATGAACAAAACAGAGAGACAAGAAGTAATTAAGTAAATACATGTACATCAAACTAGTGAAGCATGAACAAAACAGAGAGACAAGAAGTAATTAAGTAAATACATGTACATCAAACTAGTGAAACATGAACAAAACAGAGAGACAAGAAGTAATTAAGTAAATACATGTACATCAAACTAGTGAAATAAGAACAAAACAGAAAGACAACAAGTAATTAAGTAAATACATCTACATCAAACTAGTGAAACATGAACAAAACAGTGAGACAACTAATAATTTAGTAAAAAAAAAAAAAAAAAAAAACCAGACATCAGACTAGCCAAACATGAAAAGTACTTAAAAAGAAGTAATAAATTCTGAGAACACACAAAACACCAGATACAGGAAAAGACAGAAAGCAATGAGCGGTCCAGTGACATGAATGAACATTCACTTGTACAAGTAAGGAGACAATAAGTGTTTCATTCATTTTTGTTTCTATTTCCTATTTTATTTCCCATCTCTCTCTGCTGTACATGTAATATACAGTGTCCGAAACAAATGTACCCTTTTCAATAAATTATTGTCGCCCCCCCCCTCCCCATGTGATATGAGGATCCTTTTTATACCAGAGGTAATTAATATCTTAGTTTTTTATCCTACGTCACAAAGATTCAATATGGGCGCCTGATATGACACAGCAGATATCTAGTCGATATTTCCACATATATGTGACGCATACTCTACAGCACAAAGATTCAATATGGGCGCCTGATGTGACACAGCAGATATCTAGTCAATAGTTCATTTCCACCTATATGTGACACATACTCTACAGCACAAAGATTCAATATGGGCGCCTGATGTGACACAGCAGATATCTAGTCAATAGTTCATTTCCACCTATATGTGACACATACTCTACAGCACAAAGATTCAATATGGGCGCCTGATGTGACACAGCAGATATCTAGTCGATAGTTCATTTCCATCTATATGTGACACATACTCTACAGCACAAAGATTCAATATGGGCGCCTGATGTGACACAGCAGTTATCTAGTCGATAGTTCATTTCCACATATATGTGACACAGCAGATATCTAGTCGATAGTTCATTTCCACCTATATGTGACACAGCAGTTATCTAGTTGATAGTTCATTTCCACCTATATGTGACACAGCAGATATCTAATTGATAGTCCATTTCCACCTATATGTGATGCATACTCTACAGCACAAAGATTCAATATGGGCGCCTGATGTGACACAGCAGATATCTAGTCGATAGTTCATTTCCATCTATATGTGACACAGCAGTTATCTAGTCGATAGTTCATTTCCATCTATATGTGACACATACTCTACAGCACAAAGATTCAATATGGGCGCCTGATGTGACACAGCAGATATCTAGTCGATAGTTCATTTCCATCTATATGTGACACATACTCTACAGCACAAAGATTCAATATGGGCGCCTGATGTGACACAGCAGATATCTAGTCGATAGTTCATTTCCACCTATATGTGACACAGCAGATATCTAGTCGATAGTCCATTTCCACATATATGTGACACAGCAGATATCTAGTCGATAGTCCATTTCCACCTATATGTGACACAGCAGATATCTAGTCGATAGTCCATTTCCACATATATGTGACACAGCAGATATCTAGTCGATATTTCCACATATATGTGACACAGCAGTTATCTAGTCGATAGTCCATTTCCACCTATATGTGACACAGCAGTTATCTAGTCGATAGTCCATTTCCACCTATATGTGACACATACTCTACAGCACAAAATGCTTTATGTTGTTTTGTGGGCGACATCTTGGGAAATCTGTGTGTACACATACGGTTGGTATCTCAACTTAGACTTTTATGTTTCAGTTACAATCAGTGCTTCTTACAAGTTTCTGCACACACTGATTCGTCGGCACTCCGCAACGAAAGTTGGCTACCATGGAGTGCCATTCTGCTCTGACTCTTGCTTTGATGGTGCAGATTGTTATAGGCTGGTTTGTCAATCTTTTGATGTTACTAGTCCATGTTAGTTTTGGTCTGCCTCTTTTACCTTGTATTTTCCGTTCCAAGATTACTTTTAATAGGCTGCTGTGTCTTTTAACATGCCCCAAACATTTCACTTGTCTTGTTTGAATTGTGTTTAGTAGTTATTTTTAGTTGTTTTAAGACTTCGTTTGTTTTCTTTTCCTTCCATCCAACTCTACTTATTCTTCTATATATGCACATTTCAAAGGCTTCAATTCTCTGTTCTGTTTTCTTGTCTAATGTACATATTTCTGCACCATATAGGAATGTTGAGAAGACATAACATTTTGCTATTCTTAATTTTAGCCCTGGTGTTATTTGTTTTGATGTTACTATGTTCTTCATGACATTAAAATTACTTTTTGCCATTCCTATTCTTTTGTTTATTTCAGTTTTACATTTATATTACACACTGTAGCGTGGCCGTGCGGCTAAAACCACTGTTCCGCTGGCTGAAAAGCCGACGTTCGGTGTTCGAAGCCTGTGATAGACAGAAAGAATTTTTTCTATCGGGAGTGAAATAAAATTCCTGAGTCTCACACGTCTTGACGACTGCTTGACCAAGCGGCCTTTATCCCTCTGGTTCTATTGTTGCCCCCCCATCATACACCAGCAATGGTACTATGTGACGTAAAGAAAGATAGTTTACTGATTATCTTAAGAAAAAAAGAATTAAGAAAAGGGTTTATTCTTTTTCTGATATCCGGTAGCATATTATTTCCCTTATTTTTTTTCTCTAATAATTTTATCTCCTGTTTCATTAGTTCCAGTTGCTCCAGAACATGTAGTAGAGTATATCTTCATTTTGTTATCTGTCTATATTGTCCTTGTTTTCTGAAGAAGGCTACATTGTGGGCCAAAATGTCAATAATTTGTATTTTGGTAAAGCTGTCACCAGACTTTGCAGGAGTGTATGCCCCCACTACTTGCTCCCTGTATAAGTTTGACTGTGATAATTTGCTAATCAATATCTGTCACATAAATGTTAATGACGTGCCAAAGCAATTCATTACTGATGCACTAACTGAAGTAACCAGTTAGATGGGATTAAATTGTTGCTTGCCAAGTAGAGGGCACTGGTTCCATTTCTGGTAGATTGCTTGCCAAGTGGATAGCACTGGTTCCATTTATGTTACCTTGGGGAACTATTAGTCTACATCATCATCACCTTGTGAAACTATTAGACTACATCCTTGTTACCTTAAGAAACTATTAGACTACACCTTCGTCACCTTGTGAGACTTAGGCTACACCCTCGTTACCTCATGAGACTATTAGACTACACCCACGTCACCTCATGAAACTATTAGACTACATCCTCGTCACCTCATGAAACTATTAGACTACACCCTCGTCACCTCATGAAACTATTAGACTACACCCTCGTCACCTCATGAGACTATTAGACTACACCCTCGTCACCTCATGAGACTATTAGACTACACCATCGTCACCTCATGAGACTATTAGACTACACCCTCGTTACCTCATGAAACTATTAGACTACACCCTTGTCACCTCATGAGACTATTAGACTACACCCTCGTCACCTCATGAGACTATTAGACTACACCCTCGTCACTGCATGAAACTATTAGACGACACCCTCGTCACCTCATGAGACTATTAGACTACATCCTCGTCACCTCATGAAACTATTAGACTACACCCTCGTCACCTCATGAGACTATTAGACTACACCCTCGTCACCTCATGAGACTATTAGACTACACCCTCGTCACCTCATGAGACTATTAGACTACACCCTCGTCACCTCATGAAACTATTAGACTACACCCTCGTCACCTCATGAAACTATTAGACTACACCTTCGTCCCCTCTCAAAACTATTAGACTACACCCTCGTCACACTATCTGACTACATCCTCGTCACCTAGTGAAACTATTAGACTACATCCTCGTCACCTAGTGAAACTATTAGACTACATCCTCATCACCTTGTGAAACTACGAAATATCACCAACAAAAGCATTCCTAAAACTAACAAATAAATGTCATATCTGAGAGCACAACAAGCAAGTGCCAACATTACCTTCTACAATCCAGGACATGCACATCACGATGCCATGTGGTGAGCAGGATAGATATAAGAGAAGACAAGAATTAGTTGTCATGCACTTTTGTATCAATTTGTCATCATTGCAATATGTAATTATAAAGAAGCATGCTATTGATTTCAAATGCTAATTTATTGCTTCATGACATTTCACAAAAAATTATCTACTTCTTGATGAAACTTCACAAAAAATTATCTACTTCTTGATGAAACTTCACAAAGATGATCTACTTCTTGATCAAACTTCACAAAGATGATCTACTTCTTGATCAAACTTCACAAAAATGATCTCCTTCTTGATCAAACTTCACAAAAATGATCTACTTCTTGATCAAACTTCACAAAAATTATCCACTTCTTGATCAAACTTCACAAAAATCATCAATATCTTGATCAAACTTCACAAAAATGATCTACTTCTTGATCAAACTTCACAAAAATTATCCACTTCTTGATCAAACTTCACAAAAATTATCCACTTCTTGATCAAACTTCACAAAAATTATCCACTTCTTGATCAAACTTCACAAAAATCATCAATATCTTGATCAAACTTCACAAAAATTATCCACTTCTTGATCAAACTTCACAAAAATTATAAATTATCCACTTCTTGATCAAACTTCACAAAAATTATCCACTTCTTGATCAAACTTCACAAAAATCATCAATATCTTGATCAAATTTCATAAAAATGATCAATTTCTTGACGAAACTTAACAAAAATGGTCAACTTCTTGATCAAACTACACAAAAATCATCAATATTTTGATTAAATTTCACAAAAATGATCTACTTCTTTATCAAATTTCACAAAAATGATCTACTTCTTGATGAAATTTCACAAAAATGATTATTTCTTGATCAAACATCGCACAGATCTATCTCTTAATTAAAAAAACTACATTAAAAAAAATTATCACATGATAAACTTAGCCAAACTTGCAGACCATAAAAGCAGAAGCGCAAGCGTTGATTTCTGAAAATTAATTTGGGAAATTGATATAGATGGTCCCCTTGTTCAGATTAAGGCATTGGTTTTCACTGCCCAGGAATAAGAGAGAGTGCTGTTAAGGTAGGCTGTGCTGCTGCTGATTACAAGCAGTTAAAATATGGAGGACATCGTACATTTGGTTGGAGTTGCATTTATCAACGTGAGGGGTGTGGTTCGACCTCTACCTGTGGGGCTGTGTTTTTTTTTTCTTTTGGATTTATTCTCCTCTTCTTCGCAGCATTCAACCATCATGTGGGCATGTTATGTGTTGGATTGCTAGTTTATGGCATGGCTGCAATATATGCACCTTTTGGCCCAACAATCTATCTTCAGTATGGGTGGGTAGATATGCCTAACAATTTTTTGCCAGAGACGGCGGCCATTTTTTAATGGCAGACACTTTTTTTTGACTGCCAAAGGTTCTTTAACACGGGACCTTCTGTTTTTCGGTGTTTCCCGAGAAGGCTTGACATCGGATCTCCCTACCCAGAGGCCAGGGGAGGGTAAAGCCACAAAGATACCATGAGTTCGATTAAAAAAAAAAATATCCACGCCCTTGGTGAGGGATCAAACCCAGGGCCTTCCTGACCAGAGGCCGATGTCCTACCTCTGGACCACCCAGTCCACGGGGATTTATTCAAATTTTGAGGATGGGTTTGATAAAATTTCTCTCGGAGACCTACAGTATTTTGACTACACAAATCATTGACTTATGGCAGGTCGTTGAGAAATATGAGCATGGACATATTATTATTACATACGTCAATGACTTGATGGGTATCATATAAAAGTAATACATGAACTATGTGATACGTGATGTTTGATAAGTCATAGGAAAGAGATGCCTCATGCTACATGAGGAAGCACAAACATGCCAGCATGTATGGGAAATGTCAGAAAAGAATTTTCAGGAAACAAGATTTTTCTGTTGGTAAAATACATAATCTGGCTTGTGAGATCATCTGTCTGTCGTTCGCTTGAAGTATTGTCTGTATCTGCGATATCATTTTGGTGATTTTCCTAGTCTAACAAATAAAGTAATCTCCCCTTAGTTGGCATCACAACAAAACTACAGTGGCTCTCAAATACAAATTATCTCTATGGTTATCACTAACACATTTTATTTTATTTTTGTGTTAGGACCTTACCTTACTCTTGTGTTGTTTCTCTTTTCTCTACAATTAGAGGTCTTCTAATGATAGATTTACCCATATGTTACCAGTGCCTCATTATGAGGGAAATAAAGAATAGTGACACTGTCACCTTCCAGACACGTCGTAAGAGGCGACTAAGGAGGTTGATTAATGGCTTGATAAACTGTCATTGTAAAAAGTATTGTTATGAAAACAGAGCCATAGATTTTTAGAAGCAGTGATTTCTTCAATATGTGCCATTTTTTCACGCAAGGTTTCTGTTTTTGAGATTGTGTTTCTGCCCTATGTGCCATCTTCGGCTCGAAAGGAAAACAAATAGACAGACAGATAGATAAAGAATAACAGATTTGAGAACTATTGAGAAAAAGTGCAATGTTACTCAAGGGGGCATTATTATTTCAAACTAAAATTTGACTTAAATAATTTATGTTGTTAAACTAGGACTTTATTAATTTTTGTTAGCTCTTGCAGTGGTCCATATTGTTCAGCCCTGTGGTGTTGCACCTATTGGAAAAAAAAAAATGGATTTTCCTCAGTGTCCAGTACAGTCTTGAAGCATGCCTTGTGAGTGACGATTGTTTGTGTAGCTAAGTCATGGAGTGGACCTCTGTATGTTTCCCTGCTCAACAACATATAAGTCAAGACATCATAACTCAACAACTTACGTTCATCCGCGCTGACGTCTTCACTACCACTTAGATCTTTACTTTTCATAAGGGAAAACGACGAGAAAAGGAGAAGTTTTTCTTCTTTCTGTCATTCGCCGCTGCCACTGCAGAGGATTGAGTTGGCTGTAGGGGATCAATGAAATTAGATATTTTAGTTCTTGTTACGCATGTGTGTGTGAAACATGGAAAACAATACAAATGGCATAGACTTTCACAGTAGAGAAACTCAAATCAGAGAGTTCTGTGCAGATATCTATACACAAAGAGGACATGGACAGAACAAATAGCATTAACGGAACAAACGGAAAAAGGTTTGTTGAAGATCTGTGAGAAGTGAGTTAGAGAAAGATGTAAGAGAGACAGGGAGGACGTGGACAGAGCAAATAACATTATTAAAGGAACAAACGGAAAAAGGTTTGGTGAAGATCTGTGAGAAGTGAGTTAGAGAAGGGTGTAAGAGAGACAGGGAGGACGTGTACAGAACAAATAGCATTAATGGAACAAACAGAAAAAGGTTTGGTGAAGATCTGTGAGAAGTGAGTTAGAGAAGGGTGTAAGAGAGACAGGGAGGACATGTACAGAACAAATAGCATTAATGGAACAAACAGAAAAAGGTTTGGTGAAGATCTGTGAGAAGTGAGTTAGAGAAAGATGTAAGAGAGACAGGGAGGTCATGGACAGAACAAATAGCATTAACGGAACAAACAGAAAAAGGTTTGGTGAAGATCTGTGAGAAGTGAGTTAGAGAAAGATGTAAGAGAGACAGGGAGGACATGGACAGAACAAATAGCATTAATGGAACAAACAGAAAAAGGTTTGTTGAAGATCTGTGAGAAGTGAGTTAGAGAAAGATGTAAGAGAGACAGGGAGGTCATGGAGAGAGCAAATAACATTATTAAAGGAACAAACAGAAAAAGGTTTGGTGAAGATCTGTGAGAAGTGAGAGAGAAAGATGTAAGAGAGACAGGGAGGTCATGGAGAGAGCAAACAACATTATTAAAGGAACAAATGAAAATGTTTGTTCAAGACCAGTGGGAAAAGAGCTAGAAAAAGATCAGTAAAATAATCTGCTTGAACTAACCTTGTCTGTATTTGTGCTATTCTTGCCTGTGAACTTGACATTTTTTAACCGTGCTCTTTCCTTCCTCTCAACTCTGCAACAAGAAAACAAATCAACATAAACAATCCCACAATATCAACATCCTGTCACAACAGGGAACATAATACAAGTACCAAATTCTTAAATAAAAATTGTCCACGGATGTCGGTACGTCCGTGTATAATGTGGTCTGTCCCACAGAAAATAAATTGTGTCATTCAGTTACATTCATGTATATTTGATCGTGTGGACTTAATCTGCTACAGTGATAGAAGCGATACATTACATCAGACAAAACTGGTACCCATTTTCGAAGACAAGAACAGAGATGACAGGTAGTCCTAGATATGAACAAAAGGAGAGGAACAGAGATGACAGGTAGTCCTAGATAGGAACAAAAGGAGAGGAACAGAGATGACAGGTAGTCCTAGATAGGAACAAAAGGAGAGGAACAGAGATGACAGGTAGTCCTAGATAGGAACAAAAGGAGAGGAACAGAGATGACAGGTAGTCCTAGATAGGAACAAAAGGAGAGGAACAGAGATGACAGGTAGTCCTAGATAGGAACAAAAGGAGAGGAACAGAGATGACAGGTAGTCCTAGATAGGAACAAAAGGAGAGGAACAGAGATGACAGGTAGTCCTAGATATGAACAAAAGGAGAAGAACAGAGATGACAGGTAGTCCTAGATAGGAACAAAAGGAGAGGAACAGAGATGACAGGTAGTCCTAGATAGGAACAAAAGGAGAGGAACAGAGATGACAGGTAGTCCTAGATAGGAACAAAAGGAGAGGAACAGAGATGAAAGAAAGAAATTTGTTTACTGGGAATAATTCTCATTCCCCAATGACACCTACCTTTGCTTACTAGGAACAATTCCCATTCCCTCCTCATCCCCAACAGTTGTAATCCTCTTAGCCTGCCACCATTCATCGTCACTGGCATTTGTGACATGGAGGATGTCACCGTAGTGGAAGGCCAACCCCTTGCTGGGCAGACCAGAGTCCTTGCTGGGATCATAGTCAAAGAGGGCTCTGAAAGAGAGATGGCACTTTACAGTTTCAAGGAGATGGCGTGAAGTAAAGTCATTCTCACGGGTGACAGCGAGCAGTTTCGACCCCAGATTACGGCACTTTCATAAAATTTACAAACTCAAAATACAAATTCTTGGAATTCAAGTTTCCCATGGTGGGGGGAGGGGAAAGAGACCTACTTCAGAAAATGAGAACAACACAAACAGATGACGGAATGAAGATAAACTAAACTGCATGTTCCTCACGTGATCCCTGAGTTTTGGATTTGTTTCCCCTTGACGTTGGATTTCTTTTTCAAACACAACGTGTGCTTCTTAAAAATACTGAAGGTGTCGTGAGAAAGCAGCAGGTTTTTCTTTTTAAAATATCAATTTCGCCAATTTTCAAGAAATTCATTTTTTTTTTTTTTGGTATGACGGGGGAAATCTCTTTGGCTGCTGTTGGCAAGACATTTGTAAAGCAGGATAAGTAGTGAATGGAGTAAAGAAGAAGCTGAACATATGGCTCCAATGATGGACTGGGGAACTGGTTGGTCTTGAGGGAAGACGCCAGCCTCGAGACAGAGCGGTTGTCGGTTCAAATCCCGGCTACACCAGTTGGGATTTTTACTTCTGATTTCTCTCTGCGGTAACCACCCCTGGTCTCAGCAGCGAGACCTGGCTAGAAACGTCAATTACTCTTCGACGGAAAAAAATATGAGTACCTTGAAGTAAGAGTTATCTGCCTGTGCGGCGAAGAACCCCTATGCACATGGCTACCAGGAAAAAATGGATCAACACACAAAATTCAGTTCCTAGTCTCCAGGGACTTCATCAGAGGTAAAAGCTGGTGAACGAAAAAAAAAAAAATGGACTGACAGCCAATATGTGAATAGACAACTAACACTTCCAGCAGCCCGGTTGAATCTCAGGCCATAAATCGAATGTAAGCCAGAAAATGATTACTGCATGTAATTCCTTGTCTCTCCTAGTGTAAACACACAGCTGTGTGGCAAAAGTACAAAGAAAATACTATTTGTAGAACTCCAAAAGTAACATTAAGTGTTCAAAAATTTTATGAAGGCATCGTAAAAACACGATTCACGGATAGGTGACACAATTTGGAATTAATATAAGCACAAAAGCAAACAAAAGTCAAAGATTTCGGCAATGTAGGATTAAAATGAGCACAACAGCATACAAAAGTTGATTTAATCAAAACAAAAATGTATTTTAAGACATGGACAACAGGGCCCAAGAGAATAACAATGAAAATGTAGATATGATCACACAATAGGGAAGTAAAGTAATTAAAAAATAAAGTAAACAAAATGTACCAAAGCCCAATGGAAAGTACAAATCTTCACTTGGGTTGTGGAAAGAGTGTCTACAAAGTAAACACTTGGCTGTGGTAAATAAAACAAATGATAAATCTCGTGCCTGCAAAGTAAACACTAATCAGGTCATATGTTCTTTGCATTACACTCACCCCAGCCTGTCTGAAATAATCTCTGTCTCTAGCCAAATCTCCTACAGAATGTTGCACTCACCACAGCCCATGTAAATGAATCTCTGTCTCAAGCCAAATCTCCTACAGAATGTTGCACTCACCACAGCCCATGCAAATGAATCTTTGTCTCTAGCCAAATCTCCTACAGAATGTTGCACTCACCACAGCCCATGTAAATGAATCTCTGTCTCTAGCCAAATCTCCTACAGAATGTTGCACTCACCACAGCCAATGTATAAGAATTTTTGTCTCTAGCCAAATCTCCTACAGAATGTTGCACTCACCACAGCCAATGTATAAGAATTTTTGTCTCTAGCCAAATCTCCTACAGAATGTTGCACTCACCACAGCCAATGTATAAGAATTTTTGTCTCTAGCCAAATCTCCTACAGAATGTTGCACTCACCACAGCCAATGTATAAGAATTTTTGTCTCTAGCCAAATCTCCTACAGAATGTTGCACTCACCACAGCCAATGTATAAGAATTTTTGTCTCTAGCCAAATCTCCTACAGAATGTTGCACTCACCACAGCCAATGTATAAGAATTTTTGTCTCTAGCCAAATCTCCTACAGAATGTTGCACTCACCACAGCCAATGTATAAGAATTTTTGTCTCTAGCCAAATCTCCTACAGAATGTTGCACTCACCACAGCCAATGTATAAGAATTTTTGTCTCTAGCCAAATCTCCTACAGAATGTTGCACTCACCACAGCCAATGTATAAGAATTTTTGTCTCTAGCCAAATCTCCTACAGAATGTTGCACTCCCCACAGCTCATGTAAATGAATCTCTGTCTCTAGCCAAATCTCCTACAGAATGTTGCACTCACCACAGCCCATGTAAATGAATCTCTGTCTCTAGCCAAATCTCCTACAGAATGTTGCACTCACCACAGCTCATGTAAATGAATCTCTGTCTCTAGCCAAATCTCCTACAGAATGTTGCACTCACCACAGCCAATGTATAAGAATTTTTGTCTCTAGCCAAATCTCCTACAGAATGTTGCACTCACCACAGCCAATGTATAAGAATTTTTGTCTCTAGCCAAATCTCCTACAGAATGTTGCACTCACCACAGCCAATGTATAAGAATTTTTGTCTCTAGCCAAATCTCCTACAGAATGTTGCACTCACCACAGCCAATGTATAAGAATTTTTGTCTCTAGCCAAATCTCCTACAGAATGTTGCACTCACCACAGCCAATGTATAAGAATTTTTGTCTCTAGCCAAATCTCCTACAGAATGTTGCACTCACCACAGCCAATGTATAAGAATTTTTGTCTCTAGCCAAATCTCCTACAGAATGTTGCACTCACCACAGCCAATGTATAAGAATTTTTGTCTCTAGCCAAATCTCCTACAGAATGTTGCACTCACCACAGCCAATGTATAAGAATTTTTGTCTCTAGCCAAATCTCCTACAGAATGTTGCACTCACCACAGCCAATGTATAAGAATTTTTGTCTCTAGCCAAATCTCCTACAGAATGTTGCACTCCCCACAGCTCATGTAAATGAATCTCTGTCTCTAGCCAAATCTCCTACAGAATGTTGCACTCACCACAGCTCATGTAAATGAATCTCTGTCTCTGGCCAAATCTCCTACAGAATGTTGCACTCACCACAGCCCATGTAAATGAATCTCTGTCTCTAGCCAAATCTCCTACAGAATGTTGCACTCACCACAGCCCATGCAAATGAATCTCTGTCTCTAGCCAAATCTCCTACAGAATGTTGCACTCACCACAGCCCATGTAAATGAATCTCTGTCTCTAGCCAAATCTCCTACAGAATGTTGCACTCACCACAGCTCATGTAAATGAATCTCTGTCTCTAGCCAAATCTCCTACAGAATGTTGCACTCACCACAGCCCATGTAAATGAATCTCTGTCTCTAGCCAAATCTCCTACAGAATGTTGCACTCACCACAGCTCATGTAAATGAATCTCTGTCTCTAGCCAAATCTCCTACAGAATGTTGCACTCACCACAGCCCATGTAAATGAATCTCTGTCTCTAGCCAAATCTCCTACAGAATGTTGCACTCACCACAGCCCATGTAAATGAATCTCTGTCTCTAGCCAAATCTCCTACAGAATGTTGCACTCACCACAGCTCATGTAAATGAATCTCTGTCTCTAGCCAAATCTCCCCCTTCTGTTTTCATTTTCAAGGTATCTTTGATGTCTTGAAACTACGTTCTTCTTGGTTTGCCTCTGTTTCATTGTCATGGAACCATGCTTTCCATTACTGTTCTGTCCAGCCCTTCTGTGTCTTTTAATGTCTTCTTCTACCTTTCAGCTCTCTGTGGAGCATAGGTCTTCAACAAACACTTTCCAAGTTGTACTGTTTCTTGCCATCATCTTCATCTCTGCTTCTATCTGTCTTCTCCAAGAATTCCTTGGCCTTCCTCTTCGTCTTTTCCCCTGGGGATTCCAAAAAAGGGCCTGTTGTGTAATACTCTCAGTTGGCTTCCGCAGTGTGTGTCCTATCCTTGTTCGTTTAGGGTACGTACACTCCAGGTGCCAATTCTGGAGGAGTTCCTGGTAGACAAAAGGTGAGTCTGCAACCCGGACTCCTTGCGGCTTTCTCCGGCTTGCGCCACACGTCTCTTAATGTGGCCATAGTATTTTAATTTTCTCTGCAGAATGGTGTTTATAAGCCAGTTTTTTAAAATGTTAAAATCTCTTAATATGTCTTCATTACTCTTTTTCATGAACCAAGGTATAGTAAGACTTTTCTATAGCATTTTGTGTGGTCGAATGAATCTATTTTCTTCTTTGCTGTTTTCAAGATCATCCATGATTCACAACCATATGTTGCTATGGGGAATATACATGCTCTCAGAAGGTTTAATTTTACTGACTTGCAAGTGTTGTATCATATGTATAGTGTTATAAATATAGTGATAACAAATAATCCAATAAAGCAAATATTGTGTTGTACACAGACCGTCGTCTGCAACATATACATTGGGTGTCTGATAAACTTTAGAGATAAGCAAAATACTTTACACTACCAAATCTTCTCTTTTGTTGTGTACCAGCACTGGGATGTGATAAAATATTTTACCTCACTAAATCTTTCTCTTGTGTACAGATACTGGGATGTGATAAAATATTTTATCTCACTAAATCTTTCTCTTGTGTACAGATACTGGGATATGATAAAATATTTTATCTCACTAAATCTTTCTCTTGTGTACAGATACTGGGATATGATAAAATATTTTATCTCACTAAATCTTTCTCTTGTGTACAGATACTGGGATGTGATAAAATATTTTACCTCACTAAATCTTTCTCTTGTGTACAGATACTGGGATATGATAAAATATTTTATCTCACTAAATCTTTCTCTTGTGTACAGACACTGAGATGTGATAAAATATTTTATCTCACTAAATCTTTCTCTTGTGTACATATACTGGGATGTGATAAAATATTTTACCTCACTAAATCTTTCTATTGTGTACAGATACTGGGATATGATAAAATATTTTACCTCACTAAATCTTTCTCTTGTGTACAGACACTGGGATGTGATAAAATATTTTACCTCACTAAATCTTTCTCTTGTGTACAGATACTGGGATGTGATAAAATATTTTACCTCACTAAATCTTTCTCTTGTGTACAGACACTGAGATGTGATAAAATATTTTACCTCACTAAATCTTTCTCTTGTGTACAGACACTGGGATGTGATAAAATATTTTACCTCACTAAATCTTTCTCTTGTGTACAGACACTGAGATGTGATAAAATATTTTACCTCACTAAATCTTTCTCTTGTGTACAGACACTGGAATGTGATAAAATATTTTATCTCACTAAATCTTTCTCTTGTGTACAGATACTGGGATGTGATAAAATATTTTACCTCACTAAATCTTTCTCTTGTGTACAGATACTGGGATGTGATAAAATATTTTACCTCACTAAATCTTTCTCTTGTGTACAGATACTGGGATGTGATAAAATATTTTACCTCACTAAGTCTTTCTCTTGTGTACAGATACTGGGATGTGATAAAATATTTTACCTCCTAAATCTTTCTCTTGTGTACAGACACTGTGATGTGATAAAATATTTTACCTCACTAAATCTTTCTCTTGTGTACAGACACTGGGATGTGATAAAATATTTTACCTCACTAAATCTTTCTCTTGTGTACAGATACTGTATTGTGATAAAATATTTTACCTCACTAAATCTTTCTCTTGTGTACAGATACTGGGATGTGATAAAATATTTTACCTCACTAAATCTTTCTCTTGTGTACAGATACTGGAATGTGATAAAATATTTTACCTCACTAAATCTTTCTCTTGTGTACAGACACTGGAATGTGATAAAATATTTTACCTCACTAAATCTTTCTCTTGTGTACAGACACTGGGATGTGATAAAATATTTTACCTCACTAAATCTTTCTCTTGTGTACAGACACTGGGATGTGATAAAATATTTTATCTTACTAAATCTTTTCTCTTGTGTACAGACCATGGGATGTGATAAAATATTTTATCTCACTAAATCTTCTTTCAAAAGAGGAAGACCCAGGGAGACACTGAGAAGAACATTGATGAGAGAGGCAAGAGCAGCAGGAATCGGCTCCCTCAATGAGATAGAACTGCTTGCACAGAACAGAGACAGATGGCGAGATTTGATAAAATATCTTTAAAAGAAAACTGCTAGAACAAAAATTCATATAGGAGAAGGTGTATCTTGGTCTACGCCCTATGGGCCGGTTACGGCTCGAAAGGTCAATAGATAGAAATCTTTCTCTTGTGTACAGACACTGGGATGTGATAAAATATTTTACCTCACTAAATCTTTCTCTTGTGTACAGATACTGGGATGTGATAAAATATTTTACCTCACTAAATCTTTCTCTTGTGTACAGATACTGGGATGTGATAAAATATTTTACCTCACTAAATCTTTCTCTTGTGTACAGACACTGGAATGTGATAAAATATTTTACCTCACTAAATCTTTCTCTTGTGTACAGATACTGGGATGTGATAAAATATTTTATCTCACTAAATCTTTCTCTTGTGTACAGACACTGGGATGTGATAAAATATTTTACCTCACTAAATCTTTCTCGTGTACAGATACTGGGATGTGATAAAATATTTTATCTCACTAAATCTTTCTCTTGTGTACAGACACTGGGATGTGATAAAATATTTTATCTCACTAAATCTTTTCTCTTGTGTACAGACACTGGGATGTGATAAAATATTTTATCTCACTAAATCTTTTCTCTTGTGTACAGACACTGGGATGTGATAAACTATTTTATCTCACTAAATCTTTTCTCTTGTGTTGTATACAAACACTAAGATGTGATAAAATATTTTACACCACCAAATCTTCTCTTGTGTTGTATACAAACACTATCTATTTATTGACCTTTCAAGCCGTAGCCAGCCCGTAGGGCGTAGACCAAGATACTCCTTCTCTTATCTGAATTTTTGTTCTAGCAGTTTTTAATTCTTTTAACTCTTTACGTCCGTGTGAGCTCTGTCATCGACGCTTGCTTAATCACATTTCTGCCAAAAGAACTCTGACAAAGTCGCTTTCATTTTGTTTCGTTACTATGAAAATTAAACATTTTAAACTGCTGCACCCGGAAGGAATATCGCTCTAATCGAATTTCCTGTCTTTTGAAAAGCTTAGATTAATCCAGCGTGTTGTTTTGTTCACAATATCGTCGAAATTTGAGTTGTTTTTTTTTAAGTATTCAATCAGCTGATTTGTGTTTACAAGTTAAAAATGGCTAGCAGCAGTGAAGTATCGTTTGCTTTTAAATGCAACTTATTATTAACAGCAGATAAAGCTAGAGAATTATGTTATGAGGACTTTGAATGTGATAGTGATCTCAATGATGTTAGTTTTAGTAGCTCTGACGAAGAAGCAAATATTCTTAGTAGTTCCAGCAGTTCTGAAGGGGAGCTACAGAAACCTGGACCCAGTGCCAAGCGTAGAAAAATATTGCCTAAAGTGTCTTCTAGTGGTACTAGGGGCAGCTCTTGTGAGTGGAATTTAGTACCAAACAGTAACACCACCAACAGTAGCAATGATGAAACTGTTACTTTCAACAATTTTAGATTTCATCCTAAAGAAGGGTGCAGTCCTGGAGTCAATGAAAAGTCTGGCCTCAGTGAACAGTCCTCACCCTTTGACTGTTACAAGGTATTGCTTACTGACAATATTGTTGATTTTATTGTCAATTCCATAAATGAATATGCTGCACATAAAATAAGTACAAATACACCAGCGTTAAAGAGGTCTTGTTTCAACAATTGGAAGGAGTTTTCACGGTATGAATTTTTAAAATTTTTGGCAACGACCATTGCCATCGAAACATGAATGGTTGTGACCGCGCCGACCAAATGATTGGCTACTACTGTGTTCATAAGCGACGGAGCAAGAAGTGGTGGAAGAAGATATTTCATTGGGTGATGGAGATAGTTTGCACCAATGCTTTTATTTTATATAAATTGGTGAGTGCCAAGAAAATTAATCTCAAGCAGTTCAAGTTATCTCTAATTGATTTCCTGCTTCGGCTGGCTGCTGATATCATGCCTGAACCTGAGAGGGCCATCAGAGTCTCAACAGGCAGACCAAAGATATCTAACCCCATACAGCGGTTAGCGGGGACAAAACATATGATTTCCTACAGCAACAAGGAACGCAGGTGTAAGGTTTGTAGCAAACCTAGTGCCCCAAGACGGACTAATTTTTTGTGTGAAGGATGTGATGGTATGCCGCATCTGCATCCAAAACACTGTTTCAAACTGTGGCACACAAAGGCCACATTTGATTCAGACTTGTAAATAAATTACTTAAAATGTTGCGGCTATGTAAATATTGTACATAAACTTTAAATTTAATCTATTTACCCATGTAATATATTTAGTTGACTGCCACACCTCCCTTCTTAAGTACATAAAAATTTCACATAAAAATGACATACCATGAAGAATTGTGTGTATAGTGCAAACTAGTTTCCGTAGGATAGTGAAACTTTCCTAATTTGTTCAGAAGTGGATATATTTACTTGGAAACACATTTCCAGCACTGTTGGATTAACCATCACACCCATTTTGGGTAGGTGAGTACCAATTTTTATATTAAAAAATTTTTTTTTCAACAAATTTTAAATATTAATTGCTTAAATTCTTATCCTTCAATTTTTTTTTCAAAAATATTGTTTCTGATTATGAATCTGTGTCCTTTGCCCTTCAATTTGATGCCTAATTTATATGTCTATGACTTGTTATAGTGAAAATATGAAAGATTTAGTGAAAGAAGTATTTTTCAGGAAAAATAACTGTGGAGTAAAAATTTCACATAAAAATTACATGCCATGAAGAATTGTGTGTATAGTGCAAACTAGTTTCCGTAGGATAGTGAAACTTTCCTAATTTGTTCAGAAGTGGATATATTTACTTGGAAACACATTTCCAGCACCGTTGGATTAAAAACCACACCCATTTTGGGTAGTTGAGTACCAATTTTTATATTTTTTTTTTTTTAATTATTAATTGCTTAAATTCTTATCCTTCAATTTTTTTTCCAACATATTGTTTCTTATTATGAATCTGTGTCCTTTGCCCTTCAATTTGATGCCTAATTTATATGTCTATGACTTTTTATAGTGAAAATATGAAAGATTTAGTGAAAGAAGTATTTTTCAGGAAAAATAACTGTGGCAAAACAGTAGTGACTGGGTAGAAAAACTACGGTCATTAAGAGTTAAAGATATTTTATCAAATCTTGCCATTTGTCTCTGTTCTGTGCAAGCAGCTCTATCTCATTGAGGGAGCCGATTCCTGCTGCTCTTGCCTCTCTCATCAATGTTCTTCTCAGTGTCTACCTCTTTTCCTCTTACCTGTTGTTTCCCACATGAGGGCTTGCTTTGCTATTTGGTTATTATCTCTTTTCATCACATGTCCAACATATGACCATCGTCTTTTCTTTATTACTGAAGATATTAGTGGTTGATTGGCGATTTCTCTAATTTCCTCGTTTGTTTTGAATTCGTTTCACGGTATACCAAGTATTTTCCGTAGACATTTATTTTCAAATGTGTTCAACTTTGTTTCCATATCTCTTGTTGTTTTCCAGCTTTCACACGCATACGTAAGGGTTGATAGTACATTTGATTTAAATAGCCTAAGTTTTGTGTTTGTGCTGATGAGTTTCAATTTCCACAACTTTTCAAGGCTTCTGAAAGACATTGCTGCTTTAGCTATTCTGATTCTAATTTCTTTACTTGTATCCACTCCTCGATCAATGTGACTTCCAAGATAGATAAAGTGATCGATCTCTTCCACTGGTTTGTTTTCCATGTATATTTTGTCATCTGTTGGAATTAAGCTTTTCATGACTTTAGTCTTTTCATGATTGATTTCAAGCCCAATTTTGCTGGCTATTGATGATAGTTCATTTGTGTTTTCCTGCATCGTTTTTATCTGACTGCTGATGAGAACTATATCATCAGCAAAGTCTATGTCCTCCAAATGGTCTCATAGTATCCATCCATTCGATGCCTTTATTACCAGTGCAGCATTTTTTCATTATGAAGTCCATAACAACTCCAAATAACAAGGGTGATAAAATACATCCTTATTTAACCCCAGTTATACAAACACTGGGGTGTGATAAAATATTTTAGTGTTACCGGGGCCTCATCATGAGGGAAGCAAAGAATAGTGACACTGTGACCTTCCAGGCATGTCTGAAGAAGTGACTAAGAGGCTGTCATTGTAAAAAGTATTGTTATAAAAACAGAGCCATAGCCATAGATTTTACAAGTAGTGATTTCTGCAATATGTCCACTTTTTGGCACGCAAGGTTTTTCTATTTTTGTGATTGTGGTTCTGCCCTATGTGCCGTCTTAAGTTCGAGAGGACGATAGATAGATATACAGACAATCTTTCTTTTATGTTGTGTACAAACTGTCTGCAAGCAGACACTGATATGTGATAGACAAACGAGAAAAACCAAATATTTTACAGCACCAACTATTCTCCGATGCTGTGTACGTGTACATACGTTGCAAGTAGATACTAATGACCTAGCGAGCCGTAGCCGGCCCATAGGGCATAAACCCAGATACTCTTTCTCTTATCTAAATTTTTATTTTAGCAGTTTTCAATCCTTGTAGAGATCTTTTATCAAATCTTGCCATTTGTCTCTGTTCTGTGCAAGCAACTCTTATCTCATAGAGGGAGCACATTCCTGCTACTCTCGCCTCTCTGATCAATGTTCTTCTCAGTGTCTCTCTGGATCTGCCTCTTTTCCTCTCTGACCAATGTTCTTCTCAGTGTCTCTCTGGATCTGCCTCTTTTCCTCTCTGACCAATGTTCTTCTCAGTGTCTCTCTGAATCGGCCTCTTTTCCTCTCTGACCAATGTTCTTCTCAGTGTCTCTCTGAATCGGCCTCTTTTCCTCTCTGATCAATGTTCTTCTCAGTGTCTCTCTGGATCTGCCTCTTTTCCTCTCTGATCAATGTTCTTCTCCGTGTCTCTGGATCTGCCTCTTTTCCTCTCTGATCAATGTTCTTCTCCGTGTCTCTCTGGATCTGCCTCTTTTCCTCTCTGATCAATGTTCTTCTCAGTGTCTCTCTGGATCTGCCTCTTTTCCTCTCTGACCAATGTTCTTCTCCGTGTCTCTCTGGATCTGCCTCTTTTCCTCTCTGATCAATGTTCTTCTCAGTGTCTCTCTGGATCTGCCTCTTTTCCTCTCTGACCAATGTTCTTCTCAGTGTCTCTCTGGGTCTGCCTCTTTTCCTCTCTGATCAATGTTCTTCTCAGTGTCTCTCTGGATCTGCCTCTTTTCCTCTCTGATCAATGTTCTTCTCAGTGTCTCTCTGGATCTGCCTCTTTTCCTCTCTGATCAATGTTCTTCTCGGTGTCTCTCTGGATCTGTCTCTTTTCCTCTCTGATCAATGTTCTTCTCAGTGTCTCTCTGGATCTGCCTCTTTTCCTCTCTGATCAATGTTCTTCTCAGTGTCTCTCTGGATCTGTCTCTTTTCCTCTCTGATCAATGTTCTTCTCAGTGTCTCTCTGGATCTGCCTCTTTTCCTCTCTGATCAATGTTCTTCTCAGTGTCTCTCTGGATCTGTCTCTTTTCCTCTCTGATCAATGTTCTTCTCAGTGTCTCTCTGGATCTGCCTCTTTTCCTCTCTGATAAATGTTCTTCTCCGTGTCTCTGTGGATCGGCCTCTTTTCCTCTCTGATCAATGTTCTTCTCGGTGTCTCTCTGGATCGGCCTCTTTTCCTCTCTGATAAATGTTCTTCTCGGTGTCTCTCTGGATCGGCCTCTTTTCCTCTCTGATCAATGTTCTTCTCGGTGTCTCTCTGGATCGGCCTCTTTTCCTCTCTGATAAATGTTCTTCTCAGTGTCTCTCTGGATCGGCCTCTTTTCCTCTCTGATCAATGTTCTTCTCAGTGTCTCTCTGGATCGGCCTCTTTTCTTCTTACCTGTTGTTTCAAGCAGATACTAGGGCGTGATAAATGAACAAATAAACAAGACATAAAATATTTTACCGCACAAACAATGTCTTTTTTTGCGTTGTACGCAGACTCCCTGTACTGGTATTCATCATCTGCTCTCGAAGATCCTGAATTTTAGCCTCAAATCGGTTGTAATCTGAAACAGAAGGATCAATAAACCATCTTTTGATCAAAATAGGTACAGGATAACTGGTCACAAAATGTAGTAACAATCAATAGGAGCAATTATATTTATTGGAAGGCCCCGGTATCACCTCCAAACGAATGAAAAATCCATAACTGCTGAACCGCCCGTGCCTGTGGAATCATCTAAATTAACATCAACGAAAGTCAAAACAAAGAAAGGCAGCTGCAGTCCCCATCACAGCATCTACAGCACATCTCAAAAGACATTAGGCTAAGCGGCACAGAAAATGAATGCAGCTGAACTGTCCCTCGTTATACGATCATCATCATCATCGAGTGCCGTCTCCACATCGAAGGTTGGCTACCATGGAGCGCCATTACACTCTGTCTCTTGCTTTCATAGTGCAGGGTGACATAGGCTGTCTTGTCCATCTTTTGATGTTACTCGTCCATGCTAATCTTGGTCTGCCTCTGCCTTTTTTACCTTGTATTTTCCCCTCCATGATTACTTTCAGTAGGCTGTTGTGTCTTTTAAAATGCCCCAAAAATCGCATTTATCTTGTTCTAATTGTGTTTAGTAGTTCTCTTTTCGTGTTTAGTTGTTTTAAAACTTTATCGTTTGTTTTCTTTTCCTTCCATCTAATTCTACCTATTATTCTATATATCCACATTTAAAAAGCTTCAATTTTCTGTTCTGTTTTCTTGTCTAATTCCATGTTTCTGTACCATACAGGAATATTGAGAAGATGTAACATTTTACTATTCTTAGACTGGTGTTATTTGTTTTGATGTTAGAATATTTTTCATGACATTAAAATTACTTTTTGCCATACCTATTCTTTTGTTTATTTTATTTATATCTTTTATTATAAGTTTATATATATATATATATATATATTCCCGTGTGTCTTGTTGACAACAGATTCCCGTGTGTTACCGGGGCCTCATTATGAGGGAGGTAAAGAATAGCGACACTGTGATCTTCCAGGCATATCGTAAGAGGCGACTAAGGAGGTTGATTGATGGCTTGACAAGCTGTCATTGTAAAAAGCTTTGTTATGGAAACAGCGCCATATATTTAGAGCAGTGATCTCTGCAATATGTGCCATTTCGGCATGCAAGGTTTCTGTTTTTGAGATTGTGGTTCTGCCCTATGTGCCGTCTTCGACTCGAAAGGACAATAGATATATATATATATATACACGATATCATCATTTATCATAATCAATCTGAATAGAGAAACACCATACATAACAAAAACACAGCTCACGGTGTGCACAGAGCACTAAACTCAGTACCTCCGGCAGCAAGCCGGACTTGGAAAATGAGGAAACTGCAAAAAGGAACACTTTTCAGATTCAGACAGTGCCTCAATGGTTCCTGTCGCTTCTCCACCATATTGACCTCAAGTCCAATTATGGTATTTTAGTACATTCACTCCTTTTAAAATGAAATGCTTGAAGAAAGATTATAAATGCGATGAGCAGAGGCACAATTTGGCATGTTATTAAAGGGAAAGAATCGACATAAAACAAGACAACAGATAAAAGGTTTTCTCTCCCTGGAGAAATGGCCTTGTGTGGTGTATACGTGTGGAGAAGGAAGCAGGACTCAAAGTTAAAGTAATGACATCAAGGAAACTCTATAACAGCGTCGTGTGACTAAATAGCAAAGGATGTCAGCGCTAAGATAGAGTAATAACATTAAGATAAAATAGAAGAAGATGTCAGTATAAGATAGAGTAATGACATCAAGATACAATAGAAGAGGGTGTCAGCATAAGATAGAGTAATGACATCAAGATACAATAGAAGAGGGTGTCAGCATAAGATAGAGTAATGACATCAAGATACAATAGAAGAGGGTGTCAGCATAAGATAGAGTAATGACTTCAAGATACAATAGAAGAGGGTGTCAGCATAAGATAGAGTAATGACATCAAGATACAACAGAAGAGGGTGTCAGCATAAGATAGAGTAATGACTTCAAGATACAATAGAAGAAGATGTCAGCATAAGATAGGGTAATGACATCAAGATACAATAGAAGATGTCAGCATAAGATAGGGTAATGACATCAAGATACAATAGAAGAAGATGTCAGCATAAGATAGGGTAATGACATCAAGATACAATAGAAGAAGATGTCAGCATAAGATAGAGTAATGACATCAAGATACAATAGAAGATGTCAGCATAAGATAAAGTAATGACATCAAGACACAATAGAAGAAGATGTCAGCATAAGATAAAGTAATGACATCAGGACACAATAGCAGTGCCACAAAAATGTTGATTATTTCTTTCTGATGTTTCTTAGCAGCTCCCTTTTTGTGTTGGCCTCATTGAGTATTTCCTCACTGGTCTTTTTAGTGTCCAGGGAACTTTCAGCACATCCTTTGAGAAATCCCATATCTGTGGCCTCTAATCGGCTTTTCATTTGTTTGCTTATTGACCATGATTCGCTTCCATAGGTCAGAATTTTCTCTATATAGCACCTCTATCTCTTCCACCTTATATTTTCCCTGCAAAAATCTCATTCAGTAAGTTACTGTCTCTCTTTAAGAGTATAAAAAAAAAAAAGTCACCCATTTTGCACAAGTTAATCTCTAAACTCCCCTCCCCCCCCATTTCAAATGAACTGAACCATAAAAGAAATTAATTAACACAAGGAGAAATTAATTAACACAAGGCTCCATCAGAAATAAATTAACTACATGAGAACATTTTCTTTCTCTCTTTCATTCTCTTGCCGTACGTTTCACCGCACTGTGTGCCATGCTGATTTCGGCAGCGTATGTTTCGTTGCTTAGTGTGCCACGCTCAATTTTATTAGTGTGAACGTTATCAAACCATATTCTTTTTACATGTCTTGTATCATCTTGATATTAGTGAAATCTAATACCTTCAATTATTTAAAAAGTCATATATAATATGTTATATGTTAGATAAATATAAATATCTAGATTGATTCTTAAAATGATGAACAATTTTGCCTCTGAAATTTCTTCCGTTGCATCGATAAAAAGCTTCAGCGCGGAAAGAGTTAAGAAGTAAATGAACTAAGCAAAGCCTCATAAGAAATAAATACATGGGGCCCTTAAGAAAACAAACTAAAAATAAAAAGCCCCATCAACAATAAATTAGCTACATAAGATCCTTCTTCTTTCCTTATTTGTAGTCTTTTGCTCTTCTCTTGGCCTCTGCTGCTGTTATGTTTCCTAGTGCTTCTAATATTCCATTGATCCATCTTTTTCATGGTCGCCTCATGGTTCTGGTATTCTCACAACGTTTATTGAAGGCTCGTTGTGTTGTGTTTTGATTACTCTGCCTTGTTACGTGTTCATTTCATCTCAGTAGAGGTTATTTTTCTTATTGTTCTTGCACCTAGGGTCCAGCACTGGCATTGGTAGCACAACGTTGGGATGAAGATTGTATTGTAGTTTTACTCTAGAGTTATTCATTTCCTTGTTTGACAATAGTGGTGATAGCTGTCCATTGATTTGATGAGGCCAAAGCATCTTGAGTCTATCTTTGCTATTTGTGAATTGTCGTCTGTCACTAAACTTCCTGAAATCTTATCATCATCACCATGCCCGTACCTGTTGGCGTTGGCGATCATGTCTTTCCACAATCTTCTATCCACAGTGCATCGTATGAGTTCTGTTGTTGACTGTTTTCCATGCCATGACACCAAGCTATCCAGTATTTTCTCTCTTTGTCGTCCGCGATCTCTCTTTCCTTTTATTTTGCCAGTTGTAACCAAGTATTCCAACTTTCCCCTTCTCATGATGTGTCCAAAAATGTTGATTGCTTCTTTCTGATGTTTTTTAAGAGCTCCCTTTTTGTGTTGGCCTCTTTGAGAACTTTCTCATTGGTCTTTTTAGCTGTCCAGGGAACTTTCAACATTCTTCTGAGAAATCTCATCTCTGTGGCCTCTAATCGTCTTTTCATTTGTTTGTCTATTGTTCATGATTCGCTTCCTTAGGTCAGAATTGGTTCTATATAGCTTCGATGAACTCTCTTTCTCATTTCTAGTGACATAGATTTGTTGCATAAGATATTTTTCATTTTCTGAAATGCTATTTTGGCCTGAGCTATTCTGCTTTTTATTTCTGTGTTGCATCTTCCATCTAATGTTATCACTGTGCCCAAGTATTTGAAACGTTGCACATGTTTCAGATTTGTCTTGTTTATTTTTATGCTGCGTGATGGTGATGATTGTTTCTTCGATATAACCATTACTTCTGTTTTCTTACTATTCAGACTGAGACCTTTCTTGTTGCTTTCTTTTACTATTATATCTATCATTTCTTGTAGCTCCTTCTCTGTCGCTGCTATTAAGACTGTGTCATCAGCATATCGTAAATTATTTATGTTGTGACCGTTGACTTCAATTCCTTTTTTATCTACTATTGATCTCGTAATATGTTCGCTGTAAAGTGAAAACAAATCCGGCGACAGAACATAGCCTTGTCTGACTCCTTGTTTTATAAGTTGAAATTGTCCTGTTTGTTTGTTAATTCGTATAGCTGCTGTATTTGTTGCCGGTACATGTTTTTTTTTATGATTCGCAGATCCTTGCCATCAATGTTTAATTTCTCCAGCATATTGATTATTTCCACATGCTTTACTTTGTCAAATGTTTTCGTCTAGTCTATAAAGCACATATATAGATCTTTCTTTACCTCTATAGATCTTTCTATCAATGTTCTTAAGATGTATAATGCATTATTGGTGCCCTTTCCTTCCACAAATCCACATTGTTCCTCACTTATTTTGTTCCTTACACATCTCATGCTTATTCTTAGTAATATTTAAGTCATGTGGCTCATGAGACTAATAGTGCGATGGTCTTCACAATCAGTGGCGCCTGACTTCTTCGGTATGGCTACAAAGATAGATTTTAGTAGATCTTCAGGTATGTGTCTAGTGTTATATATGTCATTGAGTAGTTTTGTTATGACTTGTACTCCCAGCTCTCTTAATGCATTTATCTCTTCGATTGTTATATTGTCGGGACCTGGAGCTTTGCCTCTTTTCCTGTGTTGAATTGCGTCCTCCACTTCACTCTGCATTATTGGTGGTCCTGTGTCTTTATTTGAATTGTTTAATTATGGTCTTTCATCATCATAGAGTTGACTGATATATTCTGACCATCATTCCATTGTCTTCTCCTGTCCCATTATTATATTTCCTTCCTTTGATTTCACACATCCTGAAACTTTTGACTTTTTTCTTCCTGTTAATTCATTTAACTGATTGTGCATAAATTTTGAGTCTTTCTTTTGTTGTTTTTCCATTTCTTCACATTTCTGTTTTAACCATCCTTCCTTTGCTTCTCTGCACTTGTTTTGGATCTCTCTGTGCAATATTTTGTATGTTTTAACAGATGTTACCCCATCCCCGAATCTTCTCTGTACCAGTATAAAATCAATTTGATTGTGTACTTTTTTGTCTGGGCTTTGCCATGTCCATAGTCGCCTAGGGTGTTGTTTGAACCAGGTGTTACCTACAATCATTTCATGTGTCTTTGCCCAATCTATCAATCTATCCCCTCTATCATTCATCTGTCCAAAGTCATGCCATATAACAAGTTAATTAACCACACAGAACATCCATCAGAAATAATTTTAACTACATGTAATCTTTTAAGAAGTAATCTAAAAACACAAAACCCCATCAGAAATAATTTTAACTACATGTAATCTTTTAAGAAGTAATCTAAATACACAAAACCCCATAAGAAATAAATGCATCAGATCCTATAGAAACAAAATGAGCAATACATGGCCCTATCATAAGTAAATGAGCAATACATGGCCCTATCATAAGTAAATGAACAATACAAGGCCCTATCATAAGTAAATGAACAATACATGGCCCTATCATAAGTAAATGAATAATACAAGGCCCTATCATAAGTAAATGAACAATACAAGGCCCTATCATAAGTAAATGAACAACACAAGGCCCTATCATAAGTAAATGAACAATACAAGGCCCTATCATAAGTAAATGAACAACACAAGGCCCTATCATAAGTAAATGAACAACACAAGGCCCTATCATAAGTAAATGAGCAATACAAGGCCCTATCAGAAGTAAATGAACAATACAAGGCCCTATCATAAGTAAATGAACAATACAAGGCCCTATCATAAGTAAATGAATAATACAAGGCCCTATCATAAGTAAATGAACAATACAAGGCCCTATCATAAGTAAATGAACAATACAAGGCCCTATCATAAGTAAATGAACAATACAAGGCCCTATCATAAGTAAATGAATAATACAAGGCCCTATCATAAGTAAATGAACAATACAAGGCCCTATCATAAGTAAATGAGCAATACAAGGCCCTATCAGAAGTAAATGAATAATACAAGGCCCTATCATAAGTAAATGAACAACACAAGGCCCTATCATAAGTAAATGAACAATACATGGCCCTATCATAAGTAAATGAACAATACAAGGCCTGTACAGCAATAAACTGAATCCAAAAGGCCCCATCAGAAATAAATTGACTACACAAGGTCCCATAAGACAAAAAGTTACTATCCAGCTATCCAAATCCAAATAGTGAAAACTGAAAAAAAATTCCTTCCTAAACTTACATGCAAATTAGGTAATTACCCCAAAGTAATAAGTAATAATGAATAATTCCCTTCCCACAAACAAGCAAATTAGTCCACCCCCTCCCCCAACAAAAAAAAAATAAAACAAGCAAGCAAATTAGTTCACCCCCTCCCCCCCACAAAAAAAAAACAGAACAAACAAATAAGCAAATTAGCTCAAGTTTTAATTCATATTAACTCCCCCAAAGACAAGCAAATTAAATCCCACTCACCATCCCTCCTTCCCCCAAAACAAATAATAAAGAAGCAAATTAGCTCAATTAACTCTTACCACATATTAACTCCCCAAAGGACAAGCAAATTAAATCCTGTTCACTACCCTACATATATGCAAATTAACAACAACAAAAAACAAACCCCCAAACAAACAAATCCCAAGCAAATAAGGCTTGGACATCCTGTGCTCGATTCCCGCTGGAAGCAGTGTGAGTTGTACTAGTAGTTGGGAAAAAAAATATATACCCCAGCGGTCAACCCAGCCGCTGGTGAAATGGATACCAGGGTAGCACTCTGGGAAGGTGAGGAATGCCGCCTCACATCGTGAGTTTCGATGCTTGAAGCGACACTATCCAGTAGTCTCCGAACACTTCTGAATAGGCGTATGAGCATATATGGAGAAAAACTTGTGTACTAAGAAACTGATTCAAGTCTCGTACTTTAACCTCGCCTTTCCTCCAAATGATGCAAATTAACTAATGTTATAACAGATCCAGCTGCCTGTGAGTTTACACCTTTTAGTCCAATGCCACGTAATGTTATCAGCAAGTATTTCAAATTAACTAATGTTATAACAGATCCAGCTGCCTGTGAGTTTACACCTTTTAGCCCAATGCCACGTAATGCTAGCCGCAAGTATTTCAAATTAACTAATGTTATAATAGATCCAGCTGCCTGTGAGTTTACACCTTTTAGTCCAATGCCACGTAATGCTATCAGCAAGTATTTAAAATTAACTAATGTTATAACAGATCCAGCTGCCTGTGTGTTTACACCTTTTAGTCCAATGCCACGTAATGCTACCCGCAAGTATTTCAAATTAACTAATGTTATAATAGATCCAGCTGCCTGTGAGTTTACACCTTTTAGTCCAATGCCACGTAATGCTACCCGCAAGTATTTCAAATTAACTAATGTTATAACAGATCCAGCTGCCTGTGAGTTTACACCTTTTAGTCCAATGCCACGTAATGCTATCAGCAAGTATTTCAAATTAACTAACAAAACACCATCCCCAAATCAAGCTAATTCAAGTTATAGATTAAAACCAAATTTTGAGAACAAGTAAAACACTTTAAGAACAAGTAAATAACACATAACTTCAAAAGAAAAAGTAGCAAATAATTTCTTAAGATTGGAAACTACAGGAAAGTAAATCAAACTACCACAATCAAATAGTAACCACACCACAAACTAGGTGGACCGAAACCGGACTTGAAACTCTAACATGAAAAATAACAAACTCAAGCAGATCAAGAAAGATAAAGCAAAGAATTTGCTTGTATTTGTTTTTTTTTTTATTTTTGCTGTCTCTACTTGTATGACCACAATCCCCCAGAGCTTGATGTCAATGACTGAAAATATTTCTGCAAAAAATGTAATCGAGCTCTTGTGACCACATTAGGCAAGCATTTTATATACAAACTTAATCAAATTAAAAATAGTATGAAAAAAAAAAATCATCATCGTTATCATCATTAGGTGCCATGTCAGTCGGTGTAGGCAATCATCCCTCTCCACCGTCAATCAATTCCTCATGCACGTCATAATTTCAGTCGGTGATCTTTTATTATACCATTTGGATAAGCTATTCAATTAATTTTATCTCTTGACTTTCCTCTGCTCTTCTTTCCACTCATACTGTCTGCTGTTGTAGATATTCTCAATGCCTTCTTTTCATGTGATATGTCCAATAAATATAGATATGAAAGTTTTTACTTTAAATTTAAAAACTGTCACAAAATTGTACACATAGTTAATGGGTGTCTGAGGTGAAGGAAATATGTTGGGGCCTAGTTGGGAAAACCACCCGGCTGGGCTACTGATGTTTGGGGAACCCATGTTCAATTCACACTGGAAGCAAGTGTGTGTTATACTCCTTGTTGGGGGGGAAACACCCCCCCCCCCCCCCCGACCCAGCCACTGGCAGAGATAGGTACTAGGGTATTATTCTGGGAAATTGAGGAATGCCGCTTCGCATTGTGAATTTCGATGCTTGAAGCGGCACTATCCAGAAGTCTCAGAACACTTCTGGATATGTGGCCGAACTCATATGGGTGAAAACTTGCGTGCTAAGATGCCAATTCAAGTCTCGTACTTTACCTTTACGTATGACTTGAGATGATGTTGTATGTGGTAGAAGTGGTACCAATACAATATAATGTTTTGCCATACACAAGTAGTTGATCACAAACTCCATAGTTATAGTGCCATTTCTTGCCTGTCTCTGAGAAAGAATTCTCATCCCAATTTTACCAGGTGCCCAGATAGGGCAGAGAATTTTTTTTTAATTTGTAAATATCTGGTGCCAAGTGGGATCCGAATTAAGGCTCTCTAGTTGAGAGAGTACGAGCTTTTCACAATGACACTGTTCCTCTGCAGAAAAGTATCTGAAGCCAACCCCTGAATTGTCTGTACATGTGATATTTCTCCATCCATTTCTATAAATACATTTTGTTTGTCAATTATCTTTCTACTGATTCATTTATTGATAAACCAGTGAATAGAAAGAAAATAAGAAAATTATTCAAGGATTTATGAGTGGGTGGTGGCAGAAAATCTGGCAATGTCCCGTGCCACTTGTATGAAAATAATTAGAGAGAGACAGATAAGGAAAACAGAAGAAACAAAAGAAGCCATGTTCTTCATGAGGACAATAGTAAAAAAGTACACAGAAGTAACGTACGTAAATATGTTATGACCATGAGCAGCATGACCATGGAGGTGATGGCAGTGACCAGAACATTTATCTGATTAGAATCACAAGACTACACCCACACCTGTATATTGAGTGATTCGATGAGCATGATAAAAAAAAAAGTGGAGGGGGGCTCTGTACGCACGCAATGGGTATTATTGAGTCATTGCAGAAGTCAAATATATGTACGGTCACCTTTGTCTACGTCTGAGGAATTGCGGGAGTATAGGGAAATGAAAGAGCAGACAGGTTTGCTAGCTGCGTTATTGTTGAGGACGGTCAACCAATGGAACAGGTGGACATCATCAATGCCTTCTGAGATGTGGAAAGGAAACATGACTTCGACAACCATGAGTCCATGTCACTCCTTCGGATGAAAGAGATGGAAGTTAAGATGGGCACAGCCAGAAACGAGAAACTTAGTGGGCGTGTAAGGAGACTTAACCAACACAGAACTGGAGCTGTCGGTCACTGGACACTGCAAGACTTGCTGAAGATGGGATGTGAGCACCAATTGACATGTTCAGAGTGCAATAATGATGACCCACAAATAACTCAATACACAGAAGTAAACAAATGAATATATGCCTGCGTCATAGACTACACATAAAAAATAACCTCTACTGAGATTAAATGCGTTAGACGAATGACAGGAAACAGTCTGAGAGATAAGATTGGGAAAGAAGAACTGAGAAAAAAGCTAGGAACAACCCCCACCATAGAATATATAAGGAAACAGCAGATAAAATGGTTTGGCCACATGACAAGGCAGAAAGATCAAAACACAACACAACCAGCCTTCAGCAAATGTTGTGAGAACACCAGACCCAAGGGTCGACCATGAAAAAGATGGATCGATGGAATATTAGAAGCACTAGGAAACATAACAGCAGCAGATGTGAACAGAAGAGCAAAAGACCGCAAATTATATCTCCCCTTGATGCTGAAAGGCAGATGAGGAAGGAAAGAAGAAGATAGGCTACACCTTAGCTTGTGATAGAAAACACCATAAACAACTAATAGATTGCCTAAAAGATATACGTCTAGATGGCACAGACATACAACTAATATGTAATTTATACTGGGAGCAAACATCAGTAATAAAATATAACAAGGAGAACTCTACATCTATTGATACAAAAAGAAGAGTAAGACAGGGATGCATCCTATCACAAAGCTTGTTCAATCTATGCACAGAGCAAATCTGTAAAAACATCACAGAAATGCTAAGCCTAAACATTAATTGAAAGATAATAATCTAAGATAAGCTGATGATATTGTATTATTAGCAGAAAATCCTAAAGATCTACAACAATTACTTAATGAAAAAACACGACAAGCAAAAAAATATGGATTAAATATGAATATTAAAAGACTAAAACTATGATTATAAACAAAGAAAATGCTCAAAACATACAAGTGGATATCACAGTTGAAAGAATAGACCTGGAGACAGTTCAGAGCTACAACTACTTGGACATACTATAACCAGTGATGGAAAATGGAAAACTGAAATAAAAGAATAGGAATGGCAAAAAGTAATTTTAATGCCATGAAAAATATACTAACATCAAAACAAGTTAAAAGTTGCTTAGCCAGAGATCAGCCTAAAGTTGTTTAACCAGAGATCAATCTAAAGTTGTTTAACCAGAGATCAGTCTAAAGTTGTTTAACCAGAGATCAATCTAAAGTTGTTTAACCAGAGATCAATCTAAAGTTGTTTAACCAGAGATCAATCTAAAGTTGTTTAACCAGAGATCAATCTAAAGTTATTTATCCAGAGATCAATCTAAAGTTGTTTATCCAGAGACCAATCTAAAGTTGTTTACCCAGAGATCAATCTAAAGTTGTTTATCCAGAGACCAGCCTAAAGTTGTTTATCCAGAGACCAGCCTAAAGTTGTTTATCCAGAGACCAACCTAAAGTTGTTTAACCAGCCTAAAGTTGTTTATCCAGAGACCAACCTAAAGTTGTTTAACCAGAGATAATCTAAAGTTGTTTAACCTGAGACCAGCCTAAAGTTGTTTATCCAGAGATCAATCTAAAGTTGTTTACCCAGAGATCAACCTAAAGTTGTTTACCCAGAGATCAACATAAAGTTGTTTACCCAGAGATCAACCTAAAGTTGTTTACCCAGAGATCAATCTAAAATTGTTTCCTCACCCTCAGGCCTATATTGGGCTATGATCTCCACAGTGTCCCCAGCTCGCTTGAGGGTCTGGGCAGCCTCTTCGTGAGTCGCCCGCCTTAAATCTGTTCCATTGACCTAGAGAAACAAAGACACAAATTCAAGTACAAGCCAAACATGACCAGACTAACTGTGGCATGAATCCATCCTACACAGGTATTCTTAACCCTCCCTGATGGTAAATGTTAGGCAGTCATCATCACTGAGTGCCGTCTCCACATCGAAGGTTGACTACCATGGAGCGCCTATCCACTCTGTCTCTTGCTTTGATGGTGCAGATTGCCATAGGTTGACTTGTCCATCTTTTGATGTTACTCGTCCATGTTAGTCTTGGTCTGCCTCTGCCTCTTTTACCTTATATTTTCCCTTCCAATATTACTTTTATTCAAAAAAAAAAAAAAAGAAAGACAACAAACAAGAAAATCACTGGAGTCTGTAGAAATGTGGTTTTACAGAAGAATGTTGAGAATACTATGGACAGCTAACAAGAGTAATGAAAACGTTCTGAAAGAGGCCAAAGCAAAAAAAGAGCTAATTTCCAATATTAGGAAGAAACAATCATTATTTTTTGGCCATGTAATGAGAAGAGAACAGGTGGAATACATTGTAACAACTGGGAAAATTGATGGACGAAGAGATAGAGGAAAGCAAAGAGAAAAGATACCAGAAAGTTTAAGAGAATGGCTTGGCAGAAGGTCAACAACAGAAATGATAAATAACTGTCGAGATCGAAAACTGTGGAGAGACATGTCACCTACACCAGCAAGCCCGGTACTTGATAATGATGATTACTTTTATTAGGCTGTTGTGTCTTCTAACATGGCCCAAAAATTTCATTTGTCTTGTTCAAATTGTGTTTAGTAGTTCTCTTTTGATTTTTAGTTGTTTTAAAACTTCATCATTTTTTACTGCTAGGTTGTAGTGCTTTGTTTTTCTGACATTTTTCGTGTGAGCAGAGCCTTCAATTTGGCTTCTCCCATTACTGGATATTTAGAGTGATAATCCAAAATACTGACATCTAGTGTAGATAGTTGAGTTTGGCAAATCAAAGACAGATACAGAGATCATCTGATCCCCTCAAAAGGATACAAATGTCTTCTTCTTCTTCTACCTTTCAGCTCTTTGTGGAGCATAGGTCTTCAACAAACACTTTCCAAGCCATTCTGTTTCTTGCCATTATTTTAAGATCATTTCATGCCTTCCCCATCATCTTCATCTCTGCTTCCATCAGTCTTCTCCAAGAATTCCTTGGTCTTCCTTTTTGTCTTGTCCCCTGGGGGTGGGGGGAGAGGCATGTTATGTAATACTCTCAGTTGGCTTCCGTAGTGTGTGTCCTATCCAGAGCCATCATCTTTGGACATCTCTTTATTCACAGGTATTTGACTGGTACTTTTCTATAATTCTATGTATGTTAGTGATTTTAACCTGCCATTTCCATCCTTTTATTCTGCGTAAACATCCATTAATGGAGGTCTGTATGACAGTGTATCTGTATATGTTGTTGTTCTCCATGTTTCACAGCCATATAATAAGACTGACTTAACAATGGGGTTGAAAATTTTAATTTTGTATTATATACATATGTATTATAAAAATGCTGATGAGTTTGGTGAAAACAGAGAGAGATACTTACAGAGATAATCTGATCCCCTCGCCGCAGCTCCCCAGAGAGATCAGCCGGACCCCCGGCCAGGATGAAGGACACAAAGATCCCCTCGCCATCCTCCCCCCCTACGATGTTGAATCCCAGCCCTGTAGAACCTTTTTTTAGCACAATCTTACGAGGATCCCTGTAAAGGTCATAGAAAATAATATATATACACCATCATTACAGCTGGTTATAAAGAAATAATGTAGACTAATTATGTAGATGCAATCATTACAGCTGGTTATAAAGAAATAATGTAGACTAATTATGTAGATGCAATCATTACAGCTGGTTATAAAGAAATAATGTAGACTAATTATGTAGATGCAATCGTTACAGCTGGATATAGAGAAATAATGTAGACTAATTATGTAGATGCAATCATTACAGCTGGATATAGAGAAATAATGTAGACTAATTATGTAGATGCAATCATTACAGCTGGTTATAATGAAATAATGTAGACAAATTATGTAGACGCAATCAATACAGCTGGCTATAAAGAAATAATGTAGACTAATTATGTAGACGCAATCATTACAGCTGGTTATAAAGAAATAATGTAGACTAATTATGTAGATGCAATCATTACAGCTGGCTATAAAGAAATAATGTAGATATTATGTGGATGCCACCTTTACAGCTGGTTATTAGAGGCTGACTCCATTGATGTCTACAATTCTTAGGTTTTATCTTCAAATACATGCTAGTGCCAGCTTCACTACTATCGTCATCATCATATTACACAACAAAGATCATTTCATGGCCATAATTGACATACTCAAGTCTGGATACGTTCTTCACTAACTTTGGTCTCTCCCATCAACTGTAACATACCTGTATTAATGAGCTATTTTAATGTCACACAAGAAACAAATCAGCTAAAGTACTTGTGATTCTATTGCAATTATGATTCATAGTCTGGTGCATTCACTCATTCATTAATGGTACAAAGATAGTTTGTGTCTACTACATCCCCCCATTAATTGAGTGCATTTCCTCATTAATGGTACAAAGATAGTTCATGTCTACTACATCCCCCCATTAATTGAGTGCATTTCCTCATTAATGGTACAAAGATAGTTCATGTCTACTACATCCCCCCATTAATTGAGTGCATTTCCTCATTAATGGTACAAAGATAGTTCGTGTCTACTACATCCCCCCATTAATTGAGTGCATTTCCTCATTAATGGTACAAAGATAATTCGTGTCTACTACATCACCCCCATTAATTGAGTGCATTTCGTCATTAATGGCACAAAGATAGTTCGTGTCTACTACATCCCCCCATTAATTGAGTGCATTTCCTCATTAATGGCACAAAGATAGTTCGTGTCTACTACATCCCCCCCATTAATTTAGTGCATTTCCTCATTAATGGTACAAAGATAGTTCGTGTCTACTACATCCCCCCATTAATTGAGTGCATTTCCTCATTAATGGCACAAAGATAGTTCGTGTCTACTACATCCCCCCATTAATTGAGTGCATTTCCTCATTAATGGCACAAAGATAGTTCGTGTCTACTACATCCCCCCATTAATTGAGTGCATTTCCTCATTAATGGCACAAAGATAGTTCGTGTCTACTACATCCCCCCATTAATTGAGTGCATTTCCTCATTAATGGCACAAAGATAGTTCGTGTCTACTACATCCCCCCATTAATTGAGTGCATTTCCTCATTAATGGCACAAAAATAGTTTGTGTCTACTACATCCCCCCTCCCCATTAATTGAGTGCATTTCCTCATTAATGGTACACAGATGGTTTGTGTCGACCACAATCCCCCCATTAATTGTGTACATTTCCTCATTAATGGCACAACGATAGTTCATGTCTACTACATCACCCCCCCCCCCCATTAATTGAGTTTTTTCCTCATTAATGGTACACATTTCCTCATTAGTGGTACACATTGTGTACATTTCCTAATTAATGGTACAAAGATAGTTTTCTTCATTAATGGTACACAGATGATTTGTGCCTACCACATTCCCTCCCTATTAATTGAATACATTACCTCATTAGTGGTACAAATATGGTTCATATCTACCACAATCCCCCCATTAACTGAGTACATTACCTCATTAATGATACAAAGATGGTTTGTGCCTACCACAATCCCCCTCCCATTGATTGAGAACACTCCCTCATCAATGGTACAAAGATGATCTGTGTCTACTTATTCCCCTCAATAATGTGGTTATTCCCTGAGTCTACTACAGCAGTGACCACCAATTTGTGACATAACAGACAAACACAAATTGCCAGGCTTCAGTCATGTTGTTATTGTTAGCAATACTCCAGCAGATTAACACATAACAGAAGAAACATGACAGTGCGTGGCCACGATTACAGGCATTCAATCATTGGCCAAAAGTATCAGAAAAACTTGTAATTACCTTGGATTAAACACAGAAAATCATATACAGGTTCTGTTTCAGATTGAGTATTTATGTTGCAAACTTGTATAACCATAGCAAACTGATGATACACATAATTGGTCATCTCAACAGCAACTGATGATACACATAATTGGTCATCTCAACAGCAACTGATCATACACATAATTGGTCATCTCAACAGCAACTGATGATACACATAATTGGTCATCTCAACAGCAACTGATCATACACATAATTGGTCATCTCAACAGCAACTGATCATACACATAATTGGTCATCTCAACAGCAACTGATGATACACATAACTGGTCATCTCAACAGCAACTGATGATACACATAATTGGTCATCTCAACAGCAACTGATCATACACATAATTGGTCATCTCAACAGCAACTGATGATACACATAACTGGTCATCTCAACAGCAACTGATGATACACATAATTGGTCATCTCAACAGCAACTGATCATACACATAATTGGTCATCTCAACAGCAACTGATGATACACATAATTGGTCACCTCAACAGCAACTGATCATACACATAATTGGTCATCTCAACAGCAACTGATCATACACATAACTGGTCATCTCAACAGCAACTGATGATACACATAATTGGTCACCTCAACAGCAACTGATCATACACATAATTGGTCATCTCAACAGCAACTGATCATACACATAACTGGTCATCTCAACAGCAACTGATGATACACATAATTGGTCATCTCAACAGCAACTGATGATACACATAATTGGTCATCTCAACAGTAACTGATGATACACATAATTGGTCATCTCAACAGCAACTGATCATACACATAATTGGTCATCTCAAAAGCAACTGATGATACACATAATTGGTCATCTCAACAGCAACTGATCATACACATAATTGGTCATCTCAACAGCAACTGATGATACACATAATTGGTCATCTCAACAGCAACTGATCATACACATAATTGGTCATCTCAACAGCAACTGATCATACACATAACTGGTCATCTCAACAGCAACTGATGATACACATAATTGGTCATCTCAACAGTAACTGATGATACACATAATTGGTCATCTCAACAGCAACTGATGATACACATAAATCTCAGCAACTGATCATACACATAATTGGTCATCTCAACAGCAACTGATGATACACATAATTGGTCATCTCAACAGCAACTGATCATACACATAATTGGTCATCTCAAAAGCAACTGATGATACACATAATTGGTCATCTCAACAGCAACTGATCATACACATAATTGGTCATCTCAAAAGCAACTGATGATACACATAATTGGTCATCTCAACAGCAACTGATGATACACATAACTGGTCATCTCCACAGCCACTCCACACAAACAACTGTAGATATCATAAACTTGCGTAACCATAGCAACTGATGATACACATAACTGTTCATCTCCACAGCAACTCCACACAAACAACTGTAGATATCATAAACTTGTGTAGCTAGCCATAGCAACTGATGAAGAATCTTTAACCAGGTTGAGCGAGTGTTCTATCATCGTTAGTCACAATGCAATAAGGAATCTACGCCACTCATTTGATAAAGCCTCTGTCACAAATATGAAAATGTGTTTCTGTTAACCTGCCCTGCATAAATTTCTTGTTAAAAATATTTTCAAATATAATTTAACTCAGAAGTTGGTAGCATATAAAATACAAGGGTGTAGGCAAATATTAAATTCAAGAGTTTTAGGCTACAGCATCTGGGATTGGGGGTAGGAACAGTGCTAGTACTTACACTTATTACATCCCTCACTCAAAATACATGTTGCATCTCATTTTAATCTTCTTCTTTCCTTCCTCATTTGCCTTCCAGCGTCGAGGGGAGATATAATTTGAGGTCTTTTGCTCTTCTGTTCGCCTCTGCTACTGTTATGTTTCCTAGTGCTTCTAATATTCCATACATCCATCTTTTTCGTGGTCGACTCTTTGGTCTGGTGTTTTCACAACGTTTATTGAGGGCTCGTTTTGTGTTTTGATCTTTCTGCTTTGTCACGTGGCCGAACCATTTTATCTGTTGTTTCCTTATATATTCTATGGCGGGGCCTATTCCTAGCTTTTTTCTCAGTTCTTCATCTCTGATCTTATCTCTCAGACTGTTTCCTGTCATTCGTCTGACACATTTCATCTCTGTAGAGGTTATTTTTCTTATTGTTCTTGCATCTAGGGTCCAGGTCTGGCATTGGTAGCACAACATTGGGATGAAGATTGTATTGTATAGTGCTCGTTTTGCCTCCAGAGTTATTTCCTTGTTGGACAATATTGGTGATAACTTTCCAATGATTTGACAAGTCTTGTTGCATCTTGATTCTATCTCTACTGTTTGAGAACTATCGTTTGTCATTAGACTTCCTAGGTATTTGAATTCCTCATTTTAATAAGTTTATAAAAGGCTGTCCTTGGGGTACTGGTTGGACTCAGAGCAAGACACCAGTCTCAAGACTGAGAGGTTGTGAGTTCAAATCTTAGCTGTACCAGTTGGGATTTTTATTTTTGATTTCCCTCTGTGGCAACCACCCTTGGTCCCAGCAGTGAGGCTCGGCTTAGAACGTCAATCACTCACCAACAGAAAAATATATATTTCTGAAGATGGAGTTATCTGCCTGTGTGGCGAGGGACCCCTGTGCACATGGCCGCCAGAGACAAATGGATTAACATGTAAAATTAAGTCTCCTAGTCTGTAGGGGATGTCCCCAATAGAGCAAACAATCACTCTCCAATAGTGCATGGCTTTCTCGGTCTCTGTACATGATTATAACAAAATTTAAATGAGCCATTACAAACTAAATTATTAAGGAAGAGCAATACTTGTAAAGTGTTGTCATCATCATGACCATCCCTCCCCCCTCCCCCAAAACAGCTGACTGAGTGGGCCTTAAGTGGCTTGTCCTAGAGTCACACATCTACAGGATGCAAAAAGCCAACACACACTTTTACCAGCTTCAGACATGTATTTATGGGAAAAACAAGAGCACCATCATAAAGAAAATATGTTGTTAAAAAGTTGTCTGAATTGTCTACATTTTAAATTTAAACCTACAACAGTTGTAAAAATAGACAGTAGGATATTAACATAGGGTGTCTCACTAGCTACCAAATCAGACAAAATAAAATAAGCTACACAAAACTCTATGGTTCTCCAAAGTAATGGACACATAAATAAAGAAATGCTATCTATCTATTGACCTTTTGAGCTGTAGCCGGCCCATAGGGCATATACCCAGATACTCTTTCTTTTATCAAAATTTTTATTCTAGCAGTTTTCAATAGCAAAGCAAGCCCTCATATGGGAAACAACAGGTAAAAGAAAAAGAGGAAGACCCAGGGAGACACTGAGAAGAACATTGATGAGAGAGGCAAGAGCAGCAGGAATCGGCTCCCTCAATGAGATAGAACTGCTTGCACAGAACAGAGACAGATGGCGAGATTTGATAAAATATCTTTAAAAGAAAACTGCTAGAACAAAAATTCATATAGGAGAAGGTGTATCTTGGTCTACGCCCTATGGGCCGGTTACGGCTCGAAAGGTCAATAGATAGATAGTTTTCAATCCTCCTAAATATATTTTATACAATCTCGCCATTTGTCTCTGTTCTGTGCAAGCAACTCTATCTCAATGAGGGAGCCGATTCCTGCTGCTATTGCCTCTCTGATCATTCAAAAACAAGTCTTTGGTCAAGAATAAATAAATGTTTGATAATGAATCTGTAACTAAAATAAATGGATTTTTTTTGGTTTTGTTTTTTTGTTTAAATGGTAAAAACAAACAACACTACAGTTCCCCCACTTGATATTAGAAGACAAGGCAAAGAAATGTACATAAATGCGAAGCTGCATCAAAGCTTAATGTAAAGGAGAAATGAAAAAAAAAAAAAAAGGAAATAATAGGATGGTTAAAGCTTTAATTAACTCTTTTCGTACAGAAGCTTTTTATCGATGCAACGGTTTCAGAGACAACGGTTTCAGAGGAAAGATTTCAGAGACAAAATTGTTCATGATTTTAAGAATCAATCTACATATTTATATTTATCTAACATATAACATATTATATATGAGCATTTAGATAATTGAATAAGGTATTAGATTTCATTAATATCCAGATGATACAAGACATGTAAAATGAATATGGTCTGATGGTGTTCACACTAATAAAATTGAGCATGGTGCACTATGCGGCTGAGCGTACGCAACCGAAATGGAAATGGCGCACCATGCGGCGGAACGTACGGAAAGAGTTAATTAATGGACGACACAAATTTGAATGGCATTTCAGCTCAACAGGCCTTCAGCAGGAACAACAAACACAGATATGTAAGTAAATAAAATTAGCCCTACATAACTAACTAATAATGAAATATCTAAAACAAAATAATCTCGAACCAGAAGGAAAAATAAAAATGTCTTCCCTGTGCAACATACTTAAAATTATTCTTATATGCCCATTCGAAGGTGAAGGCGCGCCTCCCAGCACCAGAGCTGGAAGTTGTCAGCGACCCACAGCTGATGGCTTGTGCCAGGATCGATGATCCAAAACCATCCAGACCCTGCTCCACCTCTCCGTGGTGCCTCCAGTAACAGACTAACCTGTCTAGTCTGGCCAAGCGAGCAGGGATCGAAGAGGGAAGACAACCGGGTACTCAAAAATGCTGTGCTGAAGTTGGATGTGTTGGGCCCAAAGGCGCAAATATAACAGTTATACTGCAGACCACAACACAATGCAGACATGCCCACTAAACGTCCTTTTAAGAATGGATGACGATGAGAAATTCTAGTCTACGAATACTCTAGAATACTTTAGTCATCGGGCGAACGCAAGCAAATGCCCATTCTATAAAAATACCCCTCTCCCCCATATTTTTAGAACCCTTCCACCTGTGTTTAGGCCCTCCTAGTTAGCTGGTCAACTACACTGGGTATCTGCGTGGACTAGCCAGCATATACCGTTCATTTTCTTCCTGGCCACAGTGCATTACGCATGGAAGACATTTTTACTTTTATTTTTCATTCTAGTTCGAAATTATTTTGTTTTAGATATTTCATTATTAGTGAAGTACATTATGAAGTATTAATTTTATCTAGTTTTATATCTGTGTGTGCGTGTTGTTTGTTGTTCCATGCTGAAGGCCGATTGAGCCGAAATGTCGTTCAAATTTATGTCGTCCATTTATTTACATAAAACTTTAATCATATCACAGTTCCCATTCTTTTTTATCTCTCCTCCACTTTATACCTGATTTGTGGATTATGAAAGAAATGTAGACCAATGCTATGGAAATTGCTGAGTCATTATAATCATCATCAAGTACCATGCCTGCTGGTGTAGGTGATCATATCTCTCCACAACTTTTGATCTCGACAGTTATTTATCATTTCTCTTGTTGACCTTCTGCCAAGCCATTCTCTTAAGCTGTGTTTTATCTTTTCTCTTTCCTTTCCTCTATCTCTTCATCCATCTACTTTCCCAGTTGTTACAATATATTCCAGCTGTTTGTCAAAAAATTATTGGTTATTTGGTTATGGAAGGCCCCGGTATCACAACAAACGAATTAAAATCCATAATTGCTCAACCGCCCGTGCCAGCGTAATCATCCGAATTAATATCTCATCTCCCAAACAAAGAAAGGTAACTGTAGTCCCCATCATAGCAGTCTCAGCACATGCCAAAAGACATAAGGTGAAACCACGCAGAAAGTGAACACAGCCAACTGTTCCCTGTCACACGATATCATCATTCATCGTAAACAATTGGAATATCGAAACATGATCAAAACAGATGAGACACACAGCACACGGTGTGCACAGAGCACTTAACTCAGTAGCTCCTGCAACAAGCCGGACTTGGAACATGAGGAAACTGCAACAAGGAACACTTTTCATGCATAGCCTTCAATTGTTCCCGCATCCACCATATACCGGAAGTAAAAAAAAATGATGATTGTTTCTTCCTAATATTGGAATGAGCTATTGTGAAACTCCTATAAAGTTAGGCAACCTAGTAAAAGTGTTTGGCTTCTCGTGGCAAGGTGCAGTGCCATGGAGTATGGGTTCGATCCTGCTTCGGACCATATATTGTTCTTTGTTTTTTTTTCTGTTGTTTATTTGTCATTTTTTCCGAGTGCTAACACATACCTTTTCCTTCTATTATAACCTAGTAAAAGCAATATCTGATGGAATGAAATGTAATACATGATGAACTTAGAACCATCTGAAATAAGAACAGGAGTGACGGAGGAGGATGCTTGATATCTCCATATTTTTTCCTGCTTGCCATAGATTAGATAATGAGAAAAATACAGAACAGGAATGGAATCCAGGGGCAACTTCATGACCTAGACTTTGCTGATGACCTGGCTCTCCTCCTTTCATTTAATCGTAAACAAATGCAAAAAAAAAAAATAAGCATGTCGGATGGGAGGTCACAACAACCATGATAGAAAATAAACAGAGATAAGACCAAAATCATGAGAATTAATTCAGTTGGCTATAACCAGTGCTGGGAGAAATATTACTTTTATTAGGTTGTTGTGTCTTTTAGGTCATGTTAAAAGTGGAAGGGAAAACACAAGGTAAAAGAGGCAGAGGCAGACCAAGATATATTTAGAGAGGACAGGTAGAAGCAGAGATGAAGAAGATGGGGAAGACCTGGAATGATCTTATAAAAATAGCACAGGGGACCGGTTGGTCTTGAGGCAAGATGTCAGCCTCGAGACAGAGAGGTTGTAGGTTCAAATCCCAGCTGCACCGGTTGGGACTTTTATTTATAATTTCTCTCTACGTAACCATCCCTGGTCTCAGCAGCGAAGCTCGGCTTGAAACGTCAATTACTCATTGACAGAAAAATATAAGTACATCTGAAGATGGAGTTATCTAACTGTGCACACGGCTGCCGGGAAAAACTGATTAACACGAAAAATTCAGTTCCTAGTCTCTAGGAACTTCATCAGAGGTAAAAAGCTGGTGAACGCAAAAAAGCACCAAACAGAATGGCCTGTAAAGTGTTTGTTACAGACCAATGCTCCATGAGAAGTTGAAAAGAAGAGAAAACACAGAAATCATTTTCTCTGGTTAAGAACACTCTTTTAATGAATGCAGTTTGTAACAAAAAAATCTTAATTATAAATAAGAAACACAAGAACTGTTGTTGTTAAGTAAATAGGCTTTCAGAAATATTGCTTATTCCTCATTCACCCTTTTATTAAAAAAAATATGGGGAATATGGTGTTAATAACCATATTTTTCTATGACCGCTGCACATTTTTGGGTGATGTAGTTAATTTCACGCCAGACCACATTTATTTCAAAGAAAAATCTCTGGTACCCATTTTTAGATGTTGTGTGCACCCTGGAGCCGTGTCGGTCCGAAATAAAAATCTGTCACTGCTGGGGTCGAATCCGGACCAATCTAGCCTGGAAGAGAGCACACTAACCACTCAGCCACCAAGGCTCCCCTCGATGATGAGAACGAGTAACAAAGAGATAATAAAATGTACTGAGAAGACACACCTATAGGTTGAATGTGGTCAGCAACAACAAATGACCAAAATCCCATTCTGCCTCCTTGCGGGTGCTCTGGTAATAAACTAAGCAATCTGACTATGTGAGTAGGATCAATAAGAAAGGCAATTCCATAACCAAAAAATGATATGGTAATGTCACATGTATTGGGCCCAAAAAAAAGCAGAACTCACATCTTGTGGCTAACTATAACACAAAGCATCTATGTCCACCTATTACTCGACAGATTGACGAAGGGGAGAAGTCAAAGGGTGAACACACAAGCATCTAAGTATAACTGGAGAGTCATCAATATAAAGGATCTCCACTGAAATCCATCAAGTATCACAAGCTTGGATGTAGAATAAGATGGTGAAGGTTGTTGTGAAGGGCTAGCTACCCCATTAGTGAAGAAAGCATCAAGAACACACTTTCTAATTCTTAGGAAACAGAGCAAGTTTGGCAAGTAGAAGGACCTTTGTCATGACTCCAATGAAGACCTGTGATGCTGTGTAGTGAAAGCCACACTGCAGACTACTCTTTCAACCATGACAAACAAAAATATTAATTGCATCGGCATTCTGTAAAGAGCCCTGTTGCGCCAAGTGGCATATAGGGAATATGGTGTTAATGACCATAAATTTTACAGACCTTCAGCACAAGATTTCTGGGGTAATGTGGTCGGTAATATGCCCGTGCCGTTTTACTTTCCCAGAAAAAAATCCAGTACCCATTTAAGGCTGGGTTAACCCAGAAGTCGTTGAGAGGGATCGAACCCTACCTCTTGTCCTTTGTAGTCCAGTTCACTAACCACTGAGCTGTCGTGGCTCCCATCGACATTCTGTGCTCTAGTGGTAAATGTTGAATATCACTACCTCTGGAACATGGAATGTCCAGGCAATGTTTGAAATCATAAAAAGCCCTATAAGTTGCAGCAGAGATGAAAAATTACAACACCTAGTTCTACTCAGAATTACTCAATTTGTGAAGTCAGGTTAATGGTTGGCTGTGACACTAAGTTGTAATTTTAATAATATATGATTTACTCTTTCTTCACATTATGTGACTAGGACAGATTTGACTTTGAGGATCAGATGAATCTCAGATACTTATATATTAACTCACTACACAACACAGGTTCATATTATTCTGATTTCAGAGATGCTAAGTGACAGACTAATACTATTAAATGGAAGAATTAGAACAGACTCAAGAATGTTGATGATATAGTTTTAGCCTGTATGATTATAATATTTGGCTATTTGGTTATGGAAGGCCTCGGTATCACTGCAAACGAATTAAAATCCAATTGTTCAACCGCCCGTGCCAGCGTAATCATCCGAATTAATATCTCATCTTCCAAACAAAGAAAGGTAACTGTAGTCCCCCATCGTTGAAGTCTCAGCACACGTCAAAAGACATAAGGCATTAAGCGAAACTGCGCAGAAAGTGAACACAGCCAACTGTTCCCTGTTATATTATATCAACATTCATCGTAAACAATTGGAATATCGAAACATGATCAAAACGGATGAGACACACAGCTCACGGTGTGCACAGAGTACTTAACTCAATAGCTCCTGCAACGAGCCGGACTTGGAAGAGGAAACTGCAACAAGGAACATTTTTCATGTTCCCGCCGCCTATCCACCATATACCCATGATTATAATAATGGCCAACAAGCACTTCTTCTCTTAGAGAACCAATTCAGAGGAAGAGGTATGTTTACAGCGCTCGGAAAAAATGACAAATAATTAACAGGAAAAAAAAAGAACAATATATGGTACGAAGCAGGATTGAACCTGTAAAAGTCAGTGGCACAGCGACTTGCCACGAAAAGCCAAACGCCAAAACTTCTTAACTTCGCTTCTCTTGACAAGTCTAACACTGGACTGACTGAGTAGGTCAGCTAGCTGTTAATGTGGTTTTTGTTCTTACGAGAATTATTGAATAGTGATTATCAAAACATTATATAGAACAACAAGTTGAACAACAACTTAAATGGTTTGGCCACCTGGTCAGAATGAATCCTTACCAATCACCATCAAGGGCGTTCTTCTCAAGAATGCATGGAAAAAGACCAAGAGGAATACCCAGAAGAAGATGGATAGATGCAGTTAAAGTAGAGACAGTAACAACAAATGAAAATCACTAATTCAGACAGTTCAAGCAGCTCAAGAACGACAAATAATATAAACCACACCTTTTAGGTGGAGCCGCGATAACTCAGTGGTTAGTGAACTGGACTACAAAGGACAAGGGGTGGGGCTTAATCCCAAACCGATGGCTTCCAGGTTCACCCAGCCTTTAATGGGTACGAGATTTTTTTTCTGATTTTCTGGGCAAGTGAAGTGGCACGGGCGTAATACCGACCACATTACCCCAAAATATTAAAATCATGTGCCGAAGGTCTGTAAAATTTATGGTCACTAACAGTACCATATTCCCTATACGCCACTTGGCGTGACGGGGATACTTTACTTTTTTTTTTTTTTTTTTTTTTACACCTTTTACTTTTAGGTATCAGTTGAGTATCAGTGAAAAGAGAAAAGAATATTATCAAAACATTGCTATTTTTATATTGGTTTAATTACATTTTTTAGTTCAGCTTCTCTTCCTTCAAATCAATCTGAGTCGTAGTCTGTAGTGTGTTCATTCCTGTGTGTGTGGTGTTTAACAAACTCAAGCACAGTGTGTGACGGTTTAAGTTTAAATTTAAAGTCACTACGCCAGATTTTCAGTTTCTTTTGTACTCACTGGGGAAACATACAACTTCAATTTAAATCAATTTAGAATCAGATGAGAATGCTATGCTTGTACTTGTGACTCCAATAATCTCTCGTTGTAATGTAAATTTGATTTCAAAACGCTTGTACCTGTAAAGTCTAGACAGTCTGAGTCTACTCCAGTGTAGTGTAAAAGTCCAAGCCAAGGTGCACACTTTTACGACTGTAGGTACAGTACACAGTACTGAGCATGCATGTGTCGAACTTGAAATTACCACGACTTGTCGACATAGCCTCAAGCACCGAAAAAGGAGTGATCCCACAGATTACAGATTTCGCTATATAAATTATAGTTTATAGAACAGAGAATGAGAGAATAGGTAGGTACACACAGTTAACACTACGGAGTAGAGAGAGAAGAGACCACATGAAAACTCAATTTGTCACTGTTCTAACTAATTTATTAACTGACCTTCTAACTCTTGAATCATAAAAGTACGGCTCCTTTCGTCCGTCTGTTCGATGCATCCTACCTCGAATTATGAACACACACAATTAATCGTCCATTATAGAACCAATAGGTTAACAGAAACGAGCAAAGCCCTTGAAACGATCCCCCATTTCCTTCAAAGCACAGACGGATGCCATCTTGAAGCTCAACATCTTTCCTAAAGCCGCCTGTGTCAAACTGTCTCATTGGTCGACAGGGCAGAACTAATCTCCATGGCGCCCACTCGTCAGCGAGTTTACGTATCAGACAATCCACAAATCTTTAAAAAGTTGGTTTCCAAGTGAACGGATGAAATCACGGATCATTTCAATTATCCACGTATGGGTATATGTGTTATTGCCAATTTACATCACATAAATTAAGTGAAAATATTTATAGCATATCTTTTTTATTCCTAGGCCGACAGGCGCAGATGATCATTAACTCCACTACTATCTGTGCAACACACGCCGCTTAAAAATTGGGTCAAACGTGAAACGTTTCATTCAAGATTAATTAATAAAAATAACTTGTGATAAATAATATTCCAAATGTTTTTTTTTTAAATTTCGAACTATTTATTTATAATTAACAAACATTTATACACAACGTAAAAAAAAAACAAATAACTTTACATTTATTATTGTTACAACTAACCGTGCGTTCCGTTTTGATGAGGGACAGCACAATGTTTCACACATTTACCGGCCGTCCCATGGTTTCATTTAAAAAGGGGTCAGTTTGTCTATTTTTAAATGGCAATTTTTGACTTGCTTTTAATAGGAGCCAGTAGTGGGGTGTGGTAAACATTTCAAGGTTTGGTGACAGCTTTATAAAAAAAAGGAACACAACAAAATACTGACGTTTCGGCCTGCGGCTTTCTTCAGTAGACAAGGGACAACGACAACAACGGTGAGGCACAGATATCTATAGCTACAGATAGGATGATGATGTTAGGGAGAGGTGGACAGAAGGATGAGAGACAAGATGGTGAGATGAAAAAGAGATGTGTCATATGTGGGAGGATAGGTGAAGTGTAGAGATATACAATCGTAAATATAGAGAAATGATGAAAAGCTGAAAACTAAAAAAAAAACAAGGAATAGAAAGTATATTATGTATGAGAATCTATGAATTATATTAAAAATGACTTAGCTGGAATGACTTAGCTGTCCTAGTTGGGCGAATGCATTCATATGAAAGTTGAAGACATGCAACATAGAGAAACAGTCACGTGGTATGTCATCCACAGAATTGATTTTAATCTATTACACTGGATAGTGTGTAGCGACGGAACTAAAGTCGTATTTCATCATACTTATCGAGCAAGCCACATCCACCAAAATCTGATCATCATTAGTGACGTCTCTGCATTAAAGGTCTGCTACCATGGAGCGCCATTCCGCTCTGTCTCATGCTTTGATAGTGCAGGTAGTGATAAGCTGACTTATCCTCCCTTTTGATGTTACTCGTCCATGTCAATCTTGTTCTGCCTCTTTTTACCTTGCATTTTCCCTTCCGAGATTACTTTTAGTAGCTGCCAGTTTCTACGTGATCAGAGTGCATGGGAAGCCTCTGGTTTCATTGCAAAATATCAGCTCGTTTTTGGTGAGACGTGTTTGTGATTGTGAAAGTGTTTCAACCGCTACATATGAAGCTCTTGTCGCTAAATGTGCGTCTCGGCCAAAGATTTGCGGAAAATACAGCTTGTCAATTCTGTCCCGTTTTAAAGAAAAAATGTTAGCCCTGTCATATTTTTTAAGAAAATTTTAGCCCAGTCCTATTTGTTAAGAAATATGTTAGCCCTGTCCTATTTGTTAAGAGAAATGTTAGCCCTGTCCTATTTTTAAGAAAAAATGTTAGCCCTGTCCTATTTGTTAAGAAATATGTTAGCCCTGTCCTATTTGTTAAGAGAAATGTTAGATCTGTCCTATTTTTTAAGAAAAATGTTAGCCCTGTCCTATTTGTTAAGAAAAATGTTGGCCCTGTCCTATTTTTTAAGAAAAATGTTAGCCCTGTCCTATTTGTTAAGAGAAATGTTAGCCCTGTCCTATTTGTTAAGAGAAATGTTAGCCCTGTCCTATTTGTTAAGAGAAATGTTAGCCCTGTCCTATTTGTTAAGAGAAATGTTAGCCCTGTCCTATTTGTTAAGAAAAATGTTAGCCCTGTCCTATTTGTTAAGAGAAATGTTAGCCCTGTCCTATTTGTTAAGAGAAATGTTAGCCCTGTCCTATTTGTTAAGAAAAATGTTAGCCCTGTCCTATTTGTTAAGAGAAATGTTAGCCCTGTGCTATTTGTTAAGAGAAATGTTAGCCCTGTCCTATTTGTTAAGAAAAATGTTAGCCCTGTCCTATTTGTTAAGAGAAATGTTAGCCCTGTGCTATTTGTTAAGAAAAATGTTAGCCCTGTCCTATTTGTTAAGAAAAATGTTAGCCCTGTCCTATTTGTTAAGAGAAATGTTAGCCCTGTCCTATTTGTTAAGAGAAATGTTAGCCCTGTCCTATTTGTTAAGAAAAATGTTAGCCCTGTCCTATTTGTTAAGAGAAATGTTAGCCCTATCCTATTTGTTAAGAAAAATGTTAGCCCTGTCCTATTTGTTAAGAGAAATGTTAGCCCTGTGCTATTTGTTAAGAGAAATGTTAGCCCTGTCCTATTTGTTAAGAAAAATGTTAGCCCTGTCCTATTTGTTAAGAGAAATGTTAGCACTGTGCTATTTGTTAAGAAAAATGTTAGCCCTGTCCTATTTGTTAAGAAAAATGTTAGCCCTGTCCTATTTGTTAAGAGAAATGTTAGCCCTGTCCTATTTGTTAAGAGAAATGTTAGCCCTGTCCTATTTGTTAAGAAAAATGTTAGCCCTGTCCTATTTGTTAAGAGAAATGTTAGCCCTGTCCTATTTTTTAAGAAAAATGTTAGCCCTGTCCTATTTGTTAAGAGAAATGTTAGCCCTGTCCTATTTGTTAAGAGAAATGTAAGCCCTGTCCTATTTGTTAAGAGAAATGTTAGCCCTGTCCTATTTTTTAAGAAAAATGTTAGCCCTGTCCTATTTGTTAAGAGAAATGTAAGCCCTGTCCTATTTGTTAAGAAAAATGTTAGCCCTGTCCTATTTGTTAAGAGAAATGTTAGCCCTGTGCTATTTGTTAAGAAAAATGTTAGCCCTGTCCTATTTGTTAAGAAAAATGTTAGCCCTGTCCTATTTGTTAAGAGAAATGTTAGCCCTGTCCTATTTGTTAAGAGAAATGTTAGCCCTGTCCTATTTGTTCAGAAAAATGTTAGCCCTGTCCTATTTGTTAAGAGAAATGTTAGCCCTGTCCTATTTTTTAAGAAAAATGTTAGCCCTGTCCTATTTGTTAAGAGAAATGTTAGCCCTGTCCTATTTGTTAAGAGAAATGTTAGCCCTATCCTATTTGTTAAGAGAAATGTAAGCCCTGTCCTATTTGTTAAGAGAAATGTTAGCCCTGTCCTATTTTTTAAGAAAAATGTTAGCCCTGTCCTATTTGTTAAGAGAAATGTTAGCCCTGTCCTATTTGTTAAGAGAAATGTTAGCCCTATCCTATTTGTTAAGAAAAATGTTAGCCCTGTCCTATTTGTTAAGAGAAATGTTAGCCCTGTCCTATTTGTTAAGAGAAATGTTAGCACTGTGCTATTTGTTAAGAAAAATGTTAGCCCTGTCCTATTTGTTAAGAAAAATGTTAGCCCTGTCCTATTTGTTAAGAGAAATGTTAGCCCTGTCCTATTTGTTAAGAGAAATGTTAGCCCTGTCCTATTTGTTAAGAAAAATGTTAGCCCTGTCCTATTTGTTAAGAGAAATGTTAGCCCTGTCCTATTTTTTAAGAAAAATGTTAGCCCTGTCCTATTTGTTAAGAGAAATGTTAGCCCTGTCCTATTTGTTAAGAGAAATGTAAGCCCTGTCCTATTTGTTAAGAGAAATGTTAGCCCTGTCCTATTTTTTTAAGAAAAATGTTAGCCCTGTCCTATTTGTTAAGAGAAATGTAAGCCCTGTCCTATTTGTTAAGAAAAATGTTAGCCCTGTCCTATTTGTTAAGAGAAATGTTAGCCCTGTGCTATTTGTTAAGAAAAATGTTAGCCCTGTCCTATTTGTTAAGAAAAATGTTAGCCCTGTCCTATTTGTTAAGAGAAATGTTAGCCCTGTCCTATTTGTTAAGAGAAATGTTAGCCCTGTCCTATTTGTTAAGAAAAATGTTAGCCCTGTCCTATTTGTTAAGAGAAATGTTAGCCCAGTCCTATTTTTTAAGAAAAATGTTAGCCCTGTCCTATTTGTTAAGAGAAATGTTAGCCCTGTCCTATTTGTTAAGAGAAATGTTAGCCCTATCCTATTTGTTAAGAGAAATGTAAGCCCTGTCCTATTTGTTAAGAGAAATGTTAGCCCTGTCCTATTTTTTAAGAAAAATTTTAGCCCTGTCCTATTTGTTAAGAGAAATGTAAGCCCTGTCCTATTTGTTAAGAGAAATGTTAGCCCTGTCCTATTTTTTAAGAAAAATGTTAGCCCTGTCCTATTTGTTAAGAGAAATGTTAGCCCTGTGCTATTTGTTAAGAGAAATGTTAGCCCTGTCCTATTTGTTAAGAGAAATGTTAGCCCTGTGCTATTTGTTAAGAGAAATGTTAGCCCTGTCCTATTTTTTAAGAAAAATGTTAGCCCTGTGCTATTTTTTTTTAAAGAAAAATGTTAGCATCGTCCTATTTTTGAAGAAAAAAAAATGTAAACTCTGTCCCGTTTTTAACAAAATGTTAACCCTGTCCTGCTTTTTTAAAAGGAAAATGTTAACCCAGCCCTATTTTTTAAAGAGAAAATGTTAACCATGTACTGTCTTTTGAAGAAGAAAAAAATGTAAGCTCTGTCTTGTTTTTAACAAAATGTTAACCCTATCCTGCTTTTTTTTTATAAGAAAAATGTTAACCCTCTACAGTTTTGTAAACAAACAAAAATTTAAGCTCTGTCCTGTTTTTAACAAAATGTAAACCTTGTCCTGCTTTTTTTTTTAAAAAAGAAAAATGTTAACCTTCTACTGTTTTTAAAACAAAACAAAAATTTAAGCTCTGTCCTGTTTTTAACAAAATGTTAACCATGTCCTGCTTTTTTTTTTAAAAGAAAAATGTTAACCTTCTACTGTTTTTTAAACCATTAAACCATTATTTTTATGACAATAATTGAAGGAACTATTTTACATAGCGCAGATTGCAGTAATGTTGATGTCGTAAGTTATCAGGTTAAAGGTCAACCTAAAATATCCCGTCAGGGCATCCTCAAGATTCTACCCAACCGACCGCCGCTGTCTGCCCGTTTCCATTTCATATTATCAGTATCAAGAAACATGTTATACAGAGTATATTCATTCCCACATTGTGTTATCAATGCCAGACATGGTCACTTACATGCATAAAATAAAGTTTGTCACCACAGAGATGAGATCATAGATGTCTGAGAAAAGGGCTTGGAGTAACGAGAAAAGACAAGAGTCAGAAATGTTTTTATAAAGGAAAGAGTGGGTATTGAACCATTCCTAAAGCTACATACAGAAACAACAAATAAACTGGTAAAGGTCAAGGTCAAGTGCGAGACTAGAACCAGCGTCTTAGCGCGCAAAGTTTTCACCCAAATGTGCTTGGTCGCATCCCCAAGCGTTTTCGGAGACTTCGGAAACGGATAGTGCCGTTTCAAGCATCGAAACTCACGATGCGAGGCGGCATTCCTCACCTTCCCGGAGTACTATCCTGCTAGCCATATCTGCCAGCGGCTGGGTCGACCTCGAGGGTATTTTTACCAACCACGAGTACAATGTACATTGTTTCCAGCGTGAATCGAACACGAGTCGTCCGTACGTCGGTGGGCGGTTTTCCCAACTTGGCCACCGAGGCCAAATAAACAGGTGTGCCCATCATTATAACGACTTGTTTATAACATATAATAATTCTTCACAACTAACAACAATTTCTGTATAATTTACAAATAAAATATAACAGCGTATTTACACTTTATAACTGCTAGTTATAACTTATAATGATTTCTTCAAAATTTATAACAAATTATTCACAATTTGTTACAATTTCTTTATAATAACAATTTTCGTATAATTTATACCAGTTTATTAATAATTAATAAAATAAATCAATTTGTATAGTTTATAACATATAACAATACTTAATGGCTAATAACAATCTCTTTATAGTTTATTATAGTTTCATTATAACAATTTTCATACGATTTACTAATAAAATATAACACTTCATTAAAAATTTATAACAACATATTTATAACTTAGAACACTTTATTTATAAATTATAACAGCCTGTTTAAAAGTATAACAGCTTATGTATAACTAAAAACAATTTATGTGTAACTCACTACAGCATGTTTATAACTTAGAAAAATTTATTTATAACTTATAACAGCTAGTTTATAACTTTATAACAATTTATTTACAACTTATAACAGCTAGTTTATAACTTATACCAATTTATTTACAACTTATAACAGCTAGTTTATAACTTATAACAATTTATATACCACTTATAACAGCTAGTTTATAACTTATAACAATTTATTTACAACTTATAACATCTAGTTTATAACTTATAACAATTTATTTACAACTAGATTGCAACTGATAGAAAGAATGCCGTGTGATTCCTTACCATACAAGGCATATATCAACTCTTTCCGTTCGGAAGCTTTTTATCAATGCAATGGAAGAGTTTTCAGAGACAAAATATTTCGCGGTTTTAAGAATCAACCTACATGTTTATACAGGGTGTTTATAAAGTCTCACTACACTTGGTATCTAGGTCAATTTGAAAAAAAAATGTTTATGACGTCATCACAATATGTGCTCCCACTGTCAATGAAATTTGTTGAATAAGTTTATTGCTACTGGAAATGTGGAAGATGCTCCACGATCTGGTAGGCCTGCTGTGAATGATGAAATATGTTTAGATATCCAAGACAGAATCCTTAAAAGTCCAGACAAGTCATTAAGAAAACTGTCGCAACAAGTGAACTTACCATTGAGCACATATTGTGATGACGTCATAAACATTTTTTTCAAATTGACCTAGATACCAAGTGTAGTGAGACTTTATAAACACCCTATATTTACGTAACATATACCATATTATACATGAATTTCTAGATAATTCATCAAGGTATTCGATTTAATTGATAACAAAATGATACAAGACGTGTAAAAAGAATACTCTGTGATGATGGTTCACACTAATGAAATTGGGAGTGACGTACTATGCGGCGAAACGTACAGAACGGGTTAAGAGTGGAGAAGAACAAGAGGCAGACCCAGAAGAAGATAGACAGACACATCAATGAGAATCGCCAAAAGGGCGAAGAGCAGAACTTTGTACCTCCAACGACACTCCAGTAAGCACAGAAGGAAGTGAAGGAAGAAGAGATTTGGTATGTTAACAAGCATTTCAAATCTTATCATTTGTGAAGGTTTATGAAAAGAGTTTTGAGAGATCGAAGTGGGGAGGGGGGGGTGTGAGAGAGAGGACTGGTTGGTCTAGAGGCAAGACTTTGGTCGAAATGGGGGGGGGGGGGGCGGAACTGGTTGGTCTAGAGGCAAGACTTTGGTCGAAATGGGGGGGGGGGAGAGAAAAAGGTTGGTCTAGAGGCAAGACTTTGGTCGAAATGGGGGGGGGGGTCTCGAGGCAAGACTTTGGTCGAAATGGGGGGGGGGGAGACAAACAGGTTGGTCTAGAGGCAAGACTTTGATCGAAATGGGGGCGGGGGGCGGAACTGGTTGGTCTAGAGGCAAGACTTTGGTCGAAATGGGGGGGGGGGGACTGGTTGGTCTCGAGGCAAGACTTTGGTCGAAATGGGGGGGGGGGAACTGGGTTCTCGAGGCAAGACTTTGGTCGAAATGGGGGGGGGGGGGAAATGGTTGGTCTCGAGGCAAGACTTTGGTCGAAATGGGGGGGGGGGACAGAACTGGTTGGTCTCGAGGCTAGACTTTGGTCGAAATTGGGGGGGGGGGAACTGGTTGGTCTCGAGGCAAGACTTTGGTCGAAATGGGGGGGGGGGGGAAACTGGTTGGTCTAGAGGCAAGACTTTGGTCGAAAGGGGGGGGACTGGTTGGTCTCGAGGCAAGACTTTGATCGAAATGGGGGGGGGGGGAACTGGTTGGTCTCGAGGCAAGACTTTGGTCGAAATGGGGGGGGGGGGGAACTGGTTGATCTCGAGGCTAGACTTTGGTCGAAATTGGGGGGGGGGGGGGGGGAACTGGTTGGTCTCGAGGCAAGACTTTGGTCGAAATGGGGGGGGGGGGGGAACTGGTTGGTCTCGAGACAAGACTTTGGTCGAAATGGGGGGGGGGGAACTGGTTGGTCTCGAGGCAAGACTTTGGTCGAAATGGGGGGGGGGGGAACTGGTTGGTCTCGAGGCTAGACTTGGTCGAAATGGGGGGGGGGGGGGAACTGGTTGGTCTCGAGGCTAGACTTTGGTCGAAAAATTGGGGGGGGGGGGGGGAGATGGTTGGTGTCGAGGCTAGACTTTGGTCGAAATTGGGGGGGGGGGAAACTGGTTGGTCTCGAGGCTAGACTTGGTCGAAATGGGGGGGGGGGGAGACAAACAGGTTGGTCTAGAGGCAAGACTTTGATCGAAATGGGGGAGGGGGGGCGGAACTGGTTGGTCTAGAGGCAAGACTTTGGTCGAAATGGGGGGGGGGGGAACTGGTTGGTCTAGAGGCAAGACTTTGGTCGAAATGGGGGGGGGGGAACTGGGTGGTCTCGAGGCAAGGCTTTGGTCGAAATGGGTGGGGGGGGGGGGGACTGGTTGGTCTCGAGGCAAGACTTTGGTCGAAATTGGGGGGGGGGGGGGAAACTGGTTGGTCTCGAGGCAAGGCTTTGGTCGAAATGGGTGGGGGGGGGAACTTGTTGGTCTCGAGGCAAGGCTTTGGTCGAAATGGGGGGGGGGGGGGGGAAACTTGTTGGTCTCGAGGCAAGGCTTTGGTCGAAATGGGTGGGGGGGGGGGGAACTGGTTGGTCTCAAGGCAAGACTTTGGTCGAAATGGGGGGGGGGGAATTGGTTGGTCTAGAGGCAAGACTTTGGTCGAAATGGGTGGGGGGGGGGAATTGGTTGGTCTCAAGGCAAGACTTTGGTCGAAATGGGGGGGGGAAACTGGTTGGTCTCGAGGCAAGGCTTTGGTCGAAATGGGTGGGGGGGGGACTGGTTGGTCTCGAGGCAAGACTTTGGTCGAAATGGGGGGGGGGGGGAATTGGTTGGTCTAGAGGCAAGACTTTGGTCGAAATGGGTGGGGGGGGGGGGAATTGGTTGGTCTCGAGGCAAGACTTTGGTCGAAATTGGGGGGGGGGAACTGGTTGGTCTCGAGGCAAGGCTTTGGTCGAAATGGGTGGGGGGGGGGAAACTTGTTTGTCTCGAGGCAAGGCTTTGGTCGAAATGGGGGGTGGGGACTGGTTGGTCTCAAGGCAAGACATTGGTATAAATGGGTGGGGGGGGGGGAATTGGTTGGTCTCAAGGCAAGACTTTGGTCGAAATGGGGGGGGGGGGAATTGGTTGGTCTAGAGGCAAGACTTTGGTCGAAATGGGGGGGGAATTGGTTGGTCTCGAGGCAAGACTTGGTCGAAATTGGGGGGGGGGGGAAACTGGTTGGTCTCAAGGCAAGACTTTGGTTTGAAATGGGTGGGGGGGGGAAACTGGTTGGTCTCGAGGCAAGACTTTGGTCGAAATGGGTGGGGGGGGGGTGGGAACTGGTTGGTCTCGAGGCAAGACTTTGGTCGAAATGGGGGGGTGGAGGAACTGGTTGGTCTCGAGGCAAGGCTTTGGTCGAAATGGGTGGGGGGGGGGGGGGGGTGGGAACTGACCCTGTCCTATTTGTTAAGAGAAATGTTAGCCCTGTCCTATTTGTTAAGAAAAATGTTAGCCCTGTCCTATTGTTAAGAGAAATGTTAGCCCTATCCTATTGTTAAGAAAAATGTTAGCCCTGTCCTATTTGTTAAGAGAAATGTTAGCCCTGTGCTATTTGTTAAGAGAAATGTTAGCCCTGTCCTATTTGTTAAGAAAAATGTTAGCCCTGTCCTATTTGTTAAGAGAAATGTTAGCACTGTGCTATTTGTTAAGAAAAATGTTAGCCCTGTCCTATTTGTTAAGAAAAATGTTAGCCCTGTCCTATTTGTTAAGAGAAATGTTAGCCCTGTCCTATTTGTTAAGAGAAATGTTAGCCCTGTCCTATTTGTTAAGAAAAATGTTAGCCCTGTCCTATTTGTTAAGAGAAATGTTAGCCCTGTCCTATTTTAAGAAAAAAATGTTAGCCCTGTCCTATTTGTTAAGAGAAATGTTAGCCCTGTCCTATTTGTTAAGAGAAATGTAAGCCCTGTCCTATTTGTTAAGAGAAAATGTTAGCCCTGTCCTATTTTTTAAAAAAAAATGTTAGCCCTGTCCTATTTGTTAAGAGAAATGTAAGCCCTGTGCTATTTGTTAAGAAAAATGTTAGCCCTGTCCTATTTGTTAAGAAAAATGTTAGCCCTGTCCTATTTGTTAAGAGAAATGTTAGCCCTGTCCTATTTGTTAAGAGAAATGTTAGCCCTGTCCTATTTGTTCAGAAAAATGTTAGCCCTGTCCTATTTGTTAAGAGAAATGTTAGCCCTGTCCTATTTTTTAAGAAAAATGTTAGCCCTGTCCTATTTGTTAAGAGAAATGTTAGCCCTGTCCTATTTGTTAAGAGAAATGTTAGCCCTATCCTATTTGTTAAGAGAAATGTAAGCCCTGTCCTATTTGTTAAGAGAAATGTTAGCCCTGTCCTATTTTTTAAGAAAAATGTTAGCCCTGTCCTATTTGTTAAGAGAAATGTTAGCCCTGTCCTATTTGTTAAGAGAAATGTTAGCCCTATCCTATTTGTTAAGAAAAATGTTAGCCCTGTCCTATTTGTTAAGAGAAATGTTAGCCCTGTCCTATTTGTTAAGAGAAATGTTAGCACTGTGCTATTTGTTAAGAAAAATGTTAGCCCTGTCCTATTTGTTAAGAAAAATGTTAGCCCTGTCCTATTTGTTAAGAGAAATGTTAGCCCTGTCCTATTTGTTAAGAGAAATGTTAGCCCTGTCCTATTTGTTAAGAAAAATGTTAGCCCTGTCCTATTGTTAAGAGAAATGTTAGCCCTGTCCTATTTTTTAAGAAAAATGTTAGCCCTGTCCTATTTGTTAAGAGAAATGTTAGCCCTGTCCTATTTGTTAAGAGAAATGTAAGCCCTGTCCTATTTGTTAAGAGAAATGTTAGCCCTGTCCTATTTTTTAAGAAAAATGTTAGCCCTGTCCTATTTGTTAAGAGAAATGTAAGCCCTGTCTATTGTTAAGAAAAATGTTAGCCCTGTCCTATTTGTTAAGAGAAATGTTAGCCCTGTGCTATTTGTTAAGAAAAATGTTAGCCCTGTCCTATTTGTTAAGAAAAATGTTAGCCCTGTCCTATTTGTTAAGAGAAATGTTAGCCCTGTCCTATTTGTTAGAGAAATGTTAGCCCTGTCCTATTTGTTAAGAAAAATGTTAGCCCTGTCCTATTTGTTAAGAGAAATGTTAGCCCAGTCCTATTTTTTAAGAAAAATGTTAGCCCTGTCCTATTTGTTAAGAGAAATGTTAGCCCTGTCCTATTTGTAAGAGAAATGTTAGCCCTATCCTATTTGTTAAGAGAAATGTAAGCCCTGTCCTATTTGTTAAGAGAAATGTTAGCCCTGTCCTATTTTTTAGAAAAATTTTAGCCCTGTCCTATTTGTTAAGAGAAATGTAAGCCCTGTCCTATTTGTTAAGAGAAATGTTAGCCCTGTCCTATTTTTTAAGAAAAATGTTAGCCCTGTCCTATTTGTTAAGAGAAATGTTAGCCCTGTGCTATTTGTTAAGAGAAATGTTAGCCTGTCCTATTTGTTAAGAGAAATGTTAGCCCTGTGCTATTTGTTAAGAGAAATGTTAGCCCTGTCCTATTTTTTAAGAAAAATGTTAGCCCTGTGCTATTTTTTTTTAAAGAAAAATGTTAGCATCGTCCTATTTTTGAAGAAAAAAAAATGTAAACTCTGTCCCGTTTTAACAAAATGTTAACCCTGTCCTGCTTTTTTAAAAAGGAAAAATGTTAACCAGCCCTATTTTTTAAAGAGAAAATGTTAACCATGTACTGTCTTTGAAGAAGAAAAAAATGTAAGCTCTGTCTTGTTTTAACAAAATGTTAACCCTATCCTGCTTTTTTTTATAAGAAAAATGTTAACCCTCTACAGTTTTGTAAACAAACAAAAATTTAAGCTCTGTCCTGTTTTTAACAAAATGTAAACCTTGTCCTGCTTTTTTTTTTAAAAAAGAAAAATGTTAACCTTCTACTGTTTTTAAAACAAAACAAAAAATTTAAGCTCTGTCCTGTTTTTAACAAAATGTTAACCATGTCCTGCTTTTTTTTTTAAAAGAAAAATGTTAACCTTCTACTGTTTTTTAAACCATTAAACCATTATTTTTATGACAATAATTGAAGGAACTATTTTACATAGCGCAGATTGCAGTAATGTTGATGTCGTAAGTTATCAGGTTAAAGGTCAACCTAAAATATCCCGTCAGGGCATCCTCAAGATTCTACCCAACCGACCGCCGCTGTCTGCCCGTTTCCATTTCATATTATCAGTATCAAGAAACATGTTATACAGAGTATATTCATTCCCACATTGTGTTATCAATGCCAGACATGGTCACTTACATGCATAAAATAAAGTTTGTCACCACAGAGATGAGATCATAGATGTCTGAGAAAAGGGCTTGGAGTAACGAGAAAAGACAAGAGTCAGAAATGTTTTTATAAAGGAAAGAGTGGGTATTGAACCATTCCTAAAGCTACATACAGAAACAACAAATAAACTGGTAAAGGTCAAGGTCAAGTGCGAGACTAGAACCAGCGTCTTAGCGCGCAAAGTTTTCACCCAAATGTGCTTGGTCGCATCCCCAAGCGTTTTCGGAGACTTCGGAAACGGATAGTGCCGTTTCAAGCATCGAAACTCACGATGCGAGGCGGCATTCCTCACCTTCCCGGAGTACTATCCTGCTAGCCATATCTGCCAGCGGCTGGGTCGACCTCGAGGGTATTTTTACCAACCACGAGTACAATGTACATTGTTTCCAGCGTGAATCGAACACGAGTCGTCCGTACGTCGGTGGGCGGTTTTCCCAACTTGGCCACCGAGGCCAAATAAACAGGTGTGCCCATCATTATAACGACTTGTTTATAACATATAATAATTCTTCACAACTAACAACAATTTCTGTATAATTTACAAATAAAATATAACAGCGTATTTACACTTTATAACTGCTAGTTATAACTTATAATGATTCTTCAAAATTTATAACAAATTATTCACAATTTGTTACAATTTCTTTATAATAACAATTTTCGTATAATTTATACCAGTTATTAATAATAATAAAATAAATCAAATTTGTATAGTTTATAACATATAACAATACTTAATGGCTAATAACAATCTCTTTATAGTTATTATAGTTCATTATAACAATTTTCATACGATTTACTAATAAAATATAACACTTCATTAAAAATTTATAACAACATATTTATAACTTAGAACACTTTATTTATAAATTATAACAGCCTGTTTAAAAGTATAACAGCTTATGTATAACTAAAAACAAATTATGTGTAACTCACTACAGCATGTTTATAACTTAGAAAAATTTATTTATAACTTATAACAGCTAGTTTATAACTTTATAACAATTTATTTACAACTTATAACAGCTAGTTTATAACTTATACCAATTTATTTACAACTTATAACAGCTAGTTTATAACTTATAACAATTTATATACCACTTATAACAGCTAGTTTATAACTTATAACAATTTATTTACAACTTATAACATCTAGTTTATAACTTATAACAATTTATTTACAACTAGATTGCAACTGATAGAAAGAATGCCGTGTGATTCCTTACCATACAAGGCATATATCAACTCTTCCGTTCGGAAGCTTTTTATCAATGCAATGAAGAGTTTTCAGAGACAAAATATTTCGCGGTTTAAGAATCAACCTACATGTTTATACAGGGTGTTTATAAAGTCTCACTACACTTGGTATCTAGGTCAATTTGAAAAAAAAATGTTTATGACGTCATCACAATATGTGCTCCCACTGTCAATGAAATTTGTTGAATAAGTTTATTGCTACTGGAAATGTGGAAGATGCTCCACGATCTGGTAGGCCTGCTGTGAATGATGAAATATGTTTAGATATCCAAGACAGAATCCTTAAAAGTCCAGACAAGTCATTAAGAAAACTGTCGCAACAAGTGAACTTACCATTGAGCACATATTGTGATGACGTCATAAACATTTTTTCAAATTGACCTAGATACCAAGTGTAGTGAGACTTTATAAACACCCTATATTTACGTAACATATACCATATTATACATGAATTTCTAGATAATTCAACAAGGTATTCGATTTAATTGATAACAAAATGATACAAGACGTGTAAAAAGAATACTCTGTGATGATGGTTCACACTAATGAAATTGGGAGTGACGTACTATGCGGCGAAACGTACAGAAAGGGTTAAGAGTGGAGAAGAACAAGAGGCAGACCCAGAAGAAGATAGACAGACACATCAATTGAGAATCGCCAAAAGGGCGAAGAGCAGAACTTTGTACCTCCAACGACACTCCAGTAAGCACAGAAGGAAGTGAAGGAAGAAGAGATTTGGTATGTTAACAAGCATTTCAAATCTTATCATTTGTGAAGGTTTATGAAAAGAGTTTTGAGAGATCGAAGTGGGGAGGGGGGGGGGTGTGAGAGAGAGGACTGGTTGGTCTAGAGGCAAGACTTTGGTCGAAATGGGGGGGGGGGGCGGAACTGGTTGGTCTAGAGGCAAGACTTTGGTCGAAAGGGGGGGGGGGGGGGAGAGAAAAAGGTTGGTCTAGAGGCAAGACTTTGGTCGAAATGGGGGGGGGGGTCTCGAGGCAAGACTTTGGTCGAAATGGGGGGGGGAGACAAACAGGTTGGTCTAGAGGCAAGACTTTGATCGAAATGGGGGCGGGGGGCGGAACTGGTTGGTCTAGAGGCAAGACTTTGGTCGAAATGGGGGGGGGGGGACTGGTGGTCTCGAGGCAAGACTTTGGTCGAAATGGGGGGGGGGGAACTGGTTGGTCTCGAGGCAAGACTTTGGTCGAAATGGGGGGGGGGGGAAATGGTTGGTCTCGAGGCAAGACTTTGGTCGAAATGGGGGGGGGGGACAGAAACTGGTTGGTCTCGAGGCTAGACTTTGGTCGAAATTGGGGGGGGGGGAACTGGTTGGTCTCGAGGCAAGACTTTGGTCGAAATGGGGGGGGGGGGGAACTGGTGGTCTAGAGGCAAGACTTTGGTCGAAAGGGGGGGGAATGGTTGGTCTCGAGGCAAGACTTTGATCGAAATGGGGGGGGGGGAAACTGGTTGGTCTCGAGGCAAGACTTGGTCGAAATGGGGGGGGGGGGAACTGGTTGATCTCGAGGCTAGACTTGTCGAAATTGGGGGGGGTGGGGAACTGGTTGGTCTCGAGGCAAGACTTTGGTCGAAATGGGGGGGGGGGGGGGAACTGGTTGGTCTCGAGACAAGACTTTGGTCGAAATGGGGGGGGGGGGAACTGGGTGGTCTCGAGCAAGACTTTGGTCGAAATGGGGGGGGGAAATGGTGGTCTCGAGGCTAGACTTTGGTCGAAATTGGGGGGGGGGGAACTGGTTGGTCTCGAGGCAAGACTTGGTCGAAAAATTGGGGGGGGGGGGGAGATTGGTGGTGTCGAGGCTAGACTTTGGTCGAAATTGGAGGGGTGGGGGGGGAATCGTTGGGGGGGGTGGTGGTCGAGGCTAGACTTTGTCGAAATGGGGGGGGGGGGAGACAAAACAGGTGGTCTAGAGGCAAGACTTCTTGTGAAATGGGGGAGGGGGGGCGGAACTGGTGTCTAGAGGCAAGACTTGGGTCGAAATGGGGGGGGGGGGGAACTGGTGGTCTAGAGGCAAGACTTTGGTCGAAATGGGGGGGGGGGGGAAACTGGTTGGTCTCGAGGCAAGGCTTGGGGAATGGGGGGGGGGGGGACTGGGGTCTCGAGGCAAAGACTTTGGTCGAAATTGGGGGGGGGGGGGGAAACTGGTTGGTCTCGAGGCAAGGCTTTGGTCGAAATGGGTGGGGGGGGGAACTGGTTGGTCTCGAGGCAAGACTTTGGTCGAAATTGGGGGGGGGGGGGGGAGAAACTGGTGGTCTCGAGGCAAGACTTGGTCGAAAGGGTGGGGGGGGGAACTGGTTGGTCTCGAGGCAAGACTTTGGTCGAAATGGGGGGGGGTGGGAGACAGGTAAATGGTCTCAAGAAGCAATGGTGACTTGGTTCGAATGGTGGGAAGCATTGTTGGGGCTGGAACTTTGTCTTGGGGGGGGCAAGGCGGTTGGTCTCAAGGCAAGACTTTGTCGAAATGGGTGGGGGGGGGGGGAATGGTTGGTCTCAAGGCAAGACTTTGGTCGAAATGGGGGGGGGGGAAATGGTTGTCTAGAGGCAAGACTTTGGTCGAAATGGGTGGGGGGGGGGAATGGTTGGTCTCAAGGCAAGACTTTGGTCGAAATGGGGGGGGGGGGAACTGGTTGGTCTCGAGGCAAGGCTTTGGTCGAAATGGGGGGGGGGGGGACTGGTTGGTCTCGAGGCAAGACTTTGGTCGAAATGGGGGGGGGGGGGGGAATTGGTTGGTCTAGAGGCAAGACTTTGGTCGAAATGGGTGGGGGGGGGGAATTGGTTGGTCTCGAGGCAAGACTTTGGTCGAAATTGGGGGGGGGGGAACTGGTTGGTCTCGAGGCAAGGCTTTGGTCGAAATGGGTGGGGGGGGGGAAAACTTGTTGTCTCGAGGCAAGGCTTTGGTCGAAATGGGGGGGTGGGGACTGGTTGGTCTCAAGGCAAGACATTGGTCGAAATGGGTGGGGGGGGGGAATGGTTGGTCTCAAGGCAAGACTTTGGTCGAAATGGGGGGGGGGGGGGGAATTGGTTGGTCTCTAGGCAAGACTTTGGTCGAAATGGGGGGGGAATTGGTTGGTCTAGAGGCAAGACTTTGGTCGAAATGGGGGGGGGGGGGGAACTGGTTGGTCTCAAGGCAAGACTTGGTCGAAATGGGGGGGGGGGGGAAACTGGTTGGTCTCGAGGCAAGACTTTGGTCGAAATGGGTGGGGGGGGGGGGGGAACTGGTTGGTCTCGAGGCAAGACTTTGGTCGAAATGGGGGGGGGTGGGGGAACTGGTTGGTCTCGAGGCAAGGCTTTGGTCGAAATGGGTGGGGGGGGGAATTGGTTGGTCTCGAGGCAAGACTTTGGTCGAAATTGGGGGGGGGGGGAACTGGTTGGTCTCGAGGCAAGGCTTTGGTCGAAATGGGTGGGGGGGGGAAACTTGTTTGTCTCGAGGCAAGGCTTTGGTCGAAATGGGGGGTGGGGACTGGTTGGTCTCAAGGCAAGACATTGGTATAAATGGGTGGGGGGGGGGAATTGGTTGGTCTCAAGGCAAGACTTGGTCGAAATGGGGGGGGGGGGGGAATTGGTTGGTCTCTAGGCAAGACTTTGGTCGAAATGGGGGGGGAATTGGTTGGTCTCGAGGCAAGACTTTGGTCGAAATTGGGGGGGGGAACTGGTTGGTCTCAAGGCAAGACTTTGGTTTGAAATGGGTGGGGGGGGGGGGGAAACTGGTTGGTCTCGAGGCAAGACTTTGGTCGAAATGGGTGGGGGGGGGTGGGAACTGGTTGGTCTCGAGGCAAGACTTTGGTCGAAATGGGGGGGTGGAGGAACTGGTTGGTCTCGAGGCAAGGCTTTGGTCGAAATGGGGGGGGGGGGGGGGGGTGGGAACTGGTTGGTATCGAGGTAAGACTCCGTAGTTTGGCCGGGGACTCACTGTGTGGATAGGTTTTTTTTCGGATAATTTTGTCGTCCTACTCTTTTCGATTTTTATCTGCCAATGGGCCTTTAACGTGCGCGAGTGAACACGGGGCCTCCTATTTATTGCCGTTATCCAAAAGGGCAAGACATCGGATCTCACTACCAAAGAGATTAGAAGAAGTAACGCCATTAAAAAAAAAAAACCCAAAAAACCACGGATTAACTTTTCAAATTTTTGAAAAATCAAAAACCGTTTGTGGTGGACTTTGAAACCGGGTGCTTCCAGTCCTGAAGCTGACGTCATACCTGCAGACCACTCAGCCTTCTCATCATCAACAAGTACCGGGCCTGCTGGCGTAGGTGATCACATCTCTCCACAACTTTCGATCTCGACAGTTATTTTATCATTTCTGTTGTTGATCTTCTGCCAAGCTATTCTCTTAAGCTGTCTGGTATTTTTCTCTTTGCTTCCCTCTATCTCTTCGTCCCTCAATTTTTCCAGTTGTTACAGTATATTCCAGTTGTTCTCTTCTCATTACATGGCCAAAAAATGATGATTGTCTCTTCCTAATATTGGAAATTAGCTCTCTTTTTGCTTTGACCTCTTTCAGAACGTCTTCATGATCTTCTTAGCCGTCCATGGTATTCTCAACATTCTTCTGTAAAACCACATTTCTACAAACTCCAGTGATTTTCTCGTCTGTTGTCATATTGTCCATGATTCGCATCCATATGTTAAGACTGGCTCTACATAACATTTAAGAACTCTTTTCTTGTTTCTATTGTCAAAAATGGATTGCATAGTATCTTCCTCATTTTTTTGGAAAGCTGCTTTTGCCTGAGCCAATCTGCATCTCACCTCTTTTGTACATCTTCCGTCTGAGGTTAACAAAGTTCCCAGATATTTAAATTCATTTACCTGTTTTAATATTATTCCACTTGTCTTTATTTTGCACTGAGGTGATGTCTTTTTCTTTGTTGTAACCACTATAATGTCCAACATTTCTTGTAACTCATTTTCACTCTTAGCGATTAAGGCTGCATCATCAGCATACCTTAGATTAATTATATTATGACCTCCGATTGTTATTCCAGACATGCCCCTTATGGATATTAAAATAATCTCACTATACATATTAAACAAATCTGGTGACAGCACACACATTTGCCTAACACCCTGTTTTATTTGTAGAAACATTCTCAATTGGTTTCCAGTTCTTATGACCGCTGTTTGTTGCCAGTACATGTTCTTTATTATTCTTAGATCTTTGTTTATACTTTCTAAAATGTTGATTATTTCTTGGTGCTTTACTTTGTCAAATAAAAAAGGAAAAAAAGTACCCCGTCACCCCAAGTGGCGTATAGGGAATATGGTGTTAGTGACCATAAATTTTACAGACCTTCGGCACTTGATTTTTTGGGGTAATGTAGTCGATATAACGCCCGTGCCGCTTTACTTTCCGAGAAAAAAAAATCCGGTACCCATTAAAGGCTGGGTGAACCGGAAGCGGTCGAATGGGATCGAACCATACCTCTTGTCCTTTGTAGTCCAGTTCACTAACCACTGAGCTATCGCGGCTTGATTGAGCTATTGGCAAACACTCGTATTCCCAAACAAATATTGTATGGCGAACTAAGGGACGGATGGAGACCAAAGGGCAGGACCAGTGCTGAAATGTAAGGATGTTTGCAGGGCTACATTGAGGGAATTTTCTATAAGTGAAAGGAACTGGGGAAAAAATGTGGCTGCGGATCATAGCACACGGAAAGCAAACATCAAAAATGGCACAGTAACTTTTGAGACAGTAAAAGTAAAAGTAAAGTAAAGTACCCTGTCACGCCAAGTGGCGTATAGGGAATATGGTGTTAGTGACCACACATTTTACAGACCTTCGGCACATGATTTTTGGGGTAATGTGGTCGGTATTACGCCCGTGCCGCTTTGCTTTCCCAGAAAAACATCCGGTACCCATTTAAGGCTGGGTGAACACGGGGCCGTCGGTTGGAATCAAACCCTACTGTCGTTTGTAGTCCAGTTCACTAACCACTGAGCTTTCGCGGCTCCCTTTCGAGACAGTGCTGATGTCAAATTCAGAAGACAAAAGGCGCACGAGAAAGGAGACAAGGCCCGGTTCCACGGATACTCCTTGCTCGTTCTGTGGATGGATCTGTCTGTCCAGGATTGGCAAATTCAGCCACGAGAAAAAGATGTTCAGTAAAGCAGCACCCAGTATGAGACATAAATACTTTACCAAACTATTGACTTATCATGATTGCTTGCTACCAACCGTCTGTCAAGACGCCAAAGGCCATATAATATAATAATTAATATTGAGGGAAACTTCCGAGGCGATAATCAGCGAATTATTTTAGAGGAAGAGGTATGTTTACAGGACTCAGCCCCTAGTTATTTCCCTTGCCTGGTCTTATATCTTTTCTATGGGACCGCAGATAAACTTCTACAAGTAACAATTTCTTTACCACTTTAGAACAGTTTATATAACAGTTATAACAATTACTAAATAATTTATAACAGTTTATTTACAATTTCATATAATCGCTGGAGGTGAAGGCGCGCCTACCAGCACCCAGAGCTGGAAGTTGTCAGCGACCCACAGCTGATGGCTTGCGCTAGGATCGATGAACCAAAACCATCTAGACCCTGCGTTACCTCTCCGCGGTGCCTCCAGTAACAAGACTAAGCTGTCTAGTCCGGCCAAGAGTGCAGGGATCGAAGAGGGAAAACAACCCGGTACTCAAAAAATGTCGTGCTTAAATCGGATGTGTTGGGCCGAAAGGCGCAAATACAACAGTTACACTGCAAACCACAACACAACGCAGACACGCCCACTACGTCCTTGTAAGGGCGGATGATGAAGAGGAATATTCTAGTCTACTACGATACTCTAGAATACTTTAGTCATCGGGCGAACGCAACCAACCAACCATATAATTTATTTATAACAGTTTCCTTGTTTACTACAATTGATTAATAATGTAAATACATGTATATATAGTTTAAAACGACTTGTTTATAATAATTCTTCACAACTAATAACACAATATGTATAATTTACTAATAAAATATAACAGCGTATATAAACTTTATAGCAGCTAGTTATAACATAATGATTTCTTCAAAATTTATTACAATTTCTTTACAATAACAATTTCCGCATAATTTATAACAATTTATTAACAAATAAACCAAATTTGTATAGTTTATAACATATAACAATACTTCATGACTAATAACAATTTCCGTATAATTTACTAATAAAATATAACACTTTATTTATAATTATAACAGCTTATTTATAACTTAGAACACTTTATTTATAACTTTTAACAGCTTGTTTAAAAGTAATAACAGCTTATGTATGACTAAAAACAATTTATGTGTAACTCACTACGGCATGTTTATAACTTAGAACAATTTATTTATAACTTATAACAGCTAGTTTATAATTTATAACAATTTATTTACAACTTGTAATAGCTAGTTTATAACAATTTATTTACAACTTATAACAGCTAGTTTAAAACTGATAGAAATTTATTTATAACTTAGAACAGCTAGTTTATAACTTTATAACATTTTATTTACAACTTATGGCAACTGGTTTGTAACTGATAGAAATTTATTTACAACTTATAATAGTTAGTTTATAACTTATAACAATTTATTTACAACTTATGGCAACTGGTTTGTAACTGATAGAAATTTATTTACAACTTATAACCGTTAGTTTATAACTTATAACAATTTATTTACAACTTATAACAGTTAGTTTATAACTTATAACAATTTATAACAGTTAGTTTATAACTTATAACAATGTATTTGCAACTTATAACAGTTAGTTTATAACTTATAACAATTTATTTACAACTTATAACATTTAGTTTATAACTTATAACAATTTATAACAGTTAGTTTATAACTTATAACAATTTATTTACAATTTATAACAGTTAGTTTATAACTTATAACGATTTATTTACAATTTATAACAGCTAGTTTATAACTATAACAATTTATTTACAACTTATAACAGTTAGTTTATAACTTATAACAATTTATTTACAACTTATAACAGTTAGTTTATAACTTATAACAATTTATAACAGTTAGTTTATAACTTATAACAATTTATTCAAAATGCATAACATATTGTTAGATTTGTTGAGACGGGGGGATGGAGGGAGAGGTAAGGGGGAGGGATGGTGGCGTGTAAAACATATTCAGCGTTGGTAAAAAGACAGAGCAATGGCTAATGGCTAAAGATGAAATGCCTGCTCTGCAGTTTGCATTGGAGAAGCCAACGTTTCGACTGAAAGGTGTCTTCATCGGGGGACAAATGCAAACAAAGAAGGAGAAAAAAAAAAAAAACTAAAAGTTCAACTAGAAGTGAAAATTTAAAACGTCGACAGCAGGCCGAAAGTAAACAATCTTGTTGGTCAATGCACTGCCATCTATAATTTTAGTGAGGCCAGTAGGGAGAAAGGAATGAACCAAAACTTGTGACGTTTCAGCATTGAGGGCAGCGGTTGTGGGCAAAATAACGGCATCAGTCTATATTTATATATATAGCTCGCATAGCTGAAGACGTCACAGGCTTTGGGTGATTTCGGGGGGGAAAAAACCCGCAGGCTGTAGTTAAATTGTACTGGGATGTGGTCAATAGTAACAAACATGAAAGTGTCATTTTAAAAGTGGGGCAGGGGTTCCCACAAGAGAGGAGAGGCCACTGTGACATGTTGACAGAATAAAAAAACAAAAACAAAAAAACAATCAACTATATGGCAGAGCAACCAGGGACAAAACGAGAACGATGAATCATCGATTGTACCGTCTGCGCGTGGAAAGTTGACTACCATGTGACGTGTCATCTCACCCTGTTATTCAAGAACTTAATGACAAACACTGGCAAATGTCTCCCCACCCCAGTCCACCTCTTGATATTGCCAGCCACTAAAGTCGACGTCTGCATTGTTTATATTGTATTGTCTTTTTAAAGATGCCTTCCAGAAAATCTCTTTGATCATCACCATGTGCCATACCGGTTGGCGTAGGCGATCATGTCCTTCCACAATCTTCTATCCACCGTAAAAAAAAAAAAAAAAGTAAAGTACCCCCGTCACGCCAAGTGACGTATAGGGAATATGGTGTTAGTGACCATACATTTTACAGACCTTCGGCACATGATTTTTAGGGTAATGTGGTCGGTATTACGCCCGTGCCGCTTCACTTTCCCAGAAAAAATCCGGTACCCATTAAAGGCTGGATGAACACGGAAGCCGTCGGTTGGGATAGAACCCTACCCCTGTCCTTTGTAGTCCAGTTCACTAACCACTGAGCTATCGCGGCTCCCTTCTATCCACCGTGCATCGTATCAATTCTGTTGTGGACTGTTTCCCATGCCATGACACCAAGCTATCCAGTATTTTCTCTCTCTCTGTCGTCCGCGATCTCTCTTTCCTTTTATTTTGCCAGTTGTAACCAAATATTACAACTTTCCTCTTCTCATGATGTGCCCGAAAAATGTTGATTGTTTTTTTCTGAAGTTACTTATGAGCTCCCTTTTTGTGTTGGCCTCTAGGGAAATCAAGCCCCTTGACGTATCCTAAACATTTCACTTGTTTTGTTCGAAGTACATTACGAGTATAGTAAGTATATTCGTTGGGAGCCGCGATAGCTCAGTGGTTAGTAAACTGGACTACAAAGGACAAGAGTTAGGGCTCGATCCCAACCGACGGCTTCCGGGTTCACACAACCTTAAATGGGTACCGGATTTTTTTCTGGGAAAGTAAAGCGGCACGGGCGTAATACCGACCACATTGGCCAAAAAATCATGTGCCGAAGGTCTATACAAATTATGGTCACTTACACCATATTCTCTATACGCCACTTGGCGTGACGGTGGTACTTTACTTTTACTTAAAAAAAAAAAAATACATTAGTTCTTTCTTCGTTTTCAGCTATTTCGTCTTATTCAGTGTTCATATCTTGTGATCATGCGAACTTGACTCGCCCTGTTTCATGATGGAAGAATGAGGGCTTCATCATGCATGGCACACCATCAGCTGGTCACATGGCCAATACTCGTATGTGCCTGTTGGGATTTAGTTATCTAGTTATGGAAGGCCCCGGTATCACTGCAAACGAATTAAAATCCATAATTGCTCAGCCGCCCGTGCCAGCGTAATCATCCGAATCTCATCTCCCAAACAAAGAAAGGTAACTGTAGTCCCCATCATAGCAGTCTCAGCACACGCCAAAAGACATAAGGCGAAACCGTGCAGAAAGTGAACACAGTCAACTGTTCCCTGTCATACGATATCATCATTCATCGTAAACAATTGGAATATCGAAACATGATCAAAACGGATGAGACACACATCTCACGGTGTGCACGGAGCACCCAACTCAGTAGCTCCTGCAACAAGCCGGACTTGGAATATGAGGAAACTGCACCAAGGAACACTTTTCATGCATAGCCTTCAATTGTTCCCGCCACTTAACCGCCATATACCGGAAGTTCACGTCCTCTTGAAAATGATGATCGTCGTATTTTTTTTTTTTAAAGTATATAGCGCTTGATGATGTTAGGCCATCGACCTGTTGTGAGTTCTGATGTTTCCCCTAATCCGTTAAAACAAAACAGAAGAACAATAGACAGCCCGAGGCAGGGTCGAACCTGTACTCCTTGATACAGCGCTAGAGCACGCGGCCAACTAAGCAACCTACAACAAAAGTAGTTACCGTTGGCGATGTCTTTCCCGCATGTGTACTCATGACTATAGCATAGGGCTGTGGACACAACTCGGGAATAAATTCTCTATTATTTATTTCCCTATTCAAGCCTGCGCCGTGGCTGACACATTTCGCCTTTGACAGACTGGATCTGGCTTTAACATAGTCTTCCAACTCTTAGGGTCAATACCGGTCAAAGGTTGTAGGGACCACCCTGCCTGAAATTTCTCTCTGAGTGTCCACTATTTCAAAACTTTATTTCCTTCTCTGTCCACCGAATTCTTCTCATTTTTCTATAAATCAACATTTCAAAGGCTTCAACTTTCTTTTATGTCCACCTAATTCTTCTCATTTTTCTAAAAATCAACATTTCAAAGGCTTCAACTTTCTTTTATGTCCACCTAATTCTTCTCATTTTTCTATAAATCAACATTTCAAAGGCTTCAACTTTCTTTTATGTCCACCTAATTCTTCTCATTTTTCTATAAATCAACATTTCAAAGGCTTCAACTTTCTTTTATGTCCACCTAATTCTTCTCATTTTTCTATAAATCAACATTTCAAAGGCTTCAACTTCCTTTTATGTCCACCTAATTCTTCTCATTTTTCTATAAATCAACATTTCAAAGGCTTCAACTTTCTTTTATGTCCACCTAATTCTTCCCATTGTTCTATAAATCCACATTTCAAAGGCTTCCGTTTTCTTCTCTTCTTTTCTTATTTGATGTCCATATTTCTGTGCCATATAGAAAATGTTGAGTAAATATAACACTTCATTATTTGTTTTATAGTTCTGATGTAGTGACATTGATGTTTGTATATATTTCACCTTGTTAAACATTTCCCCCCATTCCTAGTCGTTTCCTTATTTCGGTCTCACATTTTTCAACCCATGTAAATCACATGTCCAAGATAGCCAATGAAAGTTAGCGTTCTCAAGTGTGCCAGTTTGTAATGCGTCTCTACGCCCACTTAATTAACATATTTTATGGGCGGAGGAAGCAATGGAGTAGTCATTGGGTGAAGGCAGAAGAACCAAAGGCGTGATAAAATAATGATGACTGATTTTGGCAGTAAGTTTCAACTTTGCGCTGGCCACTTTTAGAAGGTTCTCGTTTCTATTTTTAGCTGTCAACATGTTACGTAAAGCATGACGACAGAGGTGCATAAGGAAGGTTGGGCTAGTGACGCTGTACCCTTTCTGACATGACGACAGAGGTGATTAAGGAAGGTTGGGCAAGTGACTCTGTACCCCATCTGACATGACGACAGAGGTGACTAAGGAAGGTTGGGCTAGTGACTCTGTACCCTATCTAACATGACGTCAGAGGTAATTAAGAAAGGTTGGGCTAGTGACTGTGTACCCTATCTAACATGACGTCAAAGGTGATTAAGGAAGGTTGGGCTAGTGACTCTGTACACTATCTAACATGACGTCAGAGGTAATTAAGGAAGGTTGGGCTAGTGACTCTGTACACTATCTGACATGACGTCAGAGGTAATTAAGGAAGGTTGGGCTAGTGACTGTGTACCCTATCTAACACGACGTCAAAGGTGATTAAGGAAGGTTGGGCTAGTGACTGTGTACCCTATCTAACATGACGTCAAAGGTGATTAAGGAATGTTGAGCTAGTGACTGTGTACCCTATCTGCCATGACGTCAGAGGTGATGAAGGAAGGTTGGGCTAGTGACTCTGTACACTATCTAACATGACGTAAGAGGTAATTAAGGAAGGTTGGGCTAGTGACGTTGTACCCTTTCTGACACGACGACAGAGGTGATTAAGGAAGGTTGAGCTAGTGACTGTGTACCCTATCTAACATGACGTCAAAGGTGATTAAGGAAGGTTGGGCTAGTGACTCTGTACCCTATCTAACATGACGTCAAAGGTGATTAAGGAAGGTTGGGCTAGTGACTCTGTACCCTATCTAACATGACGTCAGAGGTGATTAAGGAAGGTTAGGCTAGTGACTGTGTACTCTATCTAACATGACGTCAAAGGTGATTAAGGAAGGTTGGGCTAGTGACTGTGTACCCTATCTAACACGACGTCAAAGGTGATTAAGGAAGGTTGGGCTAGTGACTGTGTACCCTATCTAACATGACGTCAAAGGTGATTAAGGAAGGTTGGGCTAGTGACTGTGTACCCTATCTAACATGACGTCAAAGGTGATTAAGGAAGGTTGGGCTAGTGACTCTGTACACTATCTAACATGACGTCAGAGGTAATTAAGGAAGGTTGGGCTAGTGACTGTGTACCCTATCTAACATGACGTCAAAGGTGATTAAGGAAGGTTGGGCTTAGTGACTCTGTACACTATCTAACATGACGTCAGAGGTAATTAAGGAAGGTTGGGCTAGTGACTCTGTACCCTATCTGACATGACGTCAGAGGTGATTAAGGAATGTTGAGCTAGTGACTGTGTACCCTATCTGACATGACGTCAGAGGTGATTAAGGAAGGTTGGGCTAGTGACTCTGTACACTATCTAACATGACGTAAGAGGTAATTAAGGAAGGTTGGGCTAGTGACGTTGTACCCTTTCTGACATGACGACAGAGGTGATTAAGGAAGGTTGGGCAAGTGACGCTGTACCCTATCTGATATGACGTCAGAGGTAATTAAGGAAGGTTGAGCTAGTGACTGTGTACCCTATCTAACATGACGTCAAAGGTGATTAAGGAAGGTTGGGCTAGTGACTCTGTACCCTATCTGACATGACGACAGAGGTGACTAAGGAAGATTGGGCTAGTGACTCTGTACCCTATCTAACATGACGTCAGAGGTAATTAAGGAAGGTTGGGCTAGTGACTGTGTACCCTATCTGACATGACGTCAAAGGTGATTAAGGAAGGTTGGGCTAGTGACTCTGTACCCTATCTGACATGACGTCAAAGGTGATTAAGGAAGGTTGGGCTAGTGACTCTGTACCCTATCTGACATGACGACAGAGGTGACTAAGGAAGATTGGGCTAGTGACTGTGTACCCTATCTGACATGACGTCAAAGGTGATTAAGGAAGGTTGGGCTAGTGACTCTGTACCCTATCTGACATGACGACAGAGGTGACTAAGGAAGGTTGGGCTAGTGACGTTGTACCCTATCTGACATGACGACAGAGGTGATTAAGGAAGGTTGGGCTAGTGACTGTGTACCCTATCTGACATGATGTCAAAGGTGATTAAGGAAGGTTGGGCTAGTGACTCTGTACCCTATTTGACATGATGTCAAAGGTGATTAAGGAAGGTTGGGCTAGTGACTGTGTACGCTATCTGACATGATGTCAAAGGTGATTAAGGAAGGTTGGGCTAGTGACTCTGTACCCTATTTGACATGATGTCAAAGGTGATTAAGGAAGGTTGGGCTAGTGACTGTGTACGCTATCTGACATGATGTCAAAGGTGATTAAGGAAGGTTGGGCTAGTGACTCTGTACCCTATCTGACATGATGTCAAAGGTGATTAAGGAAGGTTGGGCTAGTGACTGTGTACCCTATCTGACATGATGTCAAAGGTGATTAAGGAAGGTTGGGCTAGTGACTGTGTACCCTATCTGACATGATGTCAAAGGTGATTAAGGAAGGTTGGGCTAGTGAATCTGTACCCTATCTGACATGACGTCAGAGGTAATTAAGGAAGGTTGGGCTAGTGACTGTGTACCCTATCTGACATGATGTCAAAGGTGACTAAGGAAGGTTGGGCTAGTGACTCTGTACACTATTTGATATGATGTCAAAGGTAATTAAGGAAGGTTGGGCTAGTGACTGTGTACCCTATCTGACATGATGTCAAAGGTGATTAAGGAAGGTTGGGCTAGTGGCTCTTTACCCTATCTGACATGATGTCAAAGGTGATTAAGGAAGGTTGGGCTAGTGACTCTGTACCCTATTTGACATGACTTCAAAGGTGATTAAGGAAGGTTGGGCTAGTGACTCTGTACCCTATCTGACATGACGTCAAAGGTGATTAAGGAAGGTTGTGCTAGTGACTCTGTACCCTATTTGACATGACTTCAAAGGTGATCAAGGATGGTTGGGCTAGTGACTCTGTACCCTATCTGACATGACGTCAAAGGTGATTAAGGAAGGTTGGGCTAGTGACTCTGTACCCTATCTAACATGACGTCAGAGGTAATTAAGGAAGATTGGGCTAGTGACTGTGTACCCTATCTGACATGATGTCAAAGGTGATTAAGGAAGGTTGGGCTAGTGACTGTGTACCCTATCTGACATGATGTCAAAGGTGATTAAGGAAGGTTGGGCTAGTGACTCTGTACACTATCTGACATGACGTCAGAGGTAATTAAGGAAGGTTGGGCTAGTGACTGTGTACCCTATCTAACACGACGTCAAAGGTGATTAAGGAAGGTTGGGCTAGTGACTGTGTACCCTATCTAACATGACGTCAAAGGTGATTAAGGAATGTTGAGCTAGTGACTGTGTACCCTATCTGCCATGACGTCAGAGGTGATGAAGGAAGGTTGGGCTAGTGACTCTGTACACTATCTAACATGACGTAAGAGGTAATTAAGGAAGGTTGGGCTAGTGACGTTGTACCCTTTCTGACACGACGACAGAGGTGATTAAGGAAGGTTGAGCTAGTGACTGTGTACCCTATCTAACATGACGTCAAAGGTGATTAAGGAAGGTTGGGCTAGTGACTCTGTACCCTATCTAACATGACGTCAAAGGTGATTAAGGAAGGTTGGGCTAGTGACTCTGTACCCTATCTAACATGACGTCAGAGGTGATTAAGGAAGGTTAGGCTAGTGACTGTGTACTCTATCTAACATGACGTCAAAGGTGATTAAGGAAGGTTGGGCTAGTGACTGTGTACCCTATCTAACACGACGTCAAAGGTGATTAAGGAAGGTTGGGCTAGTGACTGTGTACCCTATCTAACATGACGTCAAAGGTGATTAAGGAAGGTTGGGCTAGTGACTGTGTACCCTATCTAACATGACGTCAAAGGTGATTAAGGAAGGTTGGGCTAGTGACTCTGTACACTATCTAACATGACGTCAGAGGTAATTAAGGAAGGTTGGGCTAGTGACTCTGTACACTATCTAACATGACGTCAGAGGTAATTAAGGAAGGTTGGGCTAGTGACTGTGTACCCTATCTAACATGACGTCAAAGGTGATTAAGGAAGGTTGGGCTTAGTGACTCTGTACACTATCTAACATGACGTCAGAGGTAATTAAGGAAGGTTGGGCTAGTGACTCTGTACCCTATCTGACATGACGTCAGAGGTGATTAAGGAATGTTGAGCTAGTGACTGTGTACCCTATCTGACATGACGTCAGAGGTGATTAAGGAAGGTTGGGCTAGTGACTCTGTACACTATCTAACATGACGTAAGAGGTAATTAAGGAAGGTTGGGCTAGTGACGTTGTACCCTTTCTGACATGACGACAGAGGTGATTAAGGAAGGTTGGGCAAGTGACGCTGTACCCTATCTGATATGACGTCAGAGGTAATTAAGGAAGGTTGAGCTAGTGACTGTGTACCCTATCTAACATGACGTCAAAGGTGATTAAGGAAGGTTGGGCTAGTGACTCTGTACCCTATCTGACATGACGACAGAGGTGACTAAGGAAGATTGGGCTAGTGACTGTACCCTATCTAACATGACGTCAGAGGTAATTAAGGAAGGTTGGGCTAGTGACTGTGTACCCTATCTGACATGACGTCAAAGGTGATTAAGGAAGGTTGGGCTAGTGACTCTGTACCCTATCTGACATGACGTCAAAGGTGATTAAGGAAGGTTGGGCTAGTGACTCTGTACCCTATCTGACATGACGACAGAGGTGACTAAGGAAGATTGGGCTAGTGACTGTGTACCCTATCTGACATGACGTCAAAGGTGATTAAGGAAGGTTGGGCTAGTGACTCTGTACCCTATCTGACATGACGACAGAGGTGACTAAGGAAGGTTGGGCTAGTGACGTTGTACCCTATCTGACATGACGACAGAGGTGATTAAGGAAGGTTGGGCTAGTGACTGTGTACCCTATCTGACATGATGTCAAAGGTGATTAAGGAAGGTTGGGCTAGTGACTCTGTACCCTATTTGACATGATGTCAAAGGTGATTAAGGAAGGTTGGGCTAGTGACTGTGTACGCTATCTGACATGATGTCAAAGGTGATTAAGGAAGGTTGGGCTAGTGACTCTGTACCCTATTTGACATGATGTCAAAGGTGATTAAGGAAGGTTGGGCTAGTGACTGTGTACGCTATCTGACATGATGTCAAAGGTGATTAAGGAAGGTTGGGCTAGTGACTCTGTACCCTATCTGACATGATGTCAAAGGTGATTAAGGAAGGTTGGGCTAGTGACTGTGTACCCTATCTGACATGATGTCAAAGGTGATTAAGGAAGGTTGGGCTAGTGACTGTGTACCCTATCTGACATGATGTCAAAGGTGATTAAGGAAGGTTGGGCTAGTGAATCTGTACCCTATCTGACATGACGTCAGAGGTAATTAAGGAAGGTTGGGCTAGTGACTGTGTACCCTATCTGACATGATGTCAAAGGTGACTAAGGAAGGTTGGGCTAGTGACTCTGTACACTATTTGACATGATGTCAAAGGTAATTAAGGAAGGTTGGGCTAGTGACTGCGTACCCTATCTGACATGATGTCAAAGGTGATTAAGGAAGGTTGGGCTAGTGGCTCTTTACCCTATCTGACATGATGTCAAAGGTGATTAAGGAAGGTTGGGCTAGTGACTCTGTACCCTATTTGACATGACTTCAAAGGTGATTAAGGAAGGTTGGGCTAGTGACTCTGTACCCTATCTGACATGACGTCAAAGGTGATTAAGGAAGGTTGTGCTAGTGACTCTGTACCCTATTTGACATGACTTCAAAGGTGATCAAGGATGGTTGGGCTAGTGACTCTGTACCCTATCTGACATGACGTCAAAGGTGATTAAGGAAGGTTGGGCTAGTGACTCTGTACCCTATCTAACATGACGTCAGAGGTAATTAAGGAAGATTGGGCTAGTGACTGTGTACCCTATCTGACATGATGTCAAAGGTGATTAAGGAAGGTTGGGCTAGTGACTGTGTACCCTATCTGACATGATGTCAAAGGTGATTAAGGAAGGTTGGGCTAGTGACTCTTTACCCTATCTGACATGATGTCAAAGGTGATTAAGGAAGGTTGGGCTAGTGACTCTGTACCCTATTTGACATGACTTCAAAGGTGATTAAGGAAGGTTGGGCTAGTGACTCTGTACCCTATCTGACATGACGTCAAAGGTGATCAAGGATGGTTGGGCTAGTGACTCTGTACCCTATCTGACATGACGTCAAAGGTGATTAAGGAAGGTTGGGCTAGTGACTCTGTACCCTATCTGACATGACATAAAAGGTGATTAAGGAAGGTTGGGCTAGTGACTCTGTACCCTATCTGACATGACGTCAAAGGTGATTAAGGAAGATTGGACTAGTGACTCTGTACCCTATCTGACATGACGTCAAAGGTGATAAAGAAGGTTGGGCTAGTGACTCTGTACCCTATCTGACATGACGACAGAGGTGACTAAGGAGAGTTGGGCTAGTGACGTTGTACCTATCTGACATGCCGTCAGAGGTGACTAATTAGGTTTAGACTAGTCATGCTGGACCCTACTAGACATGGATTTTTCTGTAGCATTTTGTTGTCAATTAATCCATTTTTATCTTTCCAGTTTGCAAGATTGTCCATGATTCACAACCAAGTATTGTTATCGGGAAGATATGCGCCCTCCGTAATTTCAATTTCACTGCCTTGTTAGTATTGTGCAACATGGTCTTCGTGGCGTTGAATATTTTCTCTCTTTCTAGCAGTTGAATATTTTCCCTCTTTCTGGTAGTTGAATATTTTCTCTCTTTCTGGTAGTTGAATATTTTCTCTCTTTCTGGTAGTTGAATATTTTCTCTCTTTCTGGTAGTTGAATATTTTCTCTCTTTCTAGCAGTTGAATATTTTCTCTCTTTCTAGCAGTTGAATATTTTCTCTCTTTCTGGTAGTTGAATATTTTCTCTCTTTCTAGCAGTTGAATATTTTCTCTCTTTCTGGTAGTTGAATATTTTCTCTCTTTCTGGTAGTTGAATATTTTCTCTCTTTCTAGCAGTTGAATATTTTCTCTTTTTCTCTCCATTGTTAGTTACTTCAGATCCCAGATATTCATAGTTTGTTTCTTTCAAGTTCTTCACTGTTGTTGATGATTTTGGCTTTTCACTCTGTCAAAAGACATTTTCTTCGTTTTCTGTATGTTTCGATAGATAAACTGCTCTTCACTGTATTTTTTTTAACCCACCCAGTTGTCTTTTTTAATCCTTTTGCACTGTTTGAGAGGAGGACTAACACTAATTAGCAATGGGCAATTTATTATATTGTACATAGAACCCATCTTGCAACATACTAGCAAATAATTGACAGCAATCTAAGAAATACAAGTGGATGGCAAATAAATGTGACTTTCTGTGAGAGCTGTTAGTAATGTTGCTTTATATAAAATATGGAAGTGATAAGGTTAAGAAACAAAAGCAAACACAGAAATAAGTCAAAAACAACATAACAGGTCATTCAACAAGTTTGAATCACAACAGTAAAATCAAAGTTAAAAAAAATGCTACTGAGAACAATAAGTTGGAATATAATGACAAGAAACTATTAATACAATCTATGGTTAGGAAAGTGTAAGTATAAACTAAAAGTTCACAGTCATAAGTCAGACCAGCATAAATATAAACTAAAAGTTTACAGTCATACGTCAGACCAGCATAAATTTAAGAAAAAACATACACATAATTAACTAAAGTCATAAGATTAAACTATAAAATGCAACTTTCAGTCATAAGTTATAACAGCAAAAAGTCAAACTATAAAGAAAATAGTCTACAATCATAAGTTATAATAGCAAAAAGTCAAACTATAAAGAAAATAGTCTACAATCATAAGTTATAACAGCAAAGAGTCAAGCTATAAAGAAAATAGTCTACAATCATAAGTTATAACTGCAAAGAACAAAACTATAAAGAAAATAGTCTACAATCATAAGTTATAACAGCAAAAAGTCAAACTATAAAGAAAATAGTCTACAATCATAAGTTATAATAGCAAAGAACAAAACTATAAAGAAAATAGTCTACAATCATAAGTTATAACTGCAAAGAACAAAACTATAAAGAAAATAGTCTACAATCATAAGTTATAACAGCAAAAAAACAAAACTATAAAGAAAATAGTCTACAATCATAAGTTATAACTGCAAAGAACAAAACTATAAAGAAAATAGTCTACAATCATAAGTTATAACAGAAAAGAGCAAAACTATAAAGAAAATAGTCTACAATCATAAGTTATAACAGCAAAGAACAAAACTATAAAGAAAGTAGTCTACAATCATAAGTTATAACAGCAAAGAGCAAAACTATAAAGAAAATAGTCTACAATCATAAGTTATAACAGCAAAGAGCAAAACTATAAAGACAATAGTCTACAATCATAAGTTATAACAGCAAAGAGCAAAACCATAAAGAAAATAGTCTACAATCATAAGTTATAATAGCAAAGAGTCAAGCTATAAAGAAAATAGCCTACAATCATAAGTTATAACAGCAAAGAACAAAACTATAAAGAAAATAGCCTACAATCATAAGTTATAACAGCAAAAAACAAAACTATACAGAAAATAGTCTATGATCTAAGCTATAAAAGCAAAGAAAAAAAATATTAAGAAAAACAACCTGTGGTCATACTTAATAAGAGTATAGAGCAAATTATATTTTTTAAAAATAGCCTATGGTCATTTGTCTCAGTGCTACATAAATTTAATAACATACACTTTGGTCTAAAGTCAAAATAGTAAATAAAATATATGAAAAAAAAAAAAAACTATATAGCAGAACAGTAGACAATGCAAATTTGTAACATTTCCTAGCAATGTTAGAAGTAAATGGTAAATATAACACCCACCAGCACTGTTAACAGTAACAAATGTTACACAAACTTGGTAGTAATGTTAAAAAATGAGAAATTCAGGATAAAACAAATCTAGCTCAAGGCTACATTCCGGTAAAGCTAAACAAAACTAGGTCACTTACTCTAGCACATCCTGCTGGTTTACGAAGCTAGGGGTGGTTCCATCTCAAAGATATGAGAACCAGTGACCCTTCAGAATAAATGGTTTCTTCATTATCAACCGCTTCACCACTATTGTTCTCTTCTCCTGCTCCTCTACATTTTTTTCCTCCCCTTTCTTCTAATCCTCTCCTCTTTTCCCTCTTCACATTCTCAAACATAATAAAAATGCTACATTAAATAAAAAAGTACATACATATCAACAATTACTTACATTTTATAGACACAAGAGTGGCTATAGTGTTGTTCATAAATGTTTTCATTTGTTTGAAAATGTATGTATCAGCATTAGTGAAGTTGAAACAAAGTAGAACGCATGCGAAAATAAATGTGTAAGGAAAATACTTGGTATAGCGTGGAACGAATTAAAAACAAATAAGGAAAATAGAGAAATCGCCAATCAACCACTAATATCTTCAGTAATCAAGAAAAGACGTTGGCCATATGTTGGACATGTGATGAGAAGAGATAATAACCGAATAACAAAGCAAGACCTTATGTGGAAAACAACAGGTAAGAGGAAAAGAGGAAGACCCAGAGAGACACTGAAAAGAACATTAATCAGAGAGGCAAGAGCAGCAAGAATCAGCTCCCTCAATGAGATAGAGTTGCTTGCATAGAACAGAGACAAATGGCAAGATTTGATAAAAGATCTCTATAAGGATTGAAAACTGCTAGAATAAAAATGTAGATAAGAGAAAGAGTATCTGGGTCTATGCCCAATGGGCCGACCACAGCTCGAAGGGTCAATAGATAAATAGATAAATAGATAAATTAGAGAAGTAAAAATTGTTGAAAATACATATGTATATTTCTATCATCGTCAGCTCATTCACATAGTGTTTTTTTCTTCCTGTTATGTATTTAGGAAAAATGTTTGCTTCTTCAAGATATAGAAATATATCATAATCCTTGCTGAGTTACTATTTACTATCCTATCATCATCATCATCATCAAGTACCGGGCCTACTGGCGTAGGTGATCATGTCTCTCCACAATTTTCTATCTCCACAGTTATCCATTATTTCTGTTGTTGACCTTCTGCCAAGCCATTCTCTTAAGCTGTCTGTTATTTTTTCTCTTTTGCTTCCCTCTATCTCTTCGTCCCTCAATTTTTTCAGTTGTTACAATATATTCCAGTTGTTCTCTTCTCATTACATGGTTCTCATTGTACATCATCCGTCTGAGGTCAACAAAGTTTCCAAACATTTAAATTCATTTACCTGTTTTAATATTGTTCAACTTGTCTTTATTTTGCACTGGTCTTTTTCTTTGTTGTTACCATTACCTCTGTCTTTTTGCTATTAAGGCTGCGTCCTTTATTTTTGCTTTCCTTCACTGCAATGTCCAACATTTCTTGTAACTCATTTTCAACTACTACCTATTTTCATTTCCAATTACTATCCTATACTATTACTATATTATACTATTATTATATACTATTGTACAAAATTTGGGAACTTTGTTAACCTGAGATGGAAGATGTACATAACAGGTGAGATGCAGAATGGCTCAGGCAAATGCAGCTTTAAAAAAATGAGGAAGATACTATGCAATCCATTTTCGACAACAGAAACAAGAAAAAGAGTTCTTAAATCTTATGTAGAGTCAGTCTTAACGTATGGATGTGAATCATGGACAATAGGACAACAAACAAGAAAATCACTGGAGTCTGTAGAAATTAGGTTTTACAGAAGAATGTTGAGGATACCATTGACAGCTAAGAAGAGTAATGAAAGAGTTCTGAAAGAGGTCAAAGCAAAACAGAGAGCTAATTTCCAATATTAGGAAGAAACGATCATCATTTTTTGGCCATGTAATGAGAAGAGAACAACTAGAATATATTGTAACAACTGGGAAAATTGAGAGACGAAGAGATAGAGGGAAGCAAAGAGAAAAATACCAGACAGCTTAAGAGAATGGCTTGGCAGAAGGTCAACAACAGAAATGATGGATAACTGTGGAGATAGAAAATTGTGGAGAGACATGATCACCTACGCCAGCAGGTCCGGTACTTGATGATGATGATATACTATTTCTATTACTACCCAACATTGGATCTCCAGAGAGGGCTAGGCAATGGATCTTACTGCCAAGAGAGGGCTATACATTAGATCTCACTACCCAGAGAGGGCTAGACATTAGATCTCACTGCCCAGAGAGGACTAGACATTAGATCTCACTGCCCAGAGAGGGCTAGACATTAGATCTTACTGCCCAAAGAGGGCTAGACATTAGATCTTACTGCCCAGAGAGGGCTAGACATTAGATCTCACTGCCCTGAGAGGGCTAGACATTAGATCTCACTGCCCTGAGAGGGCTAGACATTAGATCTCACTGCCCTGAGAGGGCTAGCCATTAGATCTTACTGCCCAAAGAGGGCTAGACATTAGATCTTACTGCCCTGAGAGGGCTAGACATTAGATCTCACTGCCCTGAGAGGGCTAGACATTAGATCTCACTGCCCTGAGAGGGCTAGACATTAGATCTCACTGCCCTGAGAGGGCTAGACATTAGATCTCACTGCCCTGAGAGGGCTAGACATTAGATCTCACTGCCCAGAAAGGGCTAGCCATTAGATCTCACTGCCCAGAGAGGGCTAGACATTAGATCTCACTGCCCATAGAGGGCTAGACATTAGATCTTACTGCCCAAAGAGGGCTAGACATTAGATCTCACTGCCCTGAGAGGGCTAGACATTAGATCTCACTGCCCAGAAAGGGCTAGCCATTGGATCTCACTGCCCAGAGAGGGCTAGACATTAGATCTCACTGCCCATAGAGGGCTAGACATTAGATCTTACTGTCCAGAGAGGGCTAGACATTAGATCTCACTGCCCAGAGAGGGCTAGACAATGGATCTCACTGCCCTGAAAGGGCTAGACAATGGATCTCACTGCCCTGAAAGGGCTAGATATTGGATCTTACTGCCAAGAGAGTACTAGACATGAGATCTTACTGCCCAGAGAGGGCTAGACATTGGAGCTCACTGCCCAGAGAGGGCTAGACATTGGACCTTACTGCCCAGAGATGGCTAGACATTGGATCTCACTGCCCAAAAAGGGCTAGACATTAGGTCTCACTGCCCAGAGAGGGATAGACATTAGATCTTACTGCCCAGAGAGGGCTAGACATTGGATCTCACTGCTCAGAGAGGACTAGACATTGGATCTCACTGCCCAGAGAGGACTAGACATTGGATCTCACTGCCCAGAGAGGACTAGACATTAGATCTCACTGCCCAGAGAGGACTAGACATTGGATCTCACTGTCCAGAGAGGACTAGACATTGGATCTCACTGTCCAGAGAGGGCTATACATTAGATCTCACTGCCCACAGAGGGCTAGGCAATGGATCTCACTGCCCAGAGAGGGCTAGACAATGGATCTCACTGCACACCACCTGTGGTGGGATTTGAACTGAGGACCTTCAGGTCCAGAATGCAACTCCTTACCTCTAGACCACCCAGTTCCCACAGAATTGCTCAAGTTATCCCATGAACACTCACATAAGTAACAGTTAATGAAAACATGTCTTTGAACAATGAAAACAGTCTGTATTTTGTGACATAAACAAAGTTTGAAAGAACTGTGACTACAAGAAATTGTTAAAAATTACTACGTGAACCGTGTTAATTGTGACACTAGATTTAAAATGTGACAGTGAGAACAAATTGTGACAGCAAAGGAAAAAAAAACAATTACCAGCCAAGGAAATTGAAATGTGACCAACAAAAAAAAAAGGAGTAAAATGTGTCAAAGAATAAATGTGACTGCCAGAGAAAACAAAAAACAGGTGAGCCGATCAGGCCAAATGTGCAGGTGAACTAAATAGGCCAAGTATGTAGGCAAGATATTCAGGTCAAGTGTGTCGACAAGTCTATCAGGCCAAGTGTGTTGACAAGTCTATCAGGCTAAGTGTGTAGACAAGTCTATCAGGCCAAGTGTGTAGACAAGTCTATCAGGCCAAATGTGTAGACAAGCCAATCAGGACAAGTATGTAGACAAGTCTATCAGGCCAAATGTGTAGAAAAGCCAATCAAGCTAAGTGTGTAGACAAGCCAATCAGGCCAAATGTGTAGAGAAGCCAATCAAGCTAAGTGTGTAGACAAGCCAATCAGTCCAAATGTGTGGACAAGCCAATCAGGCCAAATGCATAAGGAATGAAGGAAAGACAAATGTGGTACTCAAAAAATAAATGTGGTGCAGAGTTTGACTTTGTGGGTTGAAAGTCACACATACCACAGTTCACTGTAACATACAACACAACATTACTATGACCATTTCACAACAAGTAAGTCACACAGAAATAGTCACCAGGGTGAGTGTCAACTACAAATAATAACATACAAAATTAAATTGCCATACTTGACACACTTCATACAACTGAATACACATATATACATGTATAATATTTTTAAAATATCTTGGCTCATTGATAACATATGATGATAAAATTAAATCAAGGAAAAATGAAGGAGATCAAAGAAGGCTCAATGCAGCTGTGAACAAATTACAACTGCACAACATATGGCAAGGAACTGATGTAGCAACAAAGTTTAGGTCTTTAAGAGCCTCTATATTTCCTGAAGCAGCATACGACTGTGAAAGGTGGACAATAGATAGATCTGCTAAAAACACATCAATACCTTCAAGAACAAATTAAAGAAAAGAAGGTAATTTCCTAGTTTGATCAGATATAGTATTTCAGTTTGGAAGAGTGATGTCCCCTAAAATATGTCTGCCAAAATACAGTGGTTCTACGCATTCTTGGCGTTGGGGTCATTACGGCGATTGGTAATCAACCGCACAATTCCCTTCGATCAGAAGATCATAATTAGGCCGAGTGGCGTCGTTTTTGGCACGCGTTATAATATATTTATAAATATTTAACACTAAAGCTAAACCTAACCCCTGGACCCAACGCCCAATCAACAGATACTCCGAAATGATTACATGCCAGCGTAATGACCCCAACGCCAAGAATGCGTAGAACCACTGTATTTTGGCAGACATATTTTAGGGGACATCACTCTTCTAAACTGAAATACTATATCTGATCAAACTAGGAAATTACCGAAAAGAATAATCAGAATTCTGTGGACGGACAAAATAAAACAAATAAAATTCCAGAAAATTGGTTGATAAAGAAATTGAAAACAAGAAAAATAAAATATGATCACATAAAACAACATAATGGCATAGGCAAGATAATTATGGAGGGTATAGTTCCAGATAGCCTTAAATGGGTACCGGATTTTTTTCTGGGAAAGTAAAGCAGCACGGGCGTAATACCGACCACATTACCCCAAAAATCATGTGCTGAAGGTCTGTAAAATATAGGGTCACTAACACCATATTTCCCTATACGCCACTTGGCGTGACGGGGGTACTTTACTTTTTATTTTTTTATAGTTCAAGATAAACAAGGGAGAGGAAGACTTAGAAGAAGGTGGGTGCAAGATATCACAGATGAGCTGGGATTGACTGTTGCAGATGCTGGATATTTCACGCGAGACAAGAAAACATCAGAGTAGTTATCATAGGAGATAAGTTCCAACAAGGACATGCAGCTAGACAATAATGATATATATATATATATAAAGAAAACACCTCATTACAAAATAAAGAAAACAGTCATTCAAGATTTTTACACACAGAAAAACAACAAATGACAGGAGCAATAATCAAAAGAAAAAAAGCCATTGCAAAACAAAGACAACAGCTAGGATTTTGACACAAAATAAAAGTAACTTGTGCAGAAATCAAAATAAAAGTAACTTGTGCAGAAATCAAAATAAAAGTAACTTGTGCAGAAATCAAAATAAAAGTAACTTGTGCAGAAATCAAAATAAAAGTAACTTGTGCAGAAATCAAAATAAAAGTAACTTGTGCAGAAATCAAAATAAAAGTAACTTGTGCAGAAATCAAAATAAAAGTAACTTGTGCAGAAATCAAAATAAAAGTAACTTGTGCAGAAATCAAAATAAAAGTAACTTGTGCAGAAATCAAAATAAAAGTAACTTGTGCAGAAATCAAAATAAAAGTAACTTGTGCAGAAATCAAAATAAAAGTAACTTGTGCAGAAATCAAAATAAAAGTAACTTGTGCAGAAATCAAAATAAAAGTAACTTGTGCAGAAATCAAAATAAAAGTAACTTGTGCAGAAATCAAAATAAAAGTAACTTGTGCAGAAATCAAAATAAAAGTAACTTGTGCAGAAATCAAAATAAAAGTAACTTGTGCAGAAATCAAAATAAAAGTAACTTGTGCAGAAATCAAAATAAAATAAGCCACTGCAAAACAAAGAACAAAGCTACTAGAAAACACCCAGTACAGTAATTTGACACAAAGTAAAAGTAACATTCGCAGTAACTAAAAATAAAACTATAGAACAAAGAATCAAATGAAGAACAAAGCTACTAGAAAACACCCAGTACAGTAATTTGACACAAAGTAAAAGTAACATTCGCAGTAACTAAAAACAAAACCACTAAAAACAAAAGAAAATGAGCCGTGATTTTAACTCAAAACAAATACGTAATCAAGAGACTATTGGAATTGTTAGCAATAAAACAGAAATATCCTACCTGGACGGCTCTTCCTCAACTTTTACAGCCACTGGTGTTGACGGCCTGCCAGTGTTGAGGCCTTGTGATGCGCAGCGAGAGATGCAGACTGGTTTGAGATCTGTAATGGAGAGAAACGTCAATCACAGCAAATCACACAAACAAGAAAAGAACACACTAAACACTTTGTCATCATGGCTTACAGGTCAGCTACTGTTGTTTGTAACTGATATTTTAGTTGTCTTGTCTATGCAAGAACTGTCATGGCAGATGATGCAGAGCAACAACTGTCAAGGCAGACAGAGCAACAACTGTCAGGGCAGAGAGAGCAACAACTATCAGGGGAGACAGAGCAACAACTGTCAGGGGAGACAGAGCAACAATTGTCAGGGGAGACAGAGCAACAACTGTCAGGGGAGACAGAGCAACAATTGTCAGGGCAGACAGAGCAAAAACTGTCAGGGCAGACACGGCAAACAACTATCAGGGCCAACAAAGCAAACAACAATCAGGGCTGACAGAGCAACTCTCAGGGCACAACTATCAGGGCAGACATAGAAACAACTATCAGGGCACACAGAGCAACAACAGTCAGGGCCGACAGAGCAACAACTGTCAGGGAAGACAGAGGAACAACTGTCTGGGCCAACAAAGCAAACAACAATCATGGCAGACAGAGCAACAATTGTCAGGGGAGACAGAGCAAAAACTGTCAGGGCGGACAGAGCAACTGTCAGGGCACAACTATCAGGGCAGACAAAGCAACAATTGTCAGGGGAGACAGAGCAAAAACTGTCAGGGCAGACAGAGCAACTGTCAGGGCACAACTATCAGGGCAGACAAAGCAAACAACTATCAGGGCAGACAGAGCAACAATTGTCAAGGCAGACAGAGGAACACTTGTCAGGGCACAACTATCAGGGCAGACAGAGCAACAACAGTCATGGCAGACAGAGCAACAACTGCCAGGGGAGACAGAGCAGCAACTGTCAGGGCAGACAGAGAACAACTGTCAGTGCCGACAAAGCAACAACTGTCAGGGCGGACAGAGCAACAACTGTCAGGGCAGACAGAGCAACAATTGTCAGGGCAGACAGAGAACAACTGTCAGTGCCGACAAAGCAACAACTGTCAGGGCGGACAGAGCAACAACTGTCAGGGCAGACAGAGCAACAACTGTCAGTGCCGACAAAGCAACAACTGTCAGGGCAGACAGAGCAACAACTGTCAGGGCGGACAGAGTAACAACTGTCAGGGCCAACAGAGCAACAACTGTCAGTGCCGACAAAGCAACAACTGTCAGGGCGGACAGAGCAACAACTGTCAGGGCAGACAGAGCAACAACTGTCAGGGCCAACAGAGCAACAACTGTCAGGGCGGACAGAGCAACAACTGTCAGGGCCAACAGAGCAACAACTGTCAGGGCGGACAGAGCAACAACTGTCAGGGCCAACAGAGCAACAACTGTCAGGGCGGACAGAGTAACAACTGTCAGGGCGGACAGAGCAACAACTGTCAGGGCGGACAGAGTAACAACTGTCAGGGCGGACAGAGCAACAACTGTCAGGGCGGACAGAGCAACAACTGTCAGGGCGGACAGAGCAACAACTGTCAGGGCATACAGAGCAACTGTCAGGGCACAACTATCAGGGCAGACATAGCAACAACCATCAGGGCACACAGAGCAACAACTGTCAGTGCAGACAGAGGAACAACTGTCAGGGCAAAACTATTAGGGCAGACACAGCAACAACAGTCAGGGCAGACAGAGCAACAATTATCAGGGCAGATAGAGGAATAACTGTCAGGGTAGACAGAGGAACAACTGTCAGGGCACAACTATCAGGGCAGACAGAGCAACAATTCTCAGGGCAGACAGAGCAAAAACTGTCAGGGCAGACAGAGGAACAACTGTCAGGACACAACTATCAGGGCAGACAGAGCAACAACTGTCAGGGCAGACATAGCAACAACTGTCAGGGCAGACAGAGGAACAACTGTCAGGGCACAACTATCAGGGCAGACAGAGCAACAACTGTCAGGGCAGACAGAGGAACAACTGTCAGGGCAGACCGAGGAACAACTGTCAAGGCAGACAGAGCAACAACTGCCAGGGCAGACATAGCAACAACTGTCAGGGCAGACAGAGGAACAACTGTCAGGGCACAACTATCAGGGCAGACTGAGCAACAACAGTCAGGGCAGACAGAGCAACAACTGTCAGGGCAGACAGAGCAGCAATTGTCAGGGCATGCGATGCACAACAACTATCAGGGCAGATAATGCCCAACAACAACTATCAGGGCAGACAATGCACAACAACTACCAGGGCAGATAATGCAGAGTAACAACTTTCAGGGGCAGAAAACAACACATCAACAACAGTCAGGGCAGAAAACAACACATCAACAACAGTCAGGGCAGAAAACAACACATCAACAACAGTCAGGGCAGAAAACAACACATCAACAACAGTCAGGGCAGAAAACAGCATATCAACAACAGTCAGGGCAGAAAACAACACATCAACAACAGTCAGGGCAGAAAACAACACATCAACAACAGTCAGGGCAGAAAACAACACATCAACAACAGTCAGGGCAGAGAACAACACATCAACAACAGTCAGGGCAGATCTGCAACAATCCAACAACACTAATGTCTAACCTGTGACACTGGTGATGTGGTCAGGAAGAAAGACTGGCTTTGCTATTGTTAACTTGACCACTTCCTGTGTACTCTTCAGGGCCTGCACAGCTTCCTCATGACTGACATCCTCCAGGTTGTGATCATTCACCTGAGATAGACAACAATCATCATCATCATCATCATCATCATCATCATCATCATCGGGTGCCATCTCCGCAATGAAGATTGGTGACTATGGAGCACCAATCTGCTCTGTCTCTTGCTTTGATGGTGCAGGTTGTCATAGGCTGGTTTGTCCATCTTTTGATGTTACTCATACATGTTAGTCTTGGTCTGCCTCTGCCTCTTTTACTTTGAATTATTAGCCTCAAAACATCAATTATTTTCAACATGTAATGGGTCTGTGTGACGATGGAGGAATTCAGGATGGGGATTATATGCCAGAACTGGCCTTAATTGGAAGGTAGTATAGAAAAAGTCCAGGAATTAGGTTAGCAGGAGAGACCTAGATTGTGGTCTGTGGTCAAGGAATGGATGGATGAAGAGACCTTGATTGTGGTCTCTATCAAGGAATGGATGGATGAAGAGACTTTGATTGTGGTCTCTATCAAGGAATGGATGGATGAAGAGACCTTGATTGTGGTCTCTATCAAGGAATGGATGGATGAAGAGACTTTGATTGTGGTCTGTGTCAAGGAATGGATGGATGAAGAGACCTAGATTGTGGTCTGTGTTCAAGGAATGGATGGATGAAGAGACCTTGATTGTGGTCTGTATCAAGGAATGGATGGATGAAGAGACCTTGATTGTGGTCTGTATCAAGGAATGGATGGATGAAGAGACCTTGATTGTGGTCTGTGTCAAGGAATGGATGGATGAAGAGACCTAGATTGTGGTCTGTGGTCAAGGAATGGATGGATGAAGAGACCTAGATTGTGGTCTGTGGTCAAGGAATGGATGGATGAAGAGACCTAGATTGTGGTCTGTGGTCAAGGAATGGATGGATGAAGAGACCTAGATTGTGGTCTGTGGTCAAGGAATGGATGGATGAAGAGACCTAGATTGTGGTCTGTGGTCAAGGAATGGATGGATGAAGAGACCTAGATTGTGGTCTGTATCAAGGAATGGATGGATGAAGAGGCCTTGATTGTGTTCGGTGTCAAGGAATGAATGGATGAAGAGACCTAGATTGTGGTCTGTGGTCAAGGAATGGATGGATGAAGAGACCTAGATTGTGGTCTGTGGTCAAGGAATAGATGGATGAAGAGCCCTTGATTGTGGTCTGTGTCAAGGAATGGATGAATGAAGAGACCTTGATTGTGGTCTGTGTCAAGGAATGAATGGATGAAGAGACATTGATTGTGGTCTGTGTCAAGGAATGAATGGATGAAGAGACATTGATTGTGGTCTGTGTCAAGTAATGGATGGATGAAGAGACCTTGATTGTGGTCTGTATCAAGGAATGGATGGATGAAGAGACATTGATTGTGGTCTGTGTCAAGGAATGAATGGATGAAGAGACCTTGATTGTGGTCTGTGTCAAGGAATGAATGGATGAAGAGACCTTGATTGTGGTCTGTGTCAAGGAATGAATGGATGAAGAGACATTGATTGTGGTCTGTGTCAAGGAATGAATGGATGAAGAGACCTTGATTGTGGTCTGTGTCAAGGAATGAATGGATGAAGAGATCTTGATTGTGGTCTGTGTCAAGGAATGAATGAATGAAGAGACCTTGATTGTGGTCTGTGTCAAGGAATGAATGGATGAAGAGACATTGATTGTGGTCTGTGCAAGGAATGAATGGATGAAGAGACATTGATTGTGGTCTCTATCAAGGAATGGATGGATGAAGAGACATTGATTGTGGTCTGTGTCAAGGAATGGATGGATGAAGAGACATTGATTGTGGTCTCTATCAAGGAATGGATGGATGAAGAGACATTGATTGTGGTCTGTATCAAGGAATGGATGGATGAAGATACCTTGATTGTGGTCTGTATCAAGGAATGGATGGATGAAGATACCTTGACTGAGGTCTGTGTCAAGGAATGGATGGATGAAGAGACCTTGACTGTGGTCTGTGTCAAGGAATGGATGGATGAAGAGACATTGATTGTGTTCTATATCAAGGAATGGATGGATGAAGAGACATTGATTGTGGTCTGTGTCAAGGAATGGATGGATGAAGAGACCTTGATTGTGGTCTGTGTCAAGGAATGAATGGATGAAGAGACATTGATTGTGGTCTGTGTCAAGGAATGGATGGATGAAGAGACCTTGATTGTGGTCTGTGTCAAGGAATGAATGGATGAAGAGACATTGATTGTGGTCTGTGTCAAGGAATGGATGGATGAAGAGACATTGATTGTGGTCTGTGTCAAGGAATGAATGGATGAAGAGACCTTGATTGTGGTCTGTGTCAAGGAATGGATGGATGAAGAGACATTGATTGTGGTCTGTGTCAAGGAATGGATGGATGAAGAGACATTGATTGTGGTCTGTGTCAAGGAATGGATGGATGAAGAGACATTGATTGTGGTCTCTATCAAGGAATGGATGGATGAAGAGACCTTGATTGTGGTCTGTATCAAGGAATGGATGGATGAAGAGACATTGATTGTGGTCTGTGTCAAGGTAGGATTGGATGAAGAGACCTTGATTGTGGTCTGTGTCAAGGAATAGATGGATGAAGAGACCTTGACTGAGGTCTGTGTCAAGGAATGAATGGATGAAGAGACCTTGATTGTGGTCTGTGTCAAGGAATGAATGGATGAAGAGACCTTGATTGTGGTCTGTGTCAAGGAATGAATGGATGAAGAGACCTTGATTGTGGTCTGTGTCAAGGAATGAATGGATGAAGAGACATTGATTGTGGTCTCTATCAAGGAATGGATGGATGAAGAGACATTGATTGTGGTCTGTGTCAAGGAATGGATGGATGAAGAGACATTGATTGTGGTCTCTATCAAGGAATGGATGGATGAAGAGACATTGATTGTGGTCTGTGGCAAGGAATGGATGGATGAAGAAACCTTGACTGTGGTCTGTGTCAAGGAATGGATGGATGAAGAGACATTGATTGTGGTCTGTGTCAAGGAATGGATGGATGAAGAAACCTTGACTGTGGTCTGTATCAAGGAATGGATGGATGAAGAGACATTGATTGTGGTCTCTATCAAGGAATGGATGGATGAAGAGACCTTGATTGTGGTCTGTGTCAAGGAATGAATGGATGAAGAGACCTTGATTGTGGTCTCTATCAAGGAATGGATGGATGAAGAGACCTTGATTGTGGTCTCTATCAAGGAATGGATGGATGAAGAGACCTTGATTGTGGTCTGTGTCAAGGAATGGATGGATGAAGAGACATTGATTGTGGTCTGTGTCAAGGAATGGATGGATGAAGAGACATTGATTGTGGTCTGTGTCAAGGAATGGATGGATGAAGAGACATTGATTGTGGTCTGTGTCAAGGAATGGATGGATGAAGAGACCTTGATTGTGGTCTGTATCAAGGAATGGATGGATGAAGAGACATTGATTGTGGTCTGTGTCAAGGAATGGATGGATGAAGAGACATTGATTGTGGTCTGTGTCAAGGAATGGATGGATGAAGAGACCGTGATTGTGGTCTGTATCAAGGAATGGATGGATGAAAAGACATTGATTGTGGTCTGTGTCAAGGAATGGATGGATGAAGAGACCTTGATTGTGGTCTGTATCAAGGAATGGATGGATGAAGAGACCTTGATTGTGGTCTGTGTCAAGGAATGGATGGATGAAGAGACCTTGATTGTAGTCTGTATCAAGGAATGGATGGATGAAGAGACATTGATTGTGGTCTGTGTCAAGGAATGGATGGATGACGAGACATTGATTGTGGTCTGTATCAAGGAATGGATGGATGAAGAGACCTTGATTGTGGTCTGTATCAAGGAATGGATGGATGAAGAGATCTTGATTGTGGTCTCTATCAAGGAATGGATGGATGAAGAGACCTTGATTGTGGTCTGTGTCAAGGAATGGATGGATGAAGAGACCTTGATTGTGGTCTGTGTCAAGGAATGGATGGATGAAGAGACATTGATTGTGGTCTGTGTCAAAGAATGGATGGATGAAGAGACCTTGATTGTGGTCTGTGTCAAGGAATGGATGGATGAAGAGACCTTGATTGTGGTCTGTGTCAAGGAATGGATGGATGAAGAGACCTTGATTGTGGTCTGTGTCAAGGAATGGATGGATGAAGAGACCTTGATTGTGGTCTGTGTCAAGGAATGGATGGATGAAGAGACCTTGATTGTGGTCTGTGTCAAGGAATGGATGGATGAAGAGACATTGATTGTGGTCTGTGTCAAGGAATGGATGGATAAAGAGACCTTGTTTGTGGTCTGTGTCAAGGAATGGATGGATGAAGAGACCTTGATTGTGGTCTGTGTCAAGGAATGGATGGATAAAGAGACCTTAATTGTGGTCTGTGTCAAGGGATAGACAACTTTGGTCATGTCCAGGAATTACAATGGATGGAGAGATCTTGACTGTGGTCTATATGTCTAGGAATTACAATGGATGGGGAGATCTTGAATATGATCTATATGTCTAGGAATTACAATGGATGGAGAGATCTTGACTGTGGTCTATATGTCTTGGAATTATAATGGGTGGAGAGATCTTGACTGTGATCTATATGTCCAGGAATTACAATGGATGGAGAGATCTTGACTGAGGTTTATATGTCCAGGAATTACAATAGGTGGAGACATCTTGACTGCGGTCTATATGTCTTGGAATTATAATGGATGGAGAGATCTTGACTGTGCTCTATATGTCCAGGAATTACAATGGATGGAGAGATCTTGACTGTGGTCTATATGTCCAGGAATTACAATGGATGGAGAGATCTTGACTGTGCTCTATTTGTCCAGGAATTACAATGGATGGAGAGATCTTGACTGTGCTCTATATGTCCAGGAATTACAATGGATGGAGAGATCTTGACTGTGGTCTGTGTCAAGGAATGAATGGATGAAGAGACATTGATTGTGGTCTGTATCAAGGAATGGATGGATGAAGAGACCTAGATTGTGGTCTGTGGTCAAGGAATGGATGGATGAAGAGACCTAGATTGTGGTCTGTGGTCAAGGAATGGATGGATGAAGAGACCTAGATTGTGGTCTGTGGTCAAGGAATGGATGGATGAAGAGACCTAGATTGTGGTCTGTATCAAGGAATGGATGGATGAAGAGGCCTTGATTGTGGTCGGTGTCAAGGAATGAATGGATGAAGAGACCTAGATTGTGGTCTGTGGTCAAGGAATGGATGGATGAAGAGACCTAGATTGTGGTCTGTGGTCAAGGAATGGACGGATGAAGAGACCTTGATTGTGGTCTGTGTCAAGGAATGGATGGATGAAGAGACCTAGATTGTGGTCTGTGGTCAAGGAATAGATGGATGAAGAGCCCTTGATTGTGGTCTGTGTCAAGGAATGGATGAATGAAGAGACCTTGATTGTGGTCTGTGTCAAGGAATGAATGGATGAAGAGACATTGATTGTGGTCTGTGTCAAGGAATGAATGGATGAAGAGACATTGATTGTGGTCTGTGTCAAGTAATGGATGGATGAAGAGACCTTGATTGTGGTCTGTATCAAGGAATGGATGGATGAAGAGACATTGATTGTGGTCTGTGTCAAGGAATGAATGGATGAAGAGACCTTGATTGTGGTCTGTGTCAAGGAATGAATGGATGAAGAGACCTTGATTGTGGTCTGTGTCAAGGAATGAATGGATGAAGAGACATTGATTGTGGTCTGTGTCAAGGAATGAATGGATGAAGAGACCTTGATTGTGGTCTGTGTCAAGGAATAGATGGATGAAGAGACATTGATTGTGGTCTGTGTCAAGGAATGAATGGATGAAGAGACCTTGATTGTGGTCTGTGTCAAGGAATGAATGGATGAAGAGATCTTGATTGTGGTCTGTGTCAAGGAATGAATGAATGAAGAGACCTTGATTGTGGTCTGTGTCAAGGAATGAATGGATGAAGAGACCTTGATTGTGGTCTGTGTCAAGGAATGAATGGATGAAGAGACATTGATTGTGGTCTGTATCAAGGAATGGATGGATGAAGAGACATTGATTGTGTTCTATATCAAGGAATGGATGGATGAAGAGACCTTGATTGTGGTCTGTGTCAAGGAATGGATGGATGAAGAGACATTGATTGTGGTCTGTGTCAAGGAATGGATGGATGAAGAGACATTGATTGTGGTCTGTGTCAAGGAATGGATGGATGAAGAGACATTGATTGTGGTCTGTGTCAAGGAATGGATGGATGAAGAGACCTTGATTGTGGTCTGTATCAAGGAATGGATGGATGAAGAGACATTGATTGTGGTCTGTGTCAAGGTAGGATTGGATGAAGAGACCTTGATTGTGGTCTGTGTCAAGGAATAGATGGATGAAGAGACCTTGACTGAGGTCTGTGTCAAGGAATGAATGGATGAAGAGACCTTGATTGTGGTCTGTATCAAGGAATGAATGGATGAAGAGATCTTGATTGTGGTCTGTGTCAAGGAATGAATGGATGAAGAGACCTTGATTGTGGTCTGTGTCAAGGAATGAATGGATGAAGAGACATTGATTGTGGTCTGTTTCAAGGAATGAATGGATGAAGAGATCTTGATTGTGGTCTCTATCAAGGAATGGATGGATGAAGAGACATTGATTGTGGTCTGTGTCAAGGAATGGATGGATGAAGAGACATTGATTGTGGGCTCTATCAAGGAATGGATGGATGAAGAGACATTGATTGTGGTCTGTGGCAAGGAATGGATGGATGAAGAGACCTTGATTGTGGTCTGTATCAAGGAATGGATGGATGAAGAGATCTTGATTGTGGTCTCTATCAAGGAATGGATGGATGAAGAGACCTTGATTGTGGTCTGTGTCAAGGAATGGATGGATGAAGAAACCTTGACTGTGGTCTGTGTCAAGGAATGGATGGATGAAGAGACATTGATTGTGGTCTGTGTCAAGGAATGGATGGATGAAGAAACCTTGACTGTGGTCTTTGTCAAGGAATGGATGGATGAAGAGACATTGATTGTGGTCTGTGTCAAGGAATGAATGGATGAAGAGACCTTGATTGTGGTCTCTATCAAGGAATGGATGGATGAAGAGACCTTGATTGTGGTCTCTATCAAGGAATGGATAGATGAAGAGACCTTGATTGTGGTCTGTGTCAAGGAATGGATGGATGAAGAGACATTGATTGTGGTCTGTGTCAAGGAATGGATGGATGAAGAGACATTGATTGTGGTCTGTGTCAAGGAATGGATGGATGAAGAGACATTGATTGTGGTCTGTGTCAAGAAATGGATGGATGAAGAGACCTTGATTGTGGTCTGTATCAAGGAATGGATGGATGAAGAGACATTGATTGTGGTCTGTGTCAAGGAATGGATGGATGAAGAGACATTGATTGTGGTCTGTGTCAAGGAATGGATGGATGAAGAGACCGTGATTGTGGTCTGTATCAAGGAATGGATGGATGAAGAGACATTGATTGTGGTCTGTGTCAAGGAATGGATGGATGAAGAGACCTTGATTGTGGTGTGTATCAAGGAATGGATGGATGAAGAGACCTTGATTGTGGTCTGTGTCAAGGAATGGATGGATGAATAGACCTTGATTGTGGTCTGTATCAAGGAATGGATGGATGAAGAGACATTGATTGTGGTCTGTGTCAAGGAATGGATGGATGACGAGACATTGATTGTGGTCTGTATCAAGGAATGGATGGATGAAGAGACCTTGATTGTGGTCTGTATCAAGGAATGGATGGATGAAGAGACCTTGATTGTGGTCTGTATCAAGGAATGGATGGATGAAGAGACCTTGATTGTGGTCTGTATCAAGGAATGGATGGATGAAGAGACCTTGATTGTGGTCTGTATCAAGGAATGGATGGATGAAGAGACCTTGATTGTGGTCTGTATCAAGGAATGGATGGATGAAGAGACCTTGATTGTGGTCTGTATCAAGGAATGGATGGATGAAGAGACATTGATTGTGGTCTGTATCAAGGAATGGATGGATGAAAAGACCTTGATTGTGGTCTGTATCAAGGAATGGATGGATGAAGAGATCTTGATTGTGGTCTCTATCAAGGAATGGATGGATGAAGAGACCTTGATTGTGGTCTGTGTCAAGGAATGGATGGATGAAGAGACCTTGATTGTGGTCTGTGTCAAGGAATGGATGGATGAAGAGACCTTGATTGTGGTCTGTGTCAAAGAATGGATGGATGAAGAGACCTTGATTGTGGTCTGTGTCAAGGAATGGATGGATGAAGAGACCTTGATTGTGGTCTGTGTCAAGGAATGGATGGATGAAGAGACCTTGATTGTGGTCTGTGTCAAGGAATGGATGGATGAAGAGACATTGATTGTGGTCTGTGTCAAGGAATGGATGGATAAAGAGACCTTGTTTGTGGTCTGTGTCAAGGAATGGATGGATGAAGAGACCTTGATTGTGGTCTGTGTCAAGGAATGGATGGATAAAGAGACCTTAATTGTGGTCTGTGTCAAGGGATAGACAACTTTGGTCATGTCCAGGAATTACAATGGATGGAGAGATCTTGACTGTGGTCTATATGTCTAGGAATTACAATGGATGGGGAGATCTTGAATATGATCTATATGTCTAGGAATTACAATGGATGGAGAGATCTTGACTGTGGTCTATATGTCTTGGAATTATAATGGGTGGAGAGATCTTGACTGTGATCTATATGTCCAGGAATTACAATGGATGGAGAGATCTTGACTGAGGTTTATATGTCCAGGAATTACAATAGGTGGAGACATCTTGACTGCGGTCTATATGTCTTGGAATTATAATGGATGGAGAGATCTTGACTATGATCTATATATCTAGGAATTACAATGGATGGAGAGATCTTGATTGTGCTCTCTCTATATGTCCAGGAATTACAATGGATGGAGAGATCTTGACTGTGGTCTATATTTCTAGGAATTATAATGGGTGGAGAGATTTTGACTGTGATCTATATGTCTAGGAATTACAATGGATGGAGAGATCTTGACTATGGTCTATATGTCTAGGAATTACAATGGGTGGAGATATCTTGACTGTGGTCTATATGTCCAGGAATTACAATGGATGGAGAGATCTTGACTGTGCTCTATATGTCCAGGAATTACAATGGATGGAGAGATCTTGACTGTGGTTTATATGTCCAGGAATTACAATGGATGGAGAGATCTTGACTGTGGTTTATATGTCTAGGAATTACAATGGATGGAGAGATCTTGACTGTGGTTTATATGTCCAGGAATTACAAAGGATGGAGAGATCTTGACTGTGGTCTATATGTCTAGGAATTACAATGGATGGAGAGATCTTGACTGTGCTCTATATGTCCAGGAATTACAATGGATGGAGAGATCTTGACTGTGCTCTATATGTCCAGGAATTACAATGGATGGAGAGATCTTGACTGTGCTCTATATGTCCAGGAAATACAATGGATGGAGAGATCTTGACTGTGCTCTATATGTCCAGGAATTACAATGGATGGAGAGATCTTGACTGTGCTCTATATATCTAGGAATTACAATGGATGGAGAGATCTTGACTGTGCTCTATATGTCCAGGAATTACAATGGATGGAGAGATCTTGACTGTGCTCTATATGTCCAGGAATTACAATGGATGGAGAGATCTTGACTGTGCTCTATATATCCAGGAATTACAATGGATGGAGAGATCTTGACTATGCTCTATATATCCAGGAATTACAATGGATGGAGAGATCTTGACTATGCCCTATATATCCAGGAATTACAATGGATGGAGAGATCTTGACTGTGCTCTATATATCCAGGAATTACAATGGATGGAGAGATCTTGACTGTGCTCTATATGTCCAGGAATTACAATGGATGGAGAGATCTTGACTGTGCTCTATATGTCCAGGAATTACAATGGATGGAGAGATCTTGACTGTGCTCTATATATCCAGGAATTACAATGGATGGAGAGATCTTGGCTATGCTCTATATATCCAGGAATTACAATGGATGGAGAGATCTTGACTATGCTCTATATATCCAGGAATTACAATGGATGGAGAGATTTTGACTATGCTCTATATGTCCAGGAATTACAATGGATGGAGAGATCTTGACTGTGGTCTATATGTCCAGGAATTACAATGGATGGAGAGATCTTGACTATGCTCTATATATCCAGGAATTACAATGGATGGAGAGATCTTGACTATGCTCTATATATCCAGGAATTACAATGGATGGAGAGATCTTGACTGTGCTCTATATGTCTAGGAATTACAATGGATGGAGAGATCTTGACTGTGCTCTATATGTCCAGGAATTACAATGGATGGAGAGATCTTGACTGTGCTCTATATGTCCAGGAATTACAATGGATGGAGAGATCTTGACTGTGCTCTATATGTCTAGGAATTACAATGGATGGAGAGATCTTGACTGTGCTCTATATGTCCAGGAATTACAATGGATGGAGAGATCTTGACTATGCTCTATATGTCCAGGAATTACAATGGATGGAGATATCTTGACTGTGGTCTATATGTCCAGGAATTACAATGGATGGAGAGATCTTGACTGTGCTCTATATGTCCAGGAATTACAATGGATGGAGAGATCTTGACTGTGCTCTATATATCCAGGAATTACAATGGATGGAGAGATCTTGAGTGTGCTCTATATGTCTAGGAATTACAATGGATGGAGAGATCTTGACTGTGCTCTATATGTCTAGGAATTACAATGGATGGAGAGATCTTAACTGTGGTCCATATATCCAGGAATTACAATGGGTGGAGAGATCTTGACTGTGGTCTATATGTCTAGGAATTACAATGGGTGGAGAGATCTTGACTGTTGTTTATATGTCTAGGAATTACAATGGATGGAGAGATCTTAACTGTGGTCTGTGTCAAGGAATGGGTGGATGGAGAGACCTTTACTGTGGTCTGTGTCAAGGAATGGGTGGATGGAGAGACCTTTACTGTGGTCTGTATCAAGGAATGGGTGGATGGAGAGACCTTTACTGTGGTCTATGTCAAGGAATGAGTGGATGGAGAGACCTTGTATGTGGTCTGTGTCAAGGAATGGGTGGATGGAGAGACCTTGTCTGTGATCTGTGTCAAGGAATTAGGATGGATTGAGAGACATGTATGTGGTCTGTGTCAAGGAATGAGTGGATGGAGAGATCTTGTCTGTGGTCTGTGTTAGGGATTGGATGGGGAGAACTTATATGTGGTTTGAGTCAAGGAATTAGGATGGATGGAGAGATCTTGACTGTGGCCTGTGTCATGGAACTAGGATGGATGGAGAGACCTTGTATGTCGTCTGTGTCAGGGATTGGATGGGGAGACCTTGTATGTGGTCTATGTCAAGGAATTAGGATGGATTAAGAGACCTTATATGTGGTCTGAGTCAGGGATTGGATGGGGAGACCTTGTATGATCCTGTGTCAGGGATTGGATGGGGAGACCTTGTATGTGGTCTGTGTCAAGGAATTAGGATGGATTAAGAGACCTTGTATGTGGTCTGAGTCAGGGATTGGATGGGGAGACCTTGTATGTGGCCTGTGTCAGGGATTGGATGGGGAGACCTTGTATGTGGTCTGTGTCAAGGAGTCAGGATGGATGGGGAGACCTTGTATGTGGTCTGCGTTTAGGAATGGATGGATTGAGAGACCTTGTATGTGGTCTGAAAGGAACTAGGATGGATGGAGAGATCTTGACTGTGGTCTGTGTTAAGGAGTCAGGATGGATGGGGAGACCTTGACTGTGGTCTGTGTTGAGGAGTCAAGATGGATGGGGAGACCTTGTATGTAGTCTGTGTCAGGGATTGGATGGGGAGACCTTGTATGTGGTCTGTGTCAAGAAATGGATGTATTGAGAGACCTTGTGTGTGGTCTGTGTCACAGAATGGATAGATGGAGAGACCTTGTATGTGGTCTATGTCAAGGAATGGGTGGATGGAGAGACCTTTTATGTGGTCAGTGTCAGGGAATTGTTGGGGAGACCTTGTATGTGGTCTGTGTCAAGGATTAGATGGAGAGACCTTGTATGTGGTCTGTGTCATGGATTGGATGGAGAGATGTTGTATGTGGTCTGTGTCAGGGATTGGATGGAGAGACCTTGTATGTGGTCTGTGTCAGGGAATGGATGGAGAGACATTGTATGTGGTCTGTGTCAGGGAATGGACGGGGAGACCTTGTATGTGGTCTGTGTCAGGGAATGGATGGATGTTGAAACTTTGACTGTGGTCTGTGTCAGGGAATGGATGGAGAGACCTTGTATGTGGTCTGTGTCAGGGAATGGATGGAGAGACCTTGTATGTGGCCTGTGTCAGGGAATGGATGGAGAGACCTTGTATGTGGTCTGTGTCAAATACTGGATGGAGCCTTAACTCTAGACAACTTGCCTTAACTCTAGACAACTTGCCTTAACTCTAGACAACTTGCCTCTTAACCTAGACAACTTGCCTTAACTATAGACAACTTGCCTTAACTCTAGACAACTTGCCTTAACTCTAGACTACTTGCCTTAACTCTAGACAACTTGCCTTAACTCTAGACAACTTGCCTTAACCTAGACAACTTGCCTTAACTCTAGACAATTTTCCTTAACTCTAGACAACTTGTCTTAACCTAGACAACTTGCCTTAACTATAGACAACTTGCCTTAACTCTAGACAACTTGCCTTAACTATAGACAACTTGCCTTAAATATAGACAACTTGCCTTAACTATGGACAACTTGCCTTAAATATAGACAAGTTGCCTTAACTATAGACAACTTGCCTTAACTATGGACAACTTGCCTTAACTCTAGACAACTTGCCTTAACTCTAGACAACTTGCCTTAACTCTAGACAACTTGCCTTAACTCTAGACAACTTGCCTTAACTATAGACAACTTGCCTTAACTCTAGACAACTTGCCTTAACTCTAGACAACTTGCCTTAACTCTAGACAACTTGCCATAACTATAGACAACTTGCCTTAACTCTAAACAACTTCCTTGAACTCTAGACAACTTGCTTGAACTCTAGACAACTTGCCTTAACTCTAGACAACTTGCCTTAACTCTAGACAACTTGCCTTAACTCTAGACAACTTGCCTTAACTCTAGACAACTTGCCTTAACACTAGACAACTTGCCTTAACTCTAGACAACTTGCCTTAACCTAGATGACTTGCCTTAACTCTAGACAACTTGCCTTAACTCTAGACAATTTTCCTTAACTCTAGACAACTTGTCTTAACCTAGACAACTTGCCTTAACTATAGACAACTTGCCTTAACTCTAGACAACTTGCCTTAACTCTAGACAACTTGCCTTAACTCTAGACAACTTGCCTTAACTCTAGACAACTTGACTTAACTCTAGACAACTTGCCTTAACTCTAGACAACTTGCCTTAACTCTAGACAACTTGACTTAACTCTAGACAACTTGCCTTAACTCTAGACAACTTGCCTTAACTCTAGACAACTTGCCTTAACTATAGACAACTTGACTTAACTATAGACAACTTGACTTAACTCTAGGCAACTTGCCTTAACTCTAGACAACTTGCCTTAACTCTAGACAACTTGACTTAACTCTAGACAACTTGACTTAACTATAGACAACTTGACTTAACTCTAGACAACTTGCCTTAACTCTAGACAACTTGCCTTAACTCTAGACAACTTGACTTAACTCTAGACAACTTGACTTAACTCTAGACAACTTGCCTTAACTCTAGACAACTTGACTTAACTATAGACAACTTGACTTAACTCTAGACAACTTGCCTTAACTCTAGACAACTTGCCTTAACTCTAGACAACTTGCCTTAACTCTAGACAACTTGACTTATCTATAGACAACTTGACTTAACTCTAGACAACTTGCCTTAACTCTAGACAACTTGACTTAACTCTAGACAACTTGACTTAACTATAGACAACATGCCACCCCCTCCCATTAACAATTGACGTTGTTTTGATTTCTAACTTTAAAAGTTTTAGTTATAAAAAAAAAGTGATACAGAAGTTTGAAATTAAATTCAACTTCAGATGATTCAAACCATCCTCAGTTCTTTTGCTAGCAAGTGGCAGCAATACTCCAATACTGTACGCCGAGGAGGGTATCTGAGCACTACAGTGTTGTCAATGAGGATGTTCTACAGACTAAACTAAACTAGTTGTGACCAAACCAGTAAAATAATAGTGTTAAAACTGGATGCTTGGTTGTAAAACTGGATGCTTGGTTGTAAAACTGGATGACTGATGTAAAACTGGATGACTGTTGTAAAACTGGATGCTTGGTTGTAAAACTGGATGACTGTTGTAAAACTGGATGACTGATGTAAAACTGGATGACTGATGTAAAACTGGATGACTGTTGTAAAACTGGATGACTGATGTAAAACTGGATGACTGTTGTAAAACTGGATGACTGTTGTAAAACTGGATGACTGTTGTAAAACTGGATGACTGTTGTAAAACTGGATGATTGATGTAAAATTTGGATTGTTGTAAAACTGGACGACTAATAAAGACTGCATCAAAAAGAGATGTGAGTGAATGAATAACAAAACCCTCACAGCAAGGAGACGATCCATAACGGCCAGCCTGCCATCTAGCTCTGCAGCGCCACCTTCAATGACCTTGGTGATGAAGATTCCATTGTCCCCCGGAATGTGCTGGTTGCCTTTACCGCCGGCAATGCTGAACCCTAATCCTGAATCAGAGAGAGGAAAAAGAGAAAATACAACTTTAAAAAAAAAAATTTAATGAAAAGAAAAATAATTTTTAAAAAATTTTAAAAAATAAAAACAATTTGAAGCAGGAAAATAAAGAAAAGTGAAACAGAATGTAAACCCATTGCCATAAATGGAATCTTTGTTACGTCCTGGCCAGCTTTGTGCTAATGCCATTTTCAATTCTGAAGCCATGTCCTATGAGACTTAAAAAGTGATTCATGTTGTCCTATCTCAGACAGAAGAAGTTAATGATCATCCCGGGACATGCTGTCATATCAGATCATGTGCCATCACAGTATCTATCAGGATCAGTTTACGAGTTCTTCAATATTTAACCATGGCTTCATCTTGGTGATTAAAGTACTAGCTTCTAAATCCAAAGGTGAATGGGTTCGTACCCAGGAATATCACATTTCTGCCTTTCATTGTTCCATGACATATTTTCAAATGACAAACTGTAGTAACGGACTGAAGATAAAGATAAATGGAGGATGCTGATGTAGTAAATGACTAAAGATAGAGATAAATGGAGGATGCTGATGTAGTAACTGACTGAAGATAGAGATAAATGGAGGATTCTGATGTAGTAACTGACTGAAGATAGTGATAAATGGAGGATGCTGATGTAGTAACTGACTAAAGATAGAGATAAATGGAGGATGCTGATGTAGTAACTGACTGAAGATAGAGAAAAATGGAGGATGCTGATGTAGCAACTGACTGAAGATAGTGATAAATGGAGGATGCTGATGTAGCAACTGACTGAAGATAGAGATAAATAGAGGATGCTGATGTAGTAACTGACTAAAGATAGAGAGAAATGGAGGATGCTGATGTAGCAACTGACTAAAGATAGAGATAATGAATGATGCTGATGTAGTAAATGACTGAAGATAGAGATAAATGGAGGATGCTGATGTAGTAACTGAGTAAAAATAGAGATAAATGGAGGATGCTGATGTAGTAACTGACTGAAGATAGAGATAAATGGAGGATGCTGATGTAGTAACTGACTAAAGATAGAGATAAATGGATGATACTTATGTAGTAACTGACTAAAGATAGAGATAAATGGAGGATGCTGATGTAGTAACTGACTAAAGATAGAGATAAATGGAGGATGCTGATGTAGTAACTGACTAAAGATAGAGATAAATGGAGGATGCTGATGTAGTAACTGACTAAAGATAGAGATAAATGGAGGATGATGATGTAGTAACTGACTAAAGATAGAGATAAATGGAGGATGCTGATGTAGTAACTGACTAAAGATAGAGATAAATGGAGGATGCTGATGTAGTAACTGAGTAAAAATAGAGATAAATGGATGACATTTATGTAGTAACTGACTGAAGATAGAGATAAATGGATGACACTGTTGCAACAGTTAACTGAAGATAGAGATAAATGGATAACACTGTTGCAGTAACTGACTGAAGATAGAGATAAATGGATGACGCTGTTGCAACAATTGACTGAAGATAGAGATAAATGGATGCCGCTGATGTAGTAACTGACTGAAGATAGAGATAAATGGATGACACTGTTGCAACAATTGACTGAAGATAGAGATAAATGGATGATGCTGTTGCAACAATTGACTGAAGATAGAGATAAATGGATGACGCTGTTGCAACAATTGACTGAAGATAGAGATAAATGGATGACACTGTTGCAACAATTGACTGAAGATAGAGATAAATTGATGACGCTGTTGCAACAATTGACTGAAGATAGAGATAAATGGATGACGCTTTTGCAACAATTGACTGCAGATAGAGATCAACGGATGATGCCGTTGCAGTAACTGACTGAAGATATATCATCATCATCATCATGTGCCATACCAGTTGACGTAGGCGATCATGTCCTTGCACAATTTTCTATACATAGTGCATTGTATCAGTTCTGTTGTTGACATGGAAAACCATGCCATGACACCACGCTATCCAGCATCTTCTCTCTTTGTCATCCACGATCTTGCTTTCCCTGTATTTTGTCAGTTGTAACCAAGTATTCCAACTTTCCTCTTCTCATGATGTGTCCGAAAAATGTTGATTGTTTCTTTCTGATGTTTTTTAGGAGTTCCCTTTTTGTGTTGGCCTCGTTCAGAATTTCCTCATTGGTCTTTTTAGCTGTCCAAGGAACTTTCAACATTCTTTGAAGAAATCCCATCTCTGTGGCCTCTAATAATCTGATGCATTAACGATCACCCATGCTTATGATGGATATGTATATTATTATTATTACGTATGGACAGACATTAGGGAGCCGCGATAGCTCAGTGGTTGGTGAACTGGACTACCACGGACAAGGGGTAGGGTTCGATCCCAACCGACGGCTTCCGGGTTCACCCAGCCTTAAATGGGTACCGGATTTTTTTCTGGGAAAGTAAAGCAGCACGGGCGTAATACTGACCACATTACCCCAAAAATCATGTGCTGAAAGTCTGTAAAATATATGGTCACTAACACCATATTTCCCTATACGCCACTTGGCGTGACGGGGGTACTTTACTTTACTTTTACTATGGACAGACATTTGTTATAATATACTGAAAGGATTTTTTTTTTTAAATGAGAAAACAAGCCAGAGGTGAGCAATTGCCTGCTGCTGATCATTGATACTTCAGAGGTAGAACTCACCCTTGTTGCCCTTAATGAGCTCAACTTGCAGGACCGTCTCTGTGGGCAGCTTCAGTCTCTTCACATACTGGGGAGCCAAAATGCAGCATTTAGGCAAACTTAGGCTGGATGTTTTAGCTTCAGTGTGTAAACATTTGTCATGGAGTGCTACAGTGTGAGTAAGCTACTGTGATGAGAAAATATGTTACAGTGATCAGAAAAAATAGGTTACAGTGATGAGAAAATAGGTTACAGTGCTGAGAAAAATAGGTTACAGTGCTGATAAAAATAGGTTACAGTGCTGATAAAAATAGGTTACAGTGCTGAGAAAAATAGGTTACAGTGCTGAGAAAAAATAGGTTACAGTGCTGAGAAAAAATATGTTACAGTGCTGAGAAAATATGTTACAGTGCTGAGAAAAAATATGTTACAGTGCTGAGAAAATATGTTACAGTGCTAAGAAAAAAGGTTACAGTGATGAGACGCAATAGGTTACAGTGCTAAGAAAAAATAGGTTACAGTGCTGAGAAAAAATAGGTTACAGTGCTGAGAAAATAGGTTACAGTGCTGAGAAAATAGTTTACAGTGATGAGAAAATAGGTTACAGTAATGAGAAAATAGGTTACAGTGCTGATAAAATATGTTACAGTGCTGAGAAAATAGGTTACAGTGCTGAGAAAAATAGGTTACAGTGCAGACTGTTGAGAAAATAGGTTACATTGCTGAGAAAATAGGTTACAGTGATGAGAAAATAGGTTACAGTGCTGAGAAAATAGGTTACAGTGCTGAGAAAATAGGTTACAGTGATGAGAAAATATGTTACAGTGATGAGTGCTGAGAAAATAGGTTACAGTGCTGAGAAAACAGCATACATGCTGAAAAAACAGGATACAGTGCTGAGAAAATAGGTTACAGTGCTGAGAAAAATAGGTTACAGTGCTGAGAAAATAGGTTACAGTGCAGAGAAAATAGGGTACAGTGTTGCTATCTTAATAGGCTACATGCTGAGAAAACCGGATACAGTGCTGAGAAAACAAGCAACATGCTGAGAAAACAAGCTAAATGCTGAGAAAACAGGATACAGTGCTGAGAAAACAAGCAACATGCTGAGAAAACAGGATACAGTGCTGAGAAAACAGGATACAGTGCTGAGAAAACAAGCTACATGCTGAGAAAGCATGCTAAATGCTGAGAAAACAGGATACAGTGCTGAGAAAACAAGCTACTTGCTGAGAAAACAAGCTAAATGCTGAGAAAACAGGATATAGTGCTGAGAAAACAAGCTACATGCTGAGATACTAAGCTACATGCTGATAAAACAGGCTACATGCTGAGAAAACAGTCTACATGCTGAGAAAATTGGATACATGCTGAGAAAACAGACTACATGTTGAGAAAACAGGATACATGCTGAAAAAACAAGCTACATGCTGAGAAAACAAGCTAAATGCTGAGAAAACAGGCTACATGCTGAGAAAACAGGCTACATGCTGAGAAAACAGTCTACAATCTGAGAAAACAGGATACATGCTGAGAAAACAGGATACATGCTGAGAAAACAGGATACATGCTGAGAAAACAGACTACATGTTGAGAAAACAGGCTACATGCTGAGAAAACAGTCTACATGCTGAGAAGACAGACTACATTTTGAGAAAACAGACTACGTGTTGAGAAAGCAGGCTGCATGCTGAGAAAACAGGCTACATGCTGAGAAAACAGGTTACAGTGCTGAGAAAATAGGTTACAGTGCTGCTACGATAACAGGCTATAGTGCTGAGAAAAGAGGCTAGAGTGCTGCAATAAAAGCAGGCTACATGGATAAGGGAAAATGTGCTACAGAGCTAAGAAAGCAGGCTACTGTGCTGAGAAAACCAAGCTGTAGTGCTGAGAAAAGAGGCTACAGTGCTGTAATGGAAGCAGGTTACATGACTGAGAAAAAGGTCTACAGTCCTGCAATGAAAGCAGGTTATTAAAGTGCTGAGAAAGCAGGCTACAATGCTGTGATGAAAGTAGGCTACAGTGCTACAATGAGAACTGGCTAGTGCTGAGAAAACAAGCTACAGTGCTACAATGAGAGAGCTGTAAGAAGACCTGATCAAAGCATTACACGTAGAGAATGTTGCAATGCTGCAGTATGGGTAGGCTACAGTGTTGAGAGAACAGGCTACAGTGCTCACAGGAGAGATGGCTACATTGCTTACAGGTGAAATGGCTACAGTGTTGATAGAGAACAGGCTACAGTGCTCACAGGAGAGATGGCTACATTGCTTACAGATGAGATGGCTACAGTGCTGATAGAGAACAGGCTACAGTGCTCACAGGAGAGATGGCTACATTACTTACAGGTGAGACGGCTACAGTGCTGACAGAGAACAGGCTACAGTGCTCACAGGAGAGATGGCTACATTGCTTACAGGTGAGATGGTTACAGTGCTGACAGAGAACAGGCTACAGTGCTTACAGGAGAAGTGGCTACATTGCTTACAGGTGAGATGACTGCAGTGCTGATAGAGAACAGGCTACAGTGCTCACAGGTGAGATGACAACAGTGCGGTTAGGGAACAGGCTACAATGCTCACATGAGAGATGGCTACATTGCTCACAGGTGAGATGACTACAGTGCTGATAGAGAACAGGCTACAGTGCTCACAGGTGAGATGGCTACAGTGCTGATAGAGAACAGGCTACAGTGCTCACAGGTGAGATGGCTACAGTGATGATAGAGAACAGGCTACAGTGCTCACAGGTGAGATGGCTACAGTGCTGATAGAGAACAGGCTACAGTGCTCACAGGTGAGATGGCTACAGTGCTGATAGAGAACAGGCTACAGTGCTCACAGGTGAGATGACTACAGTGCTGATAGAGAACAGGCTACAGTGTAAGGAGAAAACTGGCTATGATTTTTGGGTGGAGAATATCACCTTCCTTAAGGAGAAAGGAAAGCTTTATCACTGGTACAGGAATTTAAGCTATGCTACTATGAGAAAAGTGAAATGCTAGACATTATAGTGAAGGAAAGCAAAAAGAAAGAACTCAGCCTTAATAGCAAAAAGACAGAGGTAATGGTAACAACAAAGAAAAAGACATCACCTCAGTGAAGAATAAAGACAAGTGGAACAATATTAAAACAGGTAAATGAATTTAAATATTTGGGAACTTTGTTAACCTCAGACAGAAGATGTACAAAAGAGGTGAGATGCAGAATGGCTCAGGCAAAAACAGCTTTCCAAAAATGAGGAAGATACTATGCAATTCATTTATGAAATAGAAACAAGAAAAAGAATTCTTAAATGTTATGTAGAGCCAGTCTTGGTATATGGATGCGAATCATGGACAATAGGACAACAGACAAGAAAATCACTGGTGTCTGTAGAAATGAGGTTTTACAGAAGATTGTTGAGAGTACCATGGACAGAGAAGAGTAATGAAAATGTTATGAGAGAGGTCAAAGCAAAAAGAGAGCTAATTTCCAATATTAGGAAGAGACAATCATCATTTTTGGCCATGTAATGAGAAGAGAATAACTGGAACATATATTGTAACAACTGGAAAAATTGAGGGACGAAGAGATAGAGGGAAGCAGATAGAAAAAATAACAGACAGCTTAAGAGAATGGCTTGGCAGAAGGTCAACAACAGAAATGATAAATAGCTGCCGAGATCAAAAATTGTGGAGAGACATGATCACCTACGCCAGTAGGCAGGGTACTTGATGATGATGATGATGACTACTGTGAGCAAAGAACATTTTGCAATATCAGGAGGGGAAAACTAGCAAACTCTTTCCGTACGTTTCACCACACTGTGTGCCATTCCAATTTCGACCATGTTTATTTCACAGCATAGTGCACCACTCTCAATTTTTTAGTGTGAACCATCTTCTTCTTCTGCCTTTCAGCTCCCTGTGGGGCATAGGTCTTCAACAGACACTTTCCAAGACGTTCTGTTTCTTGACATTCTTTTAAGATCATTCCATGTCTTCCCCATCATCTTCATCTCTGCTTCTATCTGTCTTCTCCAAGAATTCCTTGGTCTTTCTCTTCGTCTTTTCCCCTGGGGATTCCAAAAAAAAGGGCCTGTTGTGTAATACTCTCAGTTGGCTTCTGTAGTGTATGTCCTATCCAGCGCCATCGTCTTCGCTGTATCTCTTTATCCACTGGTATTTGACTGGTAGGGAGCCACGATACCTCAGTGTTTAGTGAACTGGACTACAAAGGACAAGGGGTAGGGTTCAATCCTAACCGATGGCTTCTGGGTTCACCCAGCCTTAAATGGGTACCGGATTTTATTTCTGGGAAAGTAAAGCGGCACGGGCGCAATACCGACCACATTACCTCAAAAATTATGTGTCGAAGGTCTGTAAAATTTATGGTCACTAACACCATATTCCCTATATGCCACTTGGAGTGATTAGAGCTCTTTACAACTTTTTTTAAACATGATTGATATGAAGTAGGGATCACCCTACATCGGAAAATAGGTACAAGAGATGCTGCTCAGGTAAAGTAAGATGCCCTGGCTTAGTATAGACCACATGGTCGATAAAATGTGCAGAAACTATAATACCCACAAATCGTGGATAGAGACATCATTACTTAATTAGTTGTCCATAAAAAAAAGTTTAAAGTACCCCTGTCACGCCAAGTGACATATAGGGAATATGGTGTTAGTGACCATAAAGTTTACAGACTTTCGGCACATGATTTTTGGGGTAATGTGGTCGGTATTATGCCCATGCCGGTTTACTTTCCCATAAAAAAAGCCGGTACCCATTAAAGGCTGGGGAACCGGAAGTCGTCGGTAGGGATCAAACCCTACCTCTTGTCCTTTGTAGTCCGGTTCACTAATCTCTGAGCTATCGTGGCTCCCAGGAGTTGTCCATGATTGGTGCAAATTTGAGAAGATTGTTATGTAATGATATTGTACAATTTTCTCTCCATTTAATGAAGTGATGAACATACACTTGTGAAAATATGTTACTTGTAAACTGTGACAGAACATAACAAAGAACACTTGTGTAAATGAAACAGGAAGGGAGGGAGGGAGGGAGGGAGGGAGGGAGGGGGGGAGGGAGGGAGGGAGGGAGGGAGGGAGGGAGGGAGGGAGGGAGGGAGGGAGGGAGGGAGGGAGGGAGGGAGGGAGGGAGGAAGGAGGAAGGAAGGAAGGAAGGAAGGAAGGAAGGAAGGAAGGAAGGAAGGAAGGAAGGAAGGAAGGAAGGAAGGAAGGAAGGAAGGAAGGAAGGAAGGAAGGAAGGAAGGAAGGAAGGAAGGAAGGAAGGAAGGAAGGAAGGAAGGAAGGAAGGAAGGAAGGAAGGAAGGAAGGAAGGAAGGAAGGAAGGAAGGAAGGAAGAAGGAAGGAAGGAAGGAAGGAAGGAAGGAAGGAAGGAAGGAAGGAAGGAAGGAAGGAAGGAAGGAAGGAAGGAAGGAAGGAAGGAAGAAGGAAGGAAGGAAGGAAGGAAGGAAGGAAGGAAGGAAGGAAGGAAGGAAGGAAGGAAGGAAGGAAGAAGGAAGGAAGGAAGGAAGGAAGGAAGGAAGGAAGGAAGGAAGGAAGGAAGGAAGGAAGGAAGGAAGGAAGGAAGGAAGGAAGGAAGGAAGGAAGGAAGGAAGGAAGGAAGGAAGGAAGGAAGGAAGGAAGGAAGGAAGGAAGGAAGGAAGGAAGGAAGGAAGGAAGGAAGGAAGGAAGGAAGGAAGGAAGGAAGGAAGGAAGGAAGGAAGGAAGGAAGGAAGGAAGGAAGGAAGGAAGGAAGGAAGGAAGGAAGGAAGGAAGGAAGGAAGGAAGGAAGGAAGGAAGGAAGGAAGGAAGGAAGGAAGGAAGGAAGGAAGGAAGGAAGGAAGGAAGGAAGGAAGGAAGGAAGGAAGGAAGGAAGGAAGGAAGGTAAAATGAAGTAGAGTAGAGATTTGACATTGAAGAAATGACTAGAACACAACTGACCAGGACAACTTTGCGTCCGGCTTGTTTGAGAGCATCCACAGCAGACGCATGGGTAGTGTTGCTGACATCGATGTTGTTGACTCGAACAATGACATCGTTGAGCCTGTGTAATAAACAAAATTATATTAAGTATGGTTAAATAATGGATGCTTGGATACTCAAGAGGATTTGTGGAAATGTGTGGATAATAGTTATATGGATACTTATTAGATTAGTGCATATGTGTGTATCTTCTCCCTCTCCTTCCATTCCACAAAGTCAGACTGTCCCTGTATCTTCCCTCTCTCCTTCCATCCCACAAAGTCAGACTGTCCCTGTATCTTCTCTCTTTTATTCCATCCCACAAAGTCAGACTGTCCCTGTATCTTCTCTCTCTCCTTCCATCCCACAAAGTCAGACTGTCTCTGTATCTTCTCTCTCTCCTTCCATCCCACAAAGTCAGACTGTCCCTGTATCTTCTCTCTCTCCTTCCATCCCACAAAGTCAGACTGTCCCTGTATCTTCTCTCTCTCCTTCCATCCCACAAAGTCAGACTGTCCTTGTAGCTTCTCTCTCCTTCCATCCCACAAAGGCAGACTGTCCCTGTATCTTCCCTCTCTCCTTCCATCCCACAAAGTCAGACTGTCCCTGTATCTTCCCTCTCTCCTTCCATCCCACAAAGGCAGACTGTCCCTGTATCTTCTCTCTCTCCTTCCATCCCACAAAGTCAGACTGTCCCTGTATCTTCCCTCTCTCCTTCCATCCCACAAAGTCAGACTGTCCCTGTATCTTCACTCTCTCCTTCCATCCCAAATAGTCAGACTGTCCCTGTATCTTCTCTCTCTCCTTCCATCCCACAAAGTCAGACTGTCCCTGTATGTTCTCTCCTTTATTCCATCCCACAAAGTCAGAATGTCCCCGTATCTTCTCTCTCTCTCCTTCCATCCCACAAAGTCAGACTGTCCCTGTATCTTCCCTCTCTCCTTCCATCCCACAAAGTACGACTGTCCCTGTATCTTCCCTCTCTCCTTCCATCCCACAAAGTCAGACTGTCCCTGGTATCTTTCCTCTCTCCTTCCATCCCACAAAGTCAGACTGCCCCTGTATCTTCCCTCTCTCCTTCCATCCCACAAAGTCAGACTGTCCCCGTATCTTCTCTCTCTCCTTCCATCCCACAAAGTCAGACTGTCCCCGTATCTTCCCTCTCTCCTTCCATCCCACAAAGTCAGACTGTCCCCGTATCTTCCCTCTCTCCTTCCATCCCACAAAGTCAGACTGTCCCTGTATCTTCTCTCTCTCCTTCCACCCCACAAAGTCAGACTGCCCCTGTATCTTCCCTCTCTCCTTCCATCCCACAAAGTCAGACTGTCCCTGTATCTTCCCTCTCTCCTTCCATCCCACAAAGTCAGACTGTCCCTGTATCTTCTCTCTCTCCTTCCATCCCACAAAGTCAGACTGCCCCTGTATCTTCCCTCTCTCCTTCCATCCCACAAAGTCAGACTGTCCCTGGTATCTTCCCTCTCTCCTTCCATCCCACAAAGTCAGACTGTCCCTGTATCTTCCCTCTCTCCTTCCATCCCACAAAGTCAGACTGTCCCTGTATCTTCTCTCTCTCCTTTCATCCCACAAAGTCAGACTGTCCCTGTATCTTCTCTCTCTCCTTCCATCCCACAAAGTCAGACTGCCCCTGTATCTTCCCTCTCTCCTTCCATCCCACAAAGTCAGACTGTCCCTGTATCTTCTCTCCTTCCATCCCACAAAGTCAGACTGTCCCTGTATCTTCTCCCTCTCCATCCATCCCACAAAGTCAGACTGTCCCTGTATCTTCTCTCCTTTATTCCATCCCACAAAGTCAGACTGTCCCCGTATCTTCTTTCACTCCTTCCATCCCACAAAGTCAGAATGTCCCTGTATCTTCTCTCCTTCCATCCCACAAAGTCAGACTGTCCCCGTATCTTCTCACTTTTATTTCATCCCACAAAGTCAGACTGTCCCTGTATCTTCTCTCTCTCCTTCCATCCCACAAAGTCAGACTGTCTCTGTATCTTCTCTCTCTCCTTCCATCCCACAAAGTCAGACTGTCCTTGTATCTTCTCTCTCTCCTTCCATCCCACAAAGTCAGACTGTCCCTGTATCTTCCCTCTCTCCTTCCATCCCACAAAGTCAGACTGTCCCTGTATCTTCACTCTCTCCTTCCATCCCAAAAGTCAGACTGTCCCTGTATCTTCTCTCTCTCCTTCCGTCCCAAAAAGTCAGACTGTCCCTGTATCTTCTCTCCTTTATTCCATCCCACAAAGTCAGACTGTCCCTGTATCTTCCCTCTCTCCTTCCATCCCACAAAGTCCGACTGTCCCTGTATCTTCCCTCTCTCCTTCCATCCCACAAAGTCAGACTGTCCCCGTATCTTCTCTCCTTCCATCCCACAAAGTCAGACTGTCCCTGTATCTTCTCTCTCTCCTTCCATCCCACAAAGTCAGACTGTCCCTGTATCTTCTCTCCTTCCATCCCACAAAGTCAGACTGTCCCTGTATCTTCTCTCCTTCCATCCCACAAAGTCAGACTGTCCCTGTATCTTCTCCCTCTCCATCCATCCCACAAAGTCAGACTGTCCCTGTATCTTCTCTCCTTTATTCCATCCCACAAAGTCAGACTGTCCCCGTATCTTCCCTCTCTCCTTCCATCCCACAAAGTCAGACTGTCCCTGTAATTTCCCTCTCTCCTTCCATCCCACAAAGTCAGATTGTCCCTGTATCTTCTCTCCCTCCTTCCATCCCACAAAGTCAGACTGTCCCTGTATCTTCTCCCTCTCCATCCATCCCACAAAGTCAGACTGTCCCTGTATCTTCTCTCCATTATTCCATCCCACAAAGTCAGACTGTCCCTGTATCTTCTCTCCTTCCATCCCACAAAGTCAGACTGTCCCCGTATCTTCTCTCCCTCCTTCCATCCCACAAAGTCAGACTGTCCCTGTATCTTCTCTCTCTCCTTCCATCCCACAAAGTCAGACTGTCCCTGTATCTTCTCTCCCTCCTTCCATTCCACAAAGTCAGACTGTCCCTGTATCTTCTCTCCTTTATTCCATCCCACAAAGTTAGACTGTCCCTGTATCTTCTCTCTTTTATTCATCCCACAAAGTCAGACTGTCCCTGTATCTTCTCTCTTTTATTCCATCCCACAAAGTCAGACTGTCCCTGTATCTTCTCTCTCTCCTTCCATCCCACAAAGTCAGACTGTCCCTGTATCTTCTCTCCTTTATTCCATCCCACAAAGTCAGACTGTCCCTGTATCTTCTCTCTCTCCTTCCATCCCACAAAGTCAGACTGTCCCTGTATCTTCTCTCCCTCCTTCCATCCCACAAAGTCAGACTGTCCCTGTATCTTCTCTCCCTCCTTCCATCCCACAAAGTCAGACTGTCCCTGTATCTTCTCTCTTTTATTCCATCCCACAAAGTCAGAATGTCCCTGTATCTTCTCTCCTTTATTCCATCCCACAAAGTCAGACTGTCCCTGTATCTTCTCTCCCTCCTTCCATCCCACAAAGTCAGACTGTCCCTGTATCTTCTCTCCTTTATTCCATCCCACAAAGTCAGACTGTCCCTGTATCTTCTCTCCTTTATTCCATCATACAAAGTCAGACTGTCCCTGTATCTTCTCTCCTTTATTCCATCCCACAAAGTCAGACTGTCCCTGTATCTTCTCTCCTTTATTCCATCCCACAAAGTCAGACTGTCCCTGTATCTTCTCTCCTTTATTCAATCCCACAAAGTCAGACTGTCCCTGTATCTTCTCTCTTTTATTCCATCCCACAAAGTCAGACTGTCCCTGTATCTTCTCTCCTTTATTCCATCCCACAAAGTCAGACTGTCCCTGTATCTTCTCTCCCTCCTTCCATCCCACAAAGTCAGACTGTCCCTGTATCTTCTCTCCCTCCTTCCATCCCACAAAGTCAGACTGTCCCTGTATCTTCTCTCCCTCTTTCCATCCCAAAAAGTCAGACTGCCCCTGTATCTTCTCTCCCTCCTTCCATCCCACAAAGTCAGACTGTCCCTGTATCTTCTCTCCCTCCTTCCATCCCACAAAGTCAGACTGTCCCTGTATCTTCTCTCCCTCCTTCCATCCCACAAAGTCAGACTGTCCCTGTATCTTCTCTCCTTTATTCCATCCCACAAAGTCAGACTGTCCCTGTATCTTCTCTCCATCCTTCCATCCCACAAAGTCAGACTGTCCCCGTATCTTCTCTCTCTCTTCCTCTATCGCCCACTCTCTCTCCTTCCATCATATAATGTCAGACTGTCCCTCTATCCTCTGAACACAGACTGCTCCAGTAATTAGTTTACATTTTTCTCAAACTGCTGCTATCAATTATCTTCAAACTGCATGCACGGCCGTGTTTTAACATTGATCAAAAACACCCAATCAATAATCAACATTGTCATCAACAATCTCCCAACAAAAACGACGTACTGGTACCGCGACCCTGACCTCATGGGTTCATTTCCTGTTGATATTTCCAAGTTGAGGCGACTCTCGAAGCTCTACGGGATATGGCGTTTGAGGGGCCAGTGGTGGGATGTGGTATACACTCCAAGGTATGGTGGCAGCTTTACAGAAAATGAACACAACAAAATAGTGACGTTTCGGCCTGCAGCCTTCTTCAGACGACAGGGACACCGACAACAAATGGTGAGTCACAAATATCTATAGCTACAGGTCGGATGATAAAGTTAGGGAGAGGTGGATAGAAGTATGAGTGATAGGATGGTGAGACTAACTGTGACCATACCTTGGAATGTATACCACACTACACTACTGGCACCTTGCTACCAGCTTTACCGCAGCACTGCAATTAGTTGCCTGTTCCCCATATGACGTTTAAGCAGAGTACATAAACAACAAAGTAAAGAGCCACCCTCCCCCCCCCCCCGGTCACGCCAAGTGGCGTATAGGGAATATGGTGTTAGTGACCATGATTTTTGGGGTAATGTGGTCGGTATTACGCCCGTGCCGTTTTACTTTCCCATTTAAAAAATCAGGTACCCATTTACGGCTGGGTGAACCTGGAAGAGACAATTATCATTTTTTTTGCCATGTAATGAGAAGAAAACAACTTGAATATATTGTAACAACTGGAAAAATTGAGGGACGGAGATATAGAGGGAAGCAGATAGAAAAAAATAACAGACAGCTTAAGAGAATGGCTTGGCAGAAGGTCAACAACAGAAATGATAAATAGCTGCAGAGATCAAAAGTTGTGGAGAGACATGATCACCTGCGCCACTAGGCCCGATACTTGATGATGATGATGAACCTGGAAGCTGTCGGTTGGGATCGAGCCAACCTCTTGTCCTTTGCAGGCCAGTTATCAGGTATCTACAAATTCATAGACGCAACAAGAGAGAAACAGAAAACGGATACTGGACAGCTTCAGAAAATGGTAGGGCAGGAAAATACGAAGTGAGAAAGATCTGCTACGACATGATCACCTATGCCAACAGGCATTGTCTATGGAAAATAATGTTAACACTTGATATTTCAAAATAATTGTCAAGCGCTATGTGACTGTCTTTACTAGATGTACAATCACACACATATATATGTGTGTGTGTGTGTATATATATATATATATATATATATATATATATATATATATATATATATATATCTCCGGTGTGTTGCCGGGGCCTCATTATGAGGGAGGTAAATAATAGTGACACTGTAACCTTCCAGGCATGTCGTAAGAGGCGACTAAGGAGACTGATCGATGGCTTGACAAGCTGTCATTGTAAAAAGTATTGTTATGGAAACAGAGCCATAGACTTTAGAAGCAGTTATTTCTGCAATATGTGCCATTTTGGCATGCAAGGTTTCTGTTTTTGAGATTATGGTTCTGTCCTATGTGCCGTCTTCGGCTCTAAAGGACAATAGATAGAAGATTAGCTAAGTTTAGTGAAGTGAAGTTTAGTGAAGTGAAGTGTAGTGAAGTGAAGTGTAGTGAAGTGAAGTGTAGTGTAGTGAAGTGTAGTGAAGTGAATTGAAGTTTAGTGAATTGAAGTTTAGTGAAGTGAAGTTTAGGTACGTTTAGTTTAGGTACGTTTAGTTTAGGTACGTTTAGTTTAGATACGTTAAGTTTAGGTACGTTTAGTTTAGGTACGTTTAGTTTAGGTACGTTTAGTTTAGGTACGTTTAGTTTAGGCACGTTTAGTTTAGTTACGTTTAGTTTAGTTACGTTTAGTTTAGTTACGTTTAGTTTAGTTACGTTTAGTTTAGTTACGTTTAGTTTAGTTAAGTTACGTTTAGTTAAGTTACGTTTAGTTAGGTTAAGTTCAGGTTAAGTTAAGTTCAGGTTAAGTTCAGGTTAAGTTCAGGTTACGTTCAGGTTACGTTTCAGGTTACGTTCAGGTGAAGTTTAGGTGAAGTTTAGGTGAAGCCTAGGTGAAGTCTAGGTGAAGTCTAGGTGAAGTTCAGGTGAAGTTCAGGTGAAGTTCAGGTGAAGTTCAGGTTAAGTTCAGATTAAGTTTAGGTTAAGTTTAGGTTAAGTTTAGGTGAAGTTTAGGTGAAGTTTAGGTGAAGTTTGGGTTAAGTTTGGGTTAAGTTTTGGTTAAGCTTGGGTTAAGTTTGGGTTAAGTTTGGGTTAAGTTTGGTTTAAGTTTGGGTTAAGTTTAGGTTAAGTTTAGGTTAAGTTTAGGTTAAGTTTAGGTTAAGTTTAGGTTAAGTTTAGGTTAAGTTTAGGTTAAGTTTAGGTTAGTTAAGTTAGACGTACGGACGGACGGACGGACGGACGGACGGACGGACGGACGGACGGACGGACGGACGGACAGACAGACAGACAGACAGACAGACAGACAGACAGATATATCGGCAGACCTAAACTACGATATAGAGATATTTGTAAATCATCTCTTAATAACTTCTCCATCTGTGAAAATGACTGGAACATCTAGCAAGAGATTACACATCATGGACAACCTATATAAGGAATGGTATAACATCAATTGAGGCTGTACTATGGCAAAACATGAAAGAGAAATAACCAATGGAAAAAAAAGGATGGAAAACCCTGTGAATCAGACTTATTCATTCTGTGGCCATGTGTGTTTGTCAAACATTGGTAAAATTAGCCATGAGAGAAGCTGTTCAGCAAAAATAAAACCTCAAAAAATACTACTTCCCTGAAGTTTAAAGTACGCCTGTCACGCCAAGTGACGTATAGGGAATATGGTGTTAGTGACCATCAATTTTACAGACTTTCGGCACATGATTTTTGGGGTAATGTGGTCGGTATTATACCCATGCCGATTTCTATCTATCTATTGTCCTTTCGAGCCGAAGACGGCACATAGGGCAGAACCACAATCTCAAAAACAGAAACCTTGCTTGCCAAAATAGCACATATTGCAGAGATCACTGCTTCTAAAATCTATGGCTGTTTCTATAACAATACTTTTTACAATGACAGCTTGTCAAGCCATCGATCATATACCCATGCCGCTTTACTTTCCCAGAAACAAATCCGGTACCCATTAAAGGCTGGGTGAACCGGAGCCGTCGGTTGAGATCGAACCCTACCTTTTGTCCTTTGTAGCTCAGTTCACTAATCTTTAAGCTATCGTGGCTCCCAGGAGTTGTCCATGATTGGTACAAATTTGAGAAGATTGTTATGTAATGATATTGTACAATTTCCTCTCCATTTAATGAAGTGATGAACATACACTTGTGCAAATATGTTACTTGTAAACTGTGACAGAACATAATAAAGCACACTGTGTAAAAAAAAATAACTACGAATCAGCCTACACTAAACCGTCTGACAAGACGAAAAAGGGCCACATATATATAATGATAATAAAATATAACAAAGAGAACTCTACACCCATTGATATAAAAAGAGGAGTAAGACAGGGATGCATCCTATCACCAAGCTTGTTCAATCTATACACTGAGCAAATCTTTAAAAACATCACAGATATGCCAAGCCTAAACATTAATGGAAAGATAATCAATAACCTAAGATTTGCTGACGATACTGTACTACTAGCAGAAAATCCTAAAGACCTACAACAATTACTTAATGAAATAAACATGACAAGCAAAAAATATGGACTAGATATGAATATCAAAAATACTAAAACTATGATCATAAAGAAAGAAAATACTCAAAACCCACAAGTGGATATCAAAATTGAAGGAATAGACCTGGAGACAGTTAAGAACTACAACTACCTTGGACATACTATAACCAGTGATGGAAAATGTACAACTGAAATAAACAAAAGAATAGGAATGGCAAAAAGTAATTTTAATGTCATGAAAAATATACTAACATCAAAACAAATAACACCAAGGCTAAAACTAAGAATAGAAAAATGTTACATCTTCTCAATATTCCTATATGGTGCTGAAACATGGACATTAGACAAGAAAACAGAACAGACAATTGAAGAAAACAGAACAGACAATTGAAGCCTTTTAAATGTGGATATATAGAAGAATAGGTAGAATTGGATGGAAAGAAAAGAAAACAAACGAGGAAGTTTTAAAACAACTAAAAATGAAAAGAGAACTACTAAACACAATTCAAAAAAGAAAAATGAGATTTTTGGGCCATGTTAAAAGACACAACAGCCTACTGAAAGTAATCATGGAGGGGCAAATACAAGGTAAAAGAGGTAGAGGCAGACCAAGACTAACATAGACGAGTAACATCAAAAGATGGACAAACCAGCCTATGACAACCTGCACCATCAAAGCAAGAGACAGAACAGAATGGCGCTCCATGGTAGCCAACCTTCGTTGCGGAGATGGCACCCGGTGATGATGATGATATATATATATATATACATACATATATATACGTCACGCTAAGTGGCGTATAGGGAATATGGTGTTAGTGACCATACATTTTACAGACCCTCGGCATATGATTTTTGGAGTAATGTGGTCGGTATTACGCCCGTGCCACTTTACTTTTCCAGAAAACAATTCGGTACCCATTAAAGGCTGGGTGAGCCGGAAACCGTCGGTTGGGATCGAACCCAACCTCTTATCCTCTGTAGCTCACTAACCACTGAGCTGTCGCAGCTTCCATATATATATATGATTATATGCAGTAATATATACAAGAAGGGGGAACAGGGAATGATACCCAAAAAAAAAAAAAAAAATACAAAAAAAAAAAAAAAAAAAAAATCTTCATTGCACTAGGATTCATAAGAAAATGCAAAGAAATTAGGTTAAATACAAAAATAAAAATGTTGAACTCCAATGTTAAGTCAGACCTATATATTGTTGTGAAACATGGAGAACAACATAAAACCGGCAGTCACGAAAAGACTGACCTTCATTAACGGATGCTTGCGCAGAATAAATTGATGGAGATGGCAGGACAAAATCACTACCGTTGAATTATGAGAAAGTCATCATCATCATCATCATCATCGAGTGCCATCTCCGCAACGAAGGTTGGCTACCATGGAGCGCCATTCTGTTCTGTCTCTTGCTTTGATGGTGCAGGTTGTCATAGGCTGACTTCTCCATCTTTTGATGTTACTCGTCCATGTTAGTCTTGGTCTACCTCTGCCTTTTTTACCTTGTATTTTCCCCTCCAGGATTACTTTTAGTAGGCTGTTGTGCCTTTTAACTTGACCCAAAAATCTTGTTCTAATTGTGTTTAGTAGTTCTCTTTTCATTTTTAGTTGTTTTAAGACTTCATCATTTGTTTTATTTTCCTTCCATCCAATTCTACCTATTATTCTATATATCCACATTTAAAAGTCTTCAATTCTCTGTTCTGTTTTCTTGTCTAATGTCCATGTTTTCTGCACCACATAGGAATGTTGAGAAGACATAACATTTTGCTATTCTTAGTTTTAGTCCTGGTGTTATTTGTTTTGATGTTAGTATGTCCTTCATGACATTAAAATTACTTTTTCCATTCCTATTCTTTTGTTTATTTAAGTTGTACATTTTCCATCACTGGTTATAGTATGTCCAAGGTAGTTGTAGTTCTGAACTGTCTCCAGGTATATTCTTTCAATTTTTATATCCACTTGTGGGTTTTGAGTATCTTCTTTGTTTATGATCATAGTTTTAGTCTTTTTGATATTCATATCTAGTCCATATTTTTTGCTTGTCATGTTTATTTCATGAAGTAATTGTTGTAGATCTTCAGGATTTTCAGCTAGTAGTACAGTATCGTCAGCTTATCTTAGGTTATTGATTATCTTTCCATTAATTTGTAGGCCTGGCATCTCTGTGATGTTTTTTAAAGATTTGCTCAGTGTTATGGGTAAGTACCAGCTAAATACAACTGGGTAAAGAGAACGACAAACACGACGGCGCTAGACAGAATTGCCAACTTGGCTTTTTAAAAGCCAGATTTAAGAAATATGGCTTTACTTCAAGGTGGTTGACTTTTTATTATTTTTTAAATATGATTTTGTGTGTGGCTTTTTGGGATTTTTCTGGCCTTTTATTTTGCCAAAGTAACGGAAACTCGGGGAGACTAAAATTCGACCAAATCCTAACACCTATATATATATCACGTGAAGTTCTTGTAAAGGCTCTCTTGATATTGCCACCCTAGGTCTCCGACTCTGTGCAGCCCTCCCCACGACAAGACACGCCCACTCTCCACATGGTGAAACTGTCCGAAAATAGCTCAAGATTGCCTCTACGTCCACCCAGTTCTAATTATGTCTCTTCCAATCTTGCGTAAACCAAATCTCTAATCTCATTTCAAACATCTATTTTACATCCCCCCCCCCTTTTTTTTTTACTCATCTCTCAATACATCAAAAACATCTAAAATTGCGCTAATCAAATTACAACCACGGCAGAAATCATTTTTAACATTAAATTCATTTTATCCACGACAACATTCGTGTCTGTGTGTGTGTGTGCGCGCGCGCGCGTGTGTGTCTGTATGTTCTGGATGACAGAACAGTCTCGTTCATTTCATTTCCGCTCGTTTCTCTTCGTTATGTCCCGGATCTTTCGATTCTTCCATTAAAGAAGAGAACGGCCGATTCAATCAAAACAAATGTCACAAAATGAGTCCCGTAATCATGTCTGACACATCAACAAAGACATTCAAAGTGCTCTCCCCACTCTTCCCCCTCCACACACACACACACACAGACCGGTCCTGGAACAAAGGATGTAGTTAGCACGTGATAACGTGTGTGATTTTATAGACTCCGGAATACTGGTTCTGTAGGTTCTGGTCTGGACTTCTTGTGAGGGTCTGTCATGTCTTATGTGAGGGTCTGTCATGTCTTATGTGAGGGTCTGGCAAGTCTTATGTGAGGGTCTGTCATGTCTTATGTGAGTGTCTGTCATGTCTTATGTGAGGGTATGTCCTGTCTTATGTGAGGGTCTGTCATGTCTTATGTGAGGGTCGGTCATGTCTTATGTGAGGGTCTGTCCTGTCTTATGTGATGGTCTGTCCTCTCTTATGTGAGGGTCTGTCCTGTCTTATGTGATGGTCTGTCGTATCTTATGTGAGGGTCTGTCCACTCTTATGTGAGGGTCTGTCGTATCTTATGCGAGTTTCTGTCTTGCCTCATGTATGGGACTGCCGTGTCTTAATGTTAAGGGTCTGTCTTGCCTTAAGTGAGGGTATGTCCTCTCTTCATGTGCGGGTGTGTCCTGTCTTATGTGAGAGTACATCGTGTGTTATGTAAGGGTGTGTCATGTCTTTTGAGAGGGTCTGTCCTGTTTTCATTTGCGGGTGTTTCCTCTCTTCATGTGAGGGTGTGTCCTGTCTTATGTGAGGGTACATCATGTGTTATGTAAGGGCCTGCCCTGTCTTATGTGAGGGCCTGTCGTATCTTATGCGAGTTTATGTCTTGCCTCATGTATGGGACTGTCGTGTCTTCATGTTAAGGGTCTGTCTTGCCTTATGTGATGGTCAATCGTGTCTTCATGTGAGAGTCTGTCCTGTCTTCATGTGCGGGTGTATCGTGTCTTGTATGAGTGTCTGTCTTGTTTTCATGTCAGGGTCCTTTGTTTGTGTCTTCATGTCAGGGTATGTCATGTCTTCATGAGAGGGGTTGTCGTGTCTTCATTGTATAGTCTACTGTCCTGTCTTCATGGGATGGTCTGCTGTCGTGTCTTCATGTGAAGACCTGTTCTAGTGTCTTCATGTGAAGACCTGTTCTAGTGTCTTCATATGAAGATCTGTTCTCATGTTTTCATCTAAATCTGTGCTATTTATGTAGAGTTAAAATACATCCTAGTTGTGTGCCATTTATTTGCAGCAGCACCCTAATTGTATGACCATTTATTTGCAGCTACACCCGACTTGTGTGCCATTTATTTGCAACTACACCCGACTTGAGTGCCATTTATTTGCAACTACACCCGACGTGTGTGCCATTTATTTGCATTTACACCCTAATTGTGTGCCATTTATTTGCAGTTACACCCTAATTGTGTGCCATTTATTTGCAGTAGCACCCTAATTGTGTGCCATTTATTTGCAACTACACCCGAATTGTGTGCCATTTATTTGCAGTTACACCCTAATTGTGTGCCATTTATTTGCAGTTACACCCGAATTGTGTGCCATTTATTTGCAGTTACACCCTAATTGTGTGCCATTTATTTGCAACTACACCCGAATTGTGTGCCATTTATTTGCAGTTACACCCTAATTGTGTGCCATTTATTTGCAGTTACACCCTAATTGTGTGCCATATATTTGCAGTTACACCCTAATTGTGTGCCATTTATTTGCAGTTACGCCCTAAATGTGTGCCATTTATTTGCAGTTACACCCTAATTTTGTGCCATTTATTTGCAGTTACACCCTAATGTTGTACCATTTATTTGTAGTTACACCCTAAATTTGTACCATTTATTTGCAGTTACACCCTAAATGTGTGCCATTTATTTGCAGTTACACCTCAATTGTGTGACATTTATTTGCAGTTACACCCTAATTGTGTGCCATTTATTTGCAGTTACACCCTAATTGTATACCATTTATTTACAGTTACACCCTAATTGTATGCCATTTATTTGCAGTTACACCTTAATTGTATACCATTTATTTGCAGTTACACCTTAATTGTATACGATTTATTTGCAGTTACACCTTAATTGTATACAATTTATTTGCAGTTACACCTTAATTGTATACCATTTATTTGCAGCTACACCTTAATTGTATACCATTTATTTGCAGTTATACCCTAATTGTATACCATTTATTTGCAGTTATACCCTAATTGTATACCATTTATTTACAGATACACCCTAATTGTACACCATTTCTTTGTAGTTACACCCTAATTTTGTACCATTTATTTGCAGTTCACCATAATTGGGTACCATTTATTTGCAGTTATACTCTAATTTATTTCCAGTCAAACTCTAATTTTGTACCATTTATTTGCAGCTACACCTTAATTGCGCACTATTTATTTGCAGTTACACCCTAATTGTGCACCATTTATTTGCAGTTCACCATAATTGGGTACCATTTATTTGCAGTTACACTCTAATTTAGTCCCAGTCAAACTCTAATTTTGTACCATTTATTTGCAGCTACACCTTAATTGCGCACTATTTATTTGCAGTTACACCCTAATTGCGCACTATTTATTTGCAGCTACACCCTAATTGCGCACTATTTATTTGCAGTTCACCATAATTGGGTACCATTTATTTGCAGTTACACTCTAATTTATTTCCAGTCAAACTCTAATTTTGTACCATTTATTTGCAGCTACACCCTAATTGCGCACTATTTATTTGCAGTTACACCCTAATTGCGCACTATTTATTTGCAGCTACACCCTAATTGCGCACTATTTATTTTCAGTTCACCATAATTGGGTACCATTTATTTGCAGTTACACTCTAATTTATTTCTAGTCAAACTCTAATTTTGTACCATTTATTTGCAGCTACACCCTAATTTCGCACTATTTATTTGCAGTTACACCCTAATTGCGCACTATTTATTTGCAGCTACACCCTAATTGCGCACTATTTATTTGCAGTTCACCATAATTGGGTACCATTTATTTGCAGTTACACTCTAATTTATTTCCAGTCAAACTCTAATTTTGTACCATTTATTTGCAGCTACACCCTAATTTCGCACTATTTATTTGCAGTTACACCCTAATTGCGCACTATTTATTTGCAGCTACACCCTAATTGCGCACTATTTATTTGCAGTTCACCATAATTGGGTACCATTTATTTGAAATTATACCCTAATTGTGCACATATTATTTGCAATTACACCCTAATTGTGCACCATTTATATGAAGTTACACCCTAATTGTGCACTATTTCTTTGCACTTAAACTCTAATTGTGTACCATTTATTTGCAGTTACACCCTAGATGTCTTACCATTTATTTGAAGTTACACCCTAATTGTTGACCATTTCTTTGCACTTACACCCTAATTGTGCACAATTTATTTGAAGTTATACACAAATTGTGCACCATTTATTTTAAGTTATAGTCAAATTGTGCACAAATTATTGGCAGTTGCATCTACTTGTGCACAATTAATTTTAAATGGGAGAGCTACGATAAATGGTGTCAGCGCAGTAAAGAAATGATGCTGTGAAGATTTATATATATATATATATATATATATATATATATATATATATATATATATATATATATATATATATATATATATGTATATATATATTCCAATTTCTATTTCTTTCTTTTTTTTTTTTTTTAATTAAACATGCGAGCTATGAGAGAAGGTGTGAAGGGGGGTGTGAGGTTTACTGCAGCTTCGCATTATTGTGCATCCATTTGCATTTATTTGTCTTAAACCCCCCCCCCCCTCTTGTGAAAAAGGTGTGGTCGAAGGACCAGAACTCGAGGCTGTTCCGAATCAAATCAGAATGTTGTGAGTACAGTACAGCACCGCCCACAAATGATATTTATCTCTTTCCTTACGTTCCGCCGCACAGTGCGTCGATCTCAATATGATAAGTGTGAACCGTCATCAAACCGTCATATTCTTACACGTCTTGTATCATCTTGGCATTGGTGAAATCCAATACCTTGTTCAATTATCAAAAAAATTCATATACCATTCTATATGTTAGATCAATATAAATATGCAGGCATTCTTACTTAAAGTCATGAAAAATGTTGTTTCTGAACTCTATTCCGTTGCATTGATAAAAAGCTCCCGTACGGAAAGAGTTAACGTGTGAAATGCGAACTAAAGTGCCACTGTGAGATTACAGTTAGCAGCTGTGCACACAAAACCACTCGCCCCCCCCCCCCCTTTTTCTTCCCCCAAGCCAGTCACAGCGACAGAAATTGGGAGCGAAACGTCACGAGCTGTCTCGCCTGGCATCAACCACGTGACCCGATCCGGCGGTCATCCCAACCGTCGGTCGCTCAGACCCCCCCCCCCCTGGCCACGCCCTTCTGGTGTTTCCTTTTTACATTCTGTCGGCAGCTACTTTCACTATTTCCGGAAACACAATTACCACGCCCACTTCCTGTCTTCCGCACACAGCAGTCACAATCGTTTTTCGATGAAATACGAGTGTTGTAGTGTTGGCATCATCATTCTACTCAGTGTCCATTAGTGCTCCAGCCACTTTCTGACCAAACAGATGTTCTTGTATATAGAATGGTCATCGTTCTACTCAGTGTCCATTACTGCTACAATCTCTCTATGGTCAAACAGGTGTTCTTGTATATAGAATGGTCATCGTTCTACTCAGTGCCCATTAGTGCTCCAGTCACTTTCTGACCAAACAGATGTTCTTGTATATAGAATGGTCATCGTTCTACTCAGTGCCCATTAGTGCTCCAGTCACTTTCTGACCAAACAGATGTTCTTGTATATAGAATGGTCATCGTTCTACTCAGTGTCCATTAGTGCTACAATCTCTATCTGATCAAACAGGTGTTCTTGTATATAGAATCATAATCACTGTACTCAGGCAACATTCATTAGTACTCCAATCAATTTCCGGACCACACAGATGATCTTGTATATCGAACCATCACAATTGTACACAGACAACGAGCTCCAATGTTCTTGTATACAGAACCTTCACTATTTGTACTCAGACAATATACTTCTTTCACCTTTATTGATCACAAAGATGTACTTGTATATCGAACCATCACAATTGTACACAGATAACGAGCTCCAATGTTCTTGTATACAGAACCTTCACTATTTGTACTCAGACAATATACTTCTTTCACCTTTATTGATCACAAAGATGTTCTTGTATATCGAACCATCACCATGGTAATACTACAATCACTTTTCTCTTCTGTGTTGTTTGTAAACAGTATATCAAATATTTTTCGTGAAGAAAACAGAACCACAATATAAAAACAAGACAGTTACAGTTAACCCAACACGCCACTACATAAACCACAACACAGTTACAGTAAACCCAACATAAACCACAACACAGTTACAGTAAACCCAACACGCCACAACATAAACCACAACACAGTTACAGTAAACCCAAAACACCACAACATAAACCACAACACAGTTATAATAAACCCAACATAAACCACAACACAGTTACAGTAAACCCAACACGCCACAACATAAACCACAACACAGTTACAGTAAACCCAAAACACCACAACATAAACCACAACACAGTTATAGTAAACCCAACATAAACCACAACACAGTTACAGTAAACCCAACACGCCACAACATAAACCACAACACAGTTACAGTAAACCCAAAACACCACAACATAAACCACAACACAGTTAGAGTAAACCCAACATAAACCACAACACAGTTACAGTAAACCCAAAACACCACAACATAAACCACAACACAGTTAGAGTAAACCCAACATAAACCACAACACAGTTACAGTAAACCCAAAACACCACAACATAAACCACAACACAGTTAGAGTAAACCCAACATAAACCACAACGTAAACCACAACACAGTTACAGTAAACCCAACATAAACCACAACATAAACCACAACACAGTTACAGTAAACCCAACATAAACCACAACACAGTTACAGTAACAACAACACACCACAACGTAAATCACAACACCGTTACAGTAAACCCAACAAAAACCACAACACAATTACAGTAAAACCAACATAAACCACAACACAGTTACAGTAAAACCAACACACAGTCACAGTAAACCCAACATAAACCACAACACCGTTACAGTAAAACCAACACACCACAACGTAAACCACAACACCGTTACAGTAAACCCAACATAAACAACAACACCGTTACAGTAAACCCAACATAAACCACAACACAGTTACAGTAAAACCAACACACCACAACATAAACCACAACACAGTTACAGTAAACCCAACACACCACAACATAAACCACAACACAGTTACAGTAAACCCAACATAAACCACAACACAGTTACAGTAAACACAACACACCACAACGTAGTTACAGTAAACCCAACATAAACCACAAAACAAACCACAACACAGTTACAGTAAACCCAACACAACACAACATAAACCACAACACAGTTACAGTAAATCCAACACACCACAACGTAAACCACAACACAGTTACTGTAAACCGAGCATAAACCACAACACAGTTACAGTAAACCCAACACATCACAACGTAAACCACAACACAGTTACAGTAAACCCAGCATAAACCACAACAAAGTTACAGTCAACCCAACATAAACCACAACAAAGTTACAGTCAACCCAACACGCCACAACGTAAACCACACCACAGTTACAGTCAACCCAACATAAACCACAACACAGTTACAGTCAACCCAACACAATGGCCGCACTAAGCCAGGAAGTCAAAGCGTGTAACTGATACTGAGTGATAAACGGCTCCTGGAATAGACCAATCACAGACAGGCGGGAAACGAATGAGAGCTCTCTACTTCCGGAAGAAAGATCTGGCTGGCCACTTTCAAAATATTTTTTCAGGGAGAATCGATGATAAATTGTGTGAATAAGTTTAGTTTTTATTCTCTTCTTTAATGTCAGAAATGTTAATTTTCAGTTTGTTTACTAGAGTGTTTGTTATTAATTTACTTCCCATAAACACTTTCAGCGGTGCCAAGTAAACACATCAAATTGCAAAGCAACGAGGTTTTTCAATTCCACTGTAATAATCTGTAGCATGGAGTACGTAAAAAGACCAGTGCTTCATCTAGTGGATGCTTCAATTCCAAACAATGTGAACCGCTGTTATAGCAGGGTTATGTCTTTTACGGTTGCTTTTTTTACATAAAAAATGGCATCATCATCATCATGTGCCATACCGGGTGACGTAGACGGTCATGTCCTTCCACAATCTGCTATCTGCCGTGCATCGTTTATGTTTTTGTTTATTATTTTCTATGCCATGACACCAAGCATTCTAGTTTTTTTTTCTTCTCTTTCTCGTTCGTGATTTTTCTATCCCTGTATTTTACAAGTTGTAACCCATTATTCCAACTTTCCTCTTCTCATGATGTGCCCGAAAACTGTTGATTGTTTCTTTCTGATGTTTCTTAGGAGCTCATTTTTAGTGTTAGCCGTTTTTGAGAATTTCCTCGTTGGTCCTATTATCTGCCCAGGTAACTTTCAACATTCATCTGAGAAATCCCATCTCTGTGGCCTCTAATCGTCTTTTCATTTGTTTATCTACTGTCCATGATTCGCTTCCATAGGTCAGAATAAGTTCTATATAGCACCGATGAACTCTCTTTCTCACTTCTATGGACATAGATTTGTTGAATAAGATATTTTTCATTTTCTGAAATGCTATGTTGGCCTGAGCTATACTACTTTTTATTTCTGTGTTGCATCTTCCATCTGATGTTATTATTGTGCCCAAGTATTTGACTTGATTCATAAGTCTAAAACTCTGATCATAAACAAAGAAAATTCTCATGATCTACAATTAAATATCAAAGTTGAAGGAATACATCTGGAGACAGTTCAGAGCTACATCTACCTAGGACACACTATAACCAGTGATGGAAAATGTACAACTGAAATAAACAAAAGAATAGGAATGGCTAAAGGTGATTTTAATGCCATAAAAAATATACTAACATCAAAACAAATAACACCAGGGCTAAAACTAAGAATAGCAAAATGTTATGTCTTCTCAACATTCCTGTATGGTGCAGAAACATGGACATTAGGCAAGAAAACAGAACAGAAAATTGAAGCCTTTGAAATGTGGATTTATAGAAGAATAGGTAGAATTGGATGGAAGGAAAAGAAAACAAACGATGAAGTTTTAAAACAACTAAAAATGAAAAGAGAACTGCTGAACACAATTAGAGCAAGACAAATGAAATTTTTAGGGCACGTTAAAAGACATAACAGCCTAATAAAAGTAATATTAGAAGGGAAAATACAAGGTAAAAAAGGCAGTGGCAGACCAAGACTAACATGGACGAGTAACATAAAAAGATAGACTAGTCAACCTATGACAATCTGCACCACCAAAGCAAGAGACAAGAGTGGAATGGCGCTCCATGGTAGCCAACCTTCTATGCGGAGACGGCACTCAATGAATGAATGAAATTTGACTTTAAAAAAAAACAAACTTAAAAATGTTATTTTAATTAAAATCCTAGAAATTATCCGTCATCAATGAACAAAGATAATACCTAGGAAGTCTAATGACAAACGATAATTCTCAAACAGCAGAGATAGAATCAAGATGCAACAATGCTTGTCAAATCATCGGACAGTTATCACCACTATTGTCCAACAAGGAAATAACTCTGGAGGCAAAACGAGCACTCTACAATACAATCTTCATCCTAACGTTGTGCTACAAATGCCAGACCTGGACCCTAGATGCAAGAACAATAAGAAAGATAACCTCTACAGAGATGAAATGTGTTAGACGAATGGCAGGAAACAGTCTGAGAGATAAGATCAGAAATGAAGAACTGAGAAAAAAGCTAGGAATAGCCCCCGCCATAGAATATATTAGGAAACAACAGATAAAATGGCTTGGCCACGTGACAAGGCAGAAAGAACAAAACACAACACAACGAGCCTTCAACAAACGTTGTGAGAACACCAGACCCAAGGGCCGACCACGTAAAAGATGGGTCGATGGAATATTAGAAACACTAGGAAACATAACAGCAGCAGAGGCGAACAGAAGAGCAAAAGATCGCAAATTATATCTCCCCTCGACGCTAAAAGGCAGATGAGGAAGGAAAGTAGAAGAAGAATGAACAAAGATGTCCCGAGTATACTGCAATTTCCATGACCCTACAAAAGATTATAGGTTCTGTGATTGGTTCCAACCTATGACACTAAACAAAAGCGTGCGATAAAGTTTTGTTAAAAAAAATCGTTCAATTAATCTTTATGTCAACGACATTTTTGTAGATTAATGCTCATGGAAACAAACATTTCGCAGAGTGTCAATTTTCTGGTGTGAAGTATGCACTTTTTAAAATGAGAATCTACATGATAACTTCTTCTATGTAACATAACACAACCACGCGCGGTTATGTTCATAAAGTAAGCAGGTAGGTCAATGTTACCGCAGCTCAAGCTACTGATGTGAAACAATGACATTTTTTTATGAGAATCTACATGATAAATTCTTCTATGTAACATAACACAACCACGCGCGGTTATGTTCATAAAGTAAGCAGGTAGGTCAATGTTACCGCAGCTCAAGCTACTGATGTGAAACAATGAAATTTTTTATGAGAATCTACATGATAACTTCTTCTATGTAACATAACACAACCACGCGCGGTTATGTTCATAAAGTAAGCAGATAGGTCAATGTTACCGCAGCTCAAGCTACTGATGTGAAACAATGAAATTTTTTATGAGAATCTACGGGATAACTTCTTCTATGTAACATAAGACAACCACGCGCGGTTATGTTCATAAAGTAAGCAGGTAGGTCAATGTTACCGCAGCTCAAGCTACTGATGTGAAACAATGACATTTTTAATGATAATCTACGGGATAACTTCTTCTTTGTAACATAAGACAACCACGCGCGGTTATGTTCATAAAGTAAGCAGGTAGGTCAATGTTACCGCAGCTCAAGCTACTGATGTGAAACAATGAAATTTTTTATGAGAATCTACATGATAACTTCTTCTATGTAACATAACACAACCACGCGCGGTTATGTTCATAAAGTAAGCAGATATGTCAATGTTACCGCAGCTCAAGCTACTGATGTGAAACAATGAAATTTTTTATGAGAATCTACGGGATAACTTCTTCTATGTAACATAAGACAACCACGCGCGGTTATGTTCATAAAGTAAGCAGGTAGGTCAATGTTACCGCAGCTCAAGCTACTGATGTGAAACAATGAAATTTTTTATGAGAATCTACATGATAACTTCTTCTATGTAACATAACACAACCACGCGCGGTTATGTTCATAAAGTAAGCAGATAGGTCAATGTTACCGCAGCTCAAGCTACTGATGTGAAACAATGAAATTTTTTATGAGAATCTACGGGATAACTTCTTCTATGTAACATAAGACAACCACGCGCGGTTATGTTCATAAAGTAAGCAGGTAGGTCAATGTTACCGAAGCTGAAGATACTGATGCGAAACAATGACATTTTTAATGATAATCTACGGGATAACTTCTTCTTTGTAACATAAGACAACCACGCGCGGTTATGTTCATAAAGTAAGCAGGTAGGCCAATGCTACCGCAGCTGAAACTACTGGTTTAAAACACTGTCTCTTAAAAATGAGAATCTACATGTTAACTTCTTCTATGTAATATAACACTACCACATCCCGTTATGTTCCTAAAATGAGCATATAGACGTTACCGCCGCTATAATGTGAAGTAACTCTTTTACAATTTCCATATTTAGTTTTCAATATACTCTACGAGATATATTCTAATATATGCGACATATAAAGGTAAAAGTGCTAATTCAGATATATGTGACATATACAGGTAAAAGTACTAATTCTAATACATGTGACATAGAAAGGTAAAAGTGCTAATTCAGATAGATATATGTGACATATAAAGGTAAAAGTGTTAATTCTAATACATGTGACATATAAAGGTAAAAGTGCTAATTCAGATATATGTGACATATAAAGGTAAAAGTGTTAGTGACGTTAATAAGTGTTAAATCTCCATTTATCCTAATCTCATTCTATTTGCACTTCTCCTGAGCTCATTATATCTCAATTTCTCCTGACTTCAATCTATCCGCATTTGTCATAAATACATTCTATTTGCGCTTCTTCTGGGCTAAGTCTATCTGCATTTATCCTGAGCTCATTCTATTTGCACATCTTCTGTGCTAAGTCTATCTGCATTTCTCGTGAGCTCATTCTATTTGCATTTCTCCTGTTTTCGATCCATCTGCATTTGTTCTGATTAAATTTTATCTGCATTTCTCGTGAGCTCATTCTATTAGCATTTCTCATGAACTCATTCTATCTGCATTTCTCCTGAACTCATTCTATCTGCATCTCTCCTGAACTCATTCTATCTGCATTTCTCCTGATTTCATTCTATTTGCATTTCTCCTGAGCTCATTCTATCCTAATTTCTACTGAGCTCATGCTATCCTTATTTCTCCTGAGCTCATTCTCTTTGCATTTCTCATGAGCTCATTCTATCCTTATTTCTCTTGAGCTCATTCTATTTGCATTTCTCCTGAGCTCATTCTATTTGCATTTCTCCTGAACTCAATCTATCTGTATCTCTCATGATTTCTTCATTCTATCCCTTGTAATGTATGCATTCGCCACTCAAGAGCGGAGTATAAACGAGCAATATCAAAGTAAACATATGCATTTCTTTGAAAAAAAAAAGGATGGATCTAGAGTTTGAAAAGAAAAATAGAGCGGCACAGCAAACATAAACATCACACCAATAAACAAACACAAACCCATGTTGACTGAAATTAAAAACATAAAAAGCAGCAGAGCAAAAACAAAATGATATCAACATATAGAAACAATCTCAACACAACCAACTTCCAACAAACAGAAACAGCGACATAACAAACACAACATGATCTCAACGAACACAAACAACTCTCTACAAACAGAAACAGTGACATAACAAACACAACATGATCTCAACGAACACAAACAACTCTCAACAAACAGAAACAGCGACATAACAAACACAACATGATCTCAACGAACACAAACAACTCTCAACACACAGAAACAGTGACATAACAAACACAACATGATCTCAACGAACACAAACAACTCTCAACAAACAGAAACAGTGACATAACAAACACAACATTATCTCAACGAACACAAACAACTCTCAACACACAGAAACAGCGACATAACAAACAATATGATCTCAACGAACACAAACAACTCTCAACAAACAGAAACAGTGACATAACAAACACAACATGATCTCAACGAACACAAACAACTCTCAACAAACAGAAACAGCGACATAACAAACAACATGATCTCAAACGAACACAAACAACTCTCAACAAACAGAAACAGCGACATAACAAACACAACATGATCTCAAACGAACACAAACAACTCTCAACAAACAGAAACAGCGACATAACAAACACAACATGATCTCAAACGAACACAAACAACTCTCAACAAACAGAAACAGCGACATAACAAACACAACATGATCTCAAACGAACACAAACAACTCTCAACAAACAGAAACAGCGACATAACAAACACAACATGATCTCAAACGAACACAACAACTCTCAACAAACAGAAACAGCGACATAACAAACACAACATGATCTCAATAAACACACAACTCTCAACAAACAGAAACAGCGACATAACAAACACAACATGATCTCAAACGAACACAAACAACCCTCAACAAACAGAAACAGCGACATAACAAACACAACATGATCTCAAACGAACACAAACAACTCTCAACAAACAGAAACAGCGACATAACAAACACAACATGATCTCAAACGAACACAAACAACTCTCAACAAACAGAAACAGCGACATAACAAACACAACATGATCTCAAACGAACACAAACAACTCTCAACAAACAGAAACAGCGACATAACAAACACAACATGATCTCAAACGAACACAAACAACTCTCAACAAACAGAAACAGCGACATAACAAACACAACATGATCTCAATAAACACACAACTCTCAACAAACAGAAACAGCGACATAACAAACACAACATGATCTCAAACGAACACAAACAACTCTCAACAAACAGAAACAGCGACATAACAAACACAACATGATCTCAAACGAACACAAACAACTCTCAACAAACAGAAACAGCGACATAACAAACACAACATGATCTCAATAAACACACAACTCTCAACAAACAGAAACAGCGACATAACAAACACAACATGATCTCAAACGAACACAAACAACTCTCAACAAACAGAAACAGCGACATAACAAACACAACATGATCTCAAACGAACACAAACAACTCTCAACAAACAGAAACAGCGACATAACAAACACAACATGATCTCAAACGAACACAAACAACTCTCAACAAACAGAAACAGCGACATAACAAACACAACATGATCTCAAACGAACACAAACAACTCTCAACAAACAGAAACAGCGACATAACAAACACAACATGATCTCAATAAACAAACAACTCTCAACAAACAGAAACAGCGACATAACAAACACAACATGATCTCAATAAACACACAACTCTCAACAAACAGAAACAGCGACATAACAAACACAACATGATCTCAACGAACACAAACAACTCTCAACAAACAGAAACAGCGACATAACAAACAACATGATCTCAAACGAACACAAACAACTCTCAACAAACAGAAACAGCGACATAACAAACACAACATGATCTCAAACGAACACAAACAACTCTCTACAAACAGAAACAGTGACATAACAAACACAACATGATCTCAACGAACACAAACAACTCTCAACAAACAGAAACAGCGACATAACAAACACAACATGATCTCAACGAACACAAACAACTCTCAACACACAGAAACAGTGACATAACAAACACAACATGATCTCAACGAACACAAACAACTCTCAACAAACAGAAACAGTGACATAACAAACACAACATTATCTCAACGAACACAAACAACTCTCAACACACAGAAACAGCGACATAACAAACAATATGATCTCAACGAACACAAACAACTCTCAACAAACAGAAACAGTGACATAACAAACACAACATGATCTCAACGAACACAAACAACTCTCAACAAACAGAAACAGCGACATAACAAACAACATGATCTCAAACGAACACAAACAACTCTCAACAAACAGAAACAGCGACATAACAAACACAACATGATCTCAAACGAACACAAACAACTCTCAACAAACAGAAACAGCGACATAACAAACACAACATGATCTCAAACGAACACAAACAACTCTCAACAAACAGAAACAGCGACATAACAAACACAACATGATCTCAAACGAACACAAACAACTCTCAACAAACAGAAACAGCGACATAACAAACACAACATGATCTCAAACGAACACAAACAACTCTCAACAAACAGAAACAGCGACATAACAAACACAACATGATCTCAATAAACACACAACTCTCAACAAACAGAAACAGCGACATAACAAACACAACATGATCTCAAACGAACACAAACAACCCTCAACAAACAGAAACAGCGACATAACAAACACAACATGATCTCAAACGAACACAAACAACTCTCAACAAACAGAAACAGCGACATAACAAACACAACATGATCTCAAACGAACACAAACAACTCTCAACAAACAGAAACAGCGACATAACAAACACAACATGATCTCAAACGAACACAAACAACTCTCAACAAACAGAAACAGCGACATAACAAACACAACATGATCTCAAACGAACACAAACAACTCTCAACAAACAGAAACAGCGACATAACAAACACAACATGATCTCAATAAACACACAGCTCTCAACAAACAGAAACAGCGACATAACAAACACAACATGATCTCAAACGAACACAAACAACTCTCAACAAACAGAAACAGCGACATAACAAACACAACATGATCTCAAACGAACACAAACAACTCTCAACAAACAGAAACAGCGACATAACAAACACAACATGATCTCAATAAACACACAACTCTCAACAAACAGAAACAGCGACATAACAAACACAACATGATCTCAAACGAACACAAACAACTCTCAACAAACAGAAACAGCGACATAACAAACACAACATGATCTCAAACGAACACAAACAACTCTCAACAAACAGAAACAGCGACATAACAAACACAACATGATCTCAAACGAACACAAACAACTCTCAACAAACAGAAACAGCGACATAACAAACACAACATGATCTCAAACGAACACAAACAACTCTCAACAAACAGAAACAGCGACATAACAAACACAACATGATCTCAATAAACAAACAACTCTCAACAAACAGAAACAGCGACATAACAAACACAACATGATCTCAATAAACACACAACTCTCAACAAACAGAAACAGCGACATAACAAACACAACATGATCTCAATAAACACACAACTCTCAACAAACAGAAACAGCGACATAACAAACACAACATGATCTCAATAAACACACAACTCTCAACAAACAGAAACAGCGACATAACAAACACAACATGATCTCAATAAACACACAACTCTCAACAAACAGAAACAGCGACATAACAAACACAACATGATCTCAATAAACACACAACTCTCAACAAACAGAAACAGCGACATAACAAACACAACATGATCTCAAACGAACACAACAACATGCAGATCAGCCATACTCACTTCAGCCGGCCGTCCTCCGCTGCAGCCCCGCCCTGAATGAGCTTGGTGATGAAGACGCTGGGATCATCTCCCATGTGAGGGTTGTCACTCCCCCCGGCGATGCTGAAGCCAAGACCTCCATTACCCTGTGCCAGGAGATGAAGCTATAATTAAACTATCACACACAAGGCAGTGAAACATTTCAACTTGTTTGTGAAGTATCACTTGATGTGAATGAAGTCTTGCTGAAATTAAAGACAATAAATCACTTCAACATATCACTTGTTTGTGAAGCATCACTTGTTGACGGGAGTGAAATTTTGTCAAAACTGAAGAAAGTAATTCACTTCAACAAATCACATGTTTGTGAAGTATCACTTGTTGATGTCAGTGAAGTTTGGTCAAAACTGAAGAAAGTAATTCACTTCAACAAATCACTTGTTTGTGAAGTATCACTTGTTGATGTGAGTGAAGTTTTGTCAAAACTGAAGAAAGTAATTCACTTCAACATCTCACTTGTTTGTGAAGTATCACTTGTTGATGTCAGTGAACTTTTGTCAAAACTGAAGAAAGTAATTCACTTCAACATATCACTTGTTTGTGAAGTATCACTTGTTGATGTCAGTGACGTTTTGACAAAACTGAAGAAAGTAATTCAATTCAACAAATCACTTGTTTGTGAAGTATCACTTGTTGATGTCAGTGAAGTTTTGTCAAAACTGAAGAAAGTAATTCACTTCAACATATCACTTGTTTGTGAAGTATCACTTGTTGATGTCAGTGAAGTCTTGATAAAACTGAAGAAAGTAATTCACTTCAACATATCACTTGTTTGTGAAGTATCACTTGTTGATGTGAGTGAAGTTTTGTCAAAACAGAAGAAAGTAATTCACTTCAACAAATCCTTGTTTGTGAAGTATCACTTGTTGATGTGTGTGAAGTCTTGTAAAATTTTAAGACAGTAAATCATTTCAACATACCACTTGTTTGTGAAGTATCACTTGATGACGTGCATCTTCTTCATACAATCATAAACAATACATCACATTCTTAATGCCATACGTCACATTCTTAATGCCACACGTCACATTCTTGACGCCACACGTCACATTCTTGACGCCACACGTCACATTCTTCACGCCACGCGTCACATTCTTGACGCCACACGTCACATTCTTGACGCCACACGTCACATTCTTGACGCCACACGTCACATTCTTGACGACACACGTCACATTCTTGACGACACACGTCACATTCTTGACGCCACACGTCACATTCTTGACGACACACGTCACATTCTTGACGCCACACGTCACATTCTTGACGCCACACGACACATTCTTGATACCACACGACACATTCTTGACGACACACGTCACATTCTTGACGCCACACGTCACATTCTTGACGCCACACGACACATTCTTGATACCACACGACACATTCTTGACGACACACGTCACATTCTTGACGCCACACGACACATTCTTGACGCCACACGTCACATTCTTGACGCCACACGTCACATTCTTGACGCCACACGTCACATTCTTGACGACACACGTCACATTCCTGATGACACACGTCACATTCTTGATGCCAAGCGAATACAAACATATAGATTTAGAAAGCTGATCTGGCCGTGTTCTCTAGCGCTTGGTTCCTTGTGGAAAGACGCCGTTCTAACAGGTACGGGTTCGATCCTACCTATGAACATATATTGTTTTTTCGGGGGCCTCGGTAGCCTAGTTGGCAAAACCCGGGGCCACCGACGTTAGGACTACCCGTGTTCGATTCCCGCTGGAATGGAGTGTGAATTGTACTCATGGTTGGAACAAAGATACCCCGCGTGGTCGACCCAGCCGCTGGCAGAATTAGGTACCAGGGTAGTACTCTGGGAAGGTGAGAAATGCCGCCTCGGATCGTGAGTTACGATGTTTGAAGCGACACTATCCAGAAGTCTCCGAACACTTCCGGATAGACGGCCGAGTCTGTACTTATCAAGTCTCGCAGTTTACCCTCACCTTACAAACATATTTTAAGAAATGACCATGCTCACGCCCCTTTTTGCCGTTGTGTTTCGACCGGACTTCAAAGAAAAAGTTTACAAATAGCAACGGCTCAATTGGGTATAGGGGGGAGACTGGTTGGTCTCGAGAGGCATAATGCCGGTCTCGAGACAGAGACGTTGTGAGTTCAAATCCCGGTTGTACCAGTTGGGATTTTTATTTGTGATTTCTCTCTGCGGCAACCACCCCTGGTCTCAGGCGTCCGGTCCTTCTTCTTTCCTCACTTGCCTTTCAGCGTCGAGGGGAGATATAATTTTCAGTCTTTTGCTTTTCTGTCGCCTCCGCTGTTATGCTTCCTAGTGTTTCTAATATTCCGTCAATTCATCTTTTTCGTGGTCGGCCCTTGGGTCTGGTTTTCTGGCAACGTTTATTGAAGGATCGTTGTGTTGTGTTTTTCATCTTTCTACCTTATCACGTGACCAAACCATTTTATCTGTCGTTTCTGTATATATTCTATAAAAAGTAAAGTACCCCGTTACGCCAAGTGACGTATAGGGAATATAGTGTTAGTGACCATACATTTTACAGACTTTCGGCAAATGATTTTTGGGGTAATGTGGCCGGTATTACGCCCGTGCTGCTTTACTTTCCCAGAAGAAAAATCCGGTACCCATTAAAGGCTGAGTGAAACCGGAAGCCGTCGGTTGGGATCGAACCCTATCTCTTGTCCTTTGTAGTCCAGTTCACTAACCACTGAGCTATCGCGGTTCCCGTATATATTCTATGGCGGGGGCTATTCCTAGCTTTTTTCTCAGTTCTTCATTTCTGATCTTATCTCTCAGGCTGTTTCCTGTCATTCGTCTGACACATTTAATTTCAGTAGACGTTATTTTTCTTATTGTTCTTGCATCTAGGGTCCAGGCCTGGCATTGGTAGCTCAACGTTGTGATGAAGATTGTATTGTATAGTGCCCGTTTTGCCTTTAGAGTCATTTCCCTGTTGGACAATAGTGGTGATAGCTGTCCAATGATTTGACAAGCTTTGATGCATAATGAGTCTATCTCTGCTGTTTGTGAATTATCGTTTGTCTCTAAACTTCCTAGACATTTGAATCCCTCTACTTGTTTTAGTTGCCTGCCGTCTAAAGCTATGTTGATGTCCTGTTGATGGCCAATTACTCATCGACGGAAGAGTACCCCGAAGTAGGAGTTATCTGCCTGTGCGGCGAGGAACCTCTGCGCACACGGCTGCCAGCGAAAAACATATTATCAGGCCGAATTAAGTTTTTAGTGTCTAGGGACTTGGTCAGCGGTGAAAGCTGACAAAAGGAAAAAAGGTTGTTTTAGACAATTTGTGGTAGACTCTGTCATCCTTTTCAAGCCAAAAATGGCAGCCAAAAACAAGAATCCTGGACTGTTCTCAATGTCCGACAATCTTTCCTATCAAAGTATCAGACCTTGCACAGGACCCGCATTGTGTCCCGCCTTACGCCCATGTTCTGGGCGAGTCGCTCAGTCTCGGCATGGGGAACTGATGCCTACTGTTGTTGCCACTCAGCTCAATGTTCTTTTGAGAGCTTCTCTAGGTCGGCCCACCGGTTTCCACTTGAAAGCTTACTTTGAGACTCTCTCTCCCTCTCTCTGTCTCTCCCACTCTCTGTGTCTCTCTCTGTCTCTCCCACTCTCTGTCTCTTTCCTCTCTCTATCTCTCTGTCTCTCAAACCCTATGTGTCTCTCTCTTTGTCACTCCCTCTCCATGCATCTCTCTGTCTCTTCAACTATGCGTCTCTTTCTCTTTGTCTCTCCATCTCTCTCTATCTGTCTCTCTCTTTTTCTCTCCCTCTCTCTGTACCTCTCTCTGTCTCTCCCACTCTGTGTCTCTCTCACCCTCTCTCGGTATCTCTCTGTCTCTCCCTTTCTATGTGTATCTCTCTCACCCCCTCTCTGTCTCTCTATCTCTCTCACTCTGCGCCTCTCTCTCGCTCTTTGCCTTTTCCTACCTCTGTATCTCTGTCTCTCACACTCTCTGTGTCTCTCTCTCCCTCTTTCTGTATCTCTTTCTGTCTCTCCCCTGTCTATCCCTCTCCCTGCATCTCTCTTTGTCTTTCCCTCTTCCTGCATCTCTTTCTGTCTCTCCCAGTCTTTCCCTTTCTCTGCATCGCATATCTCTCTGTCTCTACCCTCTCTGTGTCTATCTCTTTGTCTCTCTCTCTCTCCAGGGGATTGTTGGGGCAGCAGTGACAGACTTTGTCAATCTTCAATCCTTCCGCAGTCAACCTTCAATCCTTCCTGAGTCAACCTTCAATCCTTCCGCAGTCAACCTTCAATCCTTCCTGAGTCAACCTTCAATCCTTCCGCAGTCAACCTTCAATCCTTCCTGAGTCAACCTTCAATCCTTCCGCAGTCAACCTTCAATCCTTCCTGAGTCAACCTTCAATCCTTCCGCAGTCAACCTTCAATCCTTCCGCAGTCAACCTTCAATCCTTCCGCAGTCAACCTTCAATCCTTCCGCAGTCAACCTTCAATCCTTCCTGAGTCAACCTTCAATCCTTCCTGAGTCAACCTTCAATCCTTCCGCAGTCAACCTTCAATCCTTCCGCAGTCAACCTTCAATCCTTCCTTAATCAACCTTCAATCCTTCCTTAATCAACCTTCAGTCCTTCCTCAGTCAACCTTCAATCCTTCCTTAGTCAACCTTCAATCCTTCCTTAATCAACCTTCAATCCTTCCTTAATCAACCTTCAATCCTTCCTTATCAACCTTCAATCATTCCTTAGTCAACCTTCAATCCTTCATTAATCAACCTTCAATCATTCCTCAGTCAACCTTCAATCCTTCCTTAATCAACCTTCAATCCTTCCTCAATCAACCTTCAATCCTTCCTTAATCAACCTTCAGTCCTTCTTAGTCAACCTTCAGTCATTGTTTGGCATTACAAAGTTTGGGTATGTGCATTTCTTGATCTTATTTCCCGGTTATATCTCTCTCTCTCTCTCTCTCTCTCTCTCTCTCTCTCTCTCTCTCTCTCTCCAGGCGACGGCTGGGGCAACACTCACAAACTTCGTCCAACATCTTCATTTCCTGTCAAATTTCCACCATTCTTTAGGACTACAAAGTTTGGTTCTGTCCATTTTCTGATGTTATCTTCCAGCCCTCTTTGCTCTGTTTATCTCTCCAGGCGACGGCTGGGGCAACACTCACAAACTTCGTCCAACATCTTCATTTCCTGTCAAATTTCCACCATTCTTTAGGACTACAAAGTTTGGTTCTGTCCATTTTCTGATGTTATCTTCCAGCCCTCTTTGCTCTGTTTATCTCTCCAGGCGACGGCTGGGGCAACACTCACAAACTTCGTCCAACATCTTCATTTCCTGTCAAATTTCCACCATTCTTTAGGACTACAAAGTTTGGTTCTGTCCATTTTCTGATGTTATCTTCCAGCCCTCTTTGCTCTGTTTATCTCTCCAGGCGACGGCTGGGGCAACACTCACAAACTTCGTCCAACATCTTCATTTCCTGTCTACCTTCCATCATTCCTCAAATCAACCTGTTTGATTCTATCCATCTTTTTATGTTATCTTCTAGTTCTTCGACACATATAAAATGGTTGATGACTCATAGTTGACTGCTTGCTTCAGCATCAACAACGGGGTCACGATCCCATCTCCACCTCCCAGTGGTACCTCTGAGGACAGAGTGTGTCGTGAGAGAAGATGACCCCAATATAAATGATAGTCCCAACAGGATTTTCTCCCCGAGCGGCAGGCGAGACAATTTCGGTCACACCGAGTGGGAGGGAATTCCCCATCTGACGTCACGAATGCATTAAAACTATCATCATCATCATCGAGTGCCGTCTCCATAACGAAGGTTGACTACGGTGGATCGCCATTCCACTCTGTTTCTTGCATTGATGGTGCAGGCTGTCATAGATTGACTTCTCCATCTTTTGATGTTACTCGTCCATGTTAGTCTTGGTCTGCCTCTGCCTCTTTTACCTTGTATTTTCCCTTCCAATATTACTTTTTGTAGGCTGTTGTATCTTATAACGTGCCCCAACAAATTTAATTTGTCTTTTCTTAATTGTATTTAGTAGTTCTCTTTTTATTTGTAGTTGTTTTAAGACTTCATCGTTTATTTCCTTGTATTCCCACCCAATTCTACCTATTGTTCTATAAATCCACATTTCAAAGGCTTCAATTTTCTGTTCTGATTTCTTGTCTAATAATAAAAAAAAAAAAAAACTAAGATGCTTTAAAGAGCGAGAGTCAGATGTGAAGAGGGAAAGGCAACTCTACTCCCCGAAAGTCATGATGAAATCGGATGTACTGGGCTGAAAGGCGCGAAATGTCGCTGGTTTGGTGTAAGCAACGCACAGAAAGCATTTACAGGACGATGAAGATATCGGGGGGGGGGGGGGTCCACGTGACAGGGTGAGCGCGCGCGCATCCCCCCCCCCCGGACATGTTTTTTAGGCTTTGACGTCAGTTACAAAATGTCTCCCCAGTGCTCTTAGCTGAGTCATTTGTTGTCATCTAATGGATTGTGTATTCGCGAATATGTTCACGGGACTGTGTTAATGGGACGTTCTTAACGGAGTTGTGTTAATGGGACGTTCTTAAAGGAATTGTGTTAATGGGACGGTCTTAACGGAGTTGTGTTAATGGGACGTTCTTAAAGGAATTGTGTTAATGGGACGGTCTTAACGGAGTTGTGTTAATGGGACGTTCTTAACGGAGTTGTGTTAATGGGACGGTCTTAACGGGATTGTGTTAATGGGACGTTCTTAACGGAGTTGTGTTAATGGGACGTTCTTAAAGGAATTGTAATAATGGGCCGTTCTTAACGGAGTTGTGTTAATGGGACGTTCTTAAAGGAATTGTGTTAATGGGACGGTCTTAACGGAGTTGTGTTAATGGGACGTTCTTAATGAAATTGTGTTAATGGGACGGTCTTAACGGAGTTGTGTTAATGGGACGTTCTTAATGAAATTGTGTTAATGGGACGGTCTTAACGGAGTTGTGTTAATGGGACGTTCTTAACGGAGTTGTGTTAATGGGACGTTCTTAAAGGAATTGTGTTAATGGGACGGTCTTAACGGAGTTGTGTTAATGGGACGTTCTTAACGGAGTTGTGTTAATGGGACGGTCTTAACGGAGTTGTGTTAATGGGACGTTCTTAACGGAGTTGTGTTAATGGGCCGTTCTTAACGGAGTTGTGTTAATGGGCCGTTCTTAACGGAGTTGTGTTAATGGGCCGTTCTTAACGGAGTTGTGTTAATGGGCCGTTCTTAACGGAGTTGTGTTAATGGGACGTTCATAAAGGAATTGTGTTAATGGGACGGTCTTAACGGAGTTGTGTTAATGGGACGTTCTTAAAGGAATTGTGTTAATGGGACGGTCTTAACGGAGTTGTGTTAATGGGACGTTCTTAACGGAGTTGTGTTAATGGGACGGTCTTAACGGAGTTGTGTTAATGGGACGTTCTTAACGGAGTTGTGTTAATGGGACGTTATTAACGGAATTGTGTTAATGGGACGTTCTTAACGGAGTTGTGTTAATGGGACGGTCTTAACGGAGTTGTGTTAATGGGACCTTCTTAACGGAATTGTGTTAATGGGACGTTCTTAACGGAGTTGTGTTAATGGGACGGTCTTAACGGAGTTGTGTTAATGGGACGTTCTTAATGAAATTGTGTTAATGGGACGTTCTTAAAGGAATTGTAATAATGGGCCGTTCTTAACGGAGTTGTGTTAATGGGACGTTCTTAAAGGAATTGTGTTAATGGGACGGTCTTAACGGAGTTGTGTTAATGGGACGTTCTTAAAGGAATTGTGTTAATGGGACGGTCTTAACGGAGTTGTGTTAATGGGACGTTCTTAAAGGAATTGTGTTAATGGGACGGTCTTAACGGAGTTGTGTTAATGGGACGTTCTTAACGGAGTTGTGTTAATGGGACGTTCTTAACGGAGTTGTGTTAATGGGACGGTCTTAACGGAGTTGTGTTAATGGGACGTTCTTAACGGAGTTGTGTTAATGGGACGTTCTTAACGGAGTTGTGTTAATGGGACGTTCTTAACGGAGTTGTGTTAATGGGACGGACTTAATGGAATTGTGTTAATGGGATTGTGTTATGTGATTTTGTTAACAGGATTTTGTTAATGGGATTGTTTTATGTGATTTTGTTAATACGATTGTGTTAATTGGATTGTGTTAAAAGGATTGTGTTAATAGGATTGTGTTAATTTGATTGTGTTAATAGGATTGTATTAATTGGATTGTGTTAATGACATTGTGTTAATATATTTATGTTAAAAGGATTGTGTTAATGAGATTGTGTTAATAGAATTATGTTAATGGGACTGTGTTAATGGGATTGTGTTAATGGGATTGTGTTATTGGGAGTGTGTTAAAAGAAATAAATTAATGGGATTGTGTTAATGGGATTGTGTTAATGACATTGTGTTAATGTATTTATGTTAAAATGATTGTGTTAATGAGATTGTGTTAATAGAATTATGTTAATGGGATTGTGTTAATGGGATTGTGTTATTGTGAGTGTGTTATTGGGAGTGTGTTAAAAGAATTATATTAATGGGATTGTGTTAATGGGATTGTGTTAATGGGATTGTGTTATTGGGATTGTGTTAATGAGATTTTGTTAATAGAATTAAGTTAATGGGACTGTGTTATCGGGATTATGTTAAAAGAATTATATTAATTGGATTGTGTTAATGGGATTGTGTTATTGGGAGTGTGTTAAAACTTTTTGAACGCATGCGAAAATAAATGTCTAAGGAAAATACTTGGTACAGCATGGAATGAATTCAAAACAAACGAGGAAATTAGAGAAATCACCAATCAACCACTGATATCTTCAGTAATAAAGAAAAGACGATGGTCATATGTTGGACATGTGATGAGAAGAGATAACAACTGAATAGCAAAGCAAGCCCTTATGTGGGAAACAACAGGTAAGAGGAAAAGAGGAAGACCCAGAGAGGCACCGAGAAGAACATTTATGAGAGAGGCAAGAGCAGCAGGAATCGGTTCCCTCAATGAGATAGAGCTGCTTGCACAGAACAGAGGCAAATGGCGAGATTTGATAAAAATATCTTTAAAAGAATTGAAAACTGCTAGAATAAGAATTTAGATAAGAGAAGGAGTATATTGGTCTACGCCCTATGGGTCGACTACGGCTCGAAAAGTCAATAGATAGATAGATAGTTAATGGGATTGTGTTAATCGGATTGTGTTAATGGGATTGTGTTAATGGAATTGTGTTAATAGGATTGTGTTAATGAAATAGTGTTAATAGGATTGTGTTAATGAAATAGTGTTAATAGGATTGTGTTAATGGAATTGTGTTAATGGGATTGTGTTAATGAAATAGTGTTAATAGGATTGTGTTAATGGAATTGTGTTAATGGGATTGTGTTAATGAAATAGTGTTAATAGGATTGTGTTAATGTGATTGTGTTAATGAAATAGTGTTAATAGGATTGTGTTAATGGAATTGTGTTAATGGGATTGTGTTAATGGAATTGTGTTAATGGGATTGTGTTAATAGGATTGTGTTAATGTGATTGTGTTAATAGGATTGTGTTAATTGAATTGTGTTAATGGGATTGTGTTATTAGGATTGTGTTAATGGGATTGTGTTAATGGAATTGTGTTAATGGGATTGTATTAATGGAATTGCGTTAATGGAATTGTGTTAATAGGATTGTGTTAATGGGATTGTGTTAATAGGATTGTGTTAATGGAATTGTGTTAATAGGATTGCGTTAATGGAATTGTCTTAATGGGATTGTGTTAATGGGATTGTGTTAATGGAATTGTGTTAACATGATTATGATAATAGGATTAAATTAATATGATTGTGTTAAAGGGACTGCATAAAATCCTTGGTTATCAAGGGGAAGTAAAGCGGATTTAACTACTCCTGCCATCACAATGGAGACAAAGAAGAACCTGGTCAACTCTATATTTATCCCAACTCGTTGCTATCAATGTTATGCTATCAATGCCAAACATGGACTCTAACCAAAGATGAAGGAAAGAAAACGGACAACATGTGAGATGAGATGCCCCAGAAAAGCTGTGAACAAAACACGAAGAGATCATGTCAAGAAGAATGAAATCAAAAATACCAATGGAATTTTACCAGTAACCGAATACATAGAGAGACAAAGATGAACGTGGTTTGAACGTTTAATGCGCATGAGCCCCACAGCGCGAGCGTCAAGCGCTTCATCATCATCATGTACCGGGCCTGCTGGCGTAGGTGATCATGTCTCTCGACAACTTTCGATCACGACAGTTATTTATCATTTCTGTTGTTGACCTTCTGCCAAGCCATTCTCTTAAGCTGTCTGGTAACTTTTCTCTTTGCTTCCCTCTATCTCTTCGTCCCTCAATTTTCCCAGTTGTTACAATATATTCCAGCTGTTCTCTTCTCATTACATGGCCAAAAAATGATGATTGTTTCTTCCTAATATTGGAAATTAGCTCTCTTTTTGCTTCGGCCTCTCTCAGAATGGTTTCATTATTCTTCTTAGCTGTCCATGGTATTCTCAACATTCTTCTGTAAAACCACATTTCTACAGACTGCAGTGATTTTCTTGTCTGTTGTCCTATTGTCCATGATTCACATCCATAAGTAAAGACTGGCTCTACACAACATTTAAGAACTCTTTTTCTTGTTTCTATTGCCAAAAATGGATTGCATAGCATCTTCCTCATTTTTTTGTCAAGAGCTTATAACAACAAAATGGAACAGCCAAGATATAGAGGTAGACCAAGACGAAGATGGATTGAGAAAATTTACGACATAATAAAACAATACAATATCACTATGTACCAGGCTACAGAAAGTGCCCTTGATAGAAACCATATCACTGACTTAAATACGACGTCTATCGGCAAAAAAGTAGAAAGGAGAAAAGAAAAAGAAAGAAAAAGATGAACTGTCGCCGAGTGAACACAAAAGAGTAAGAAGGAATAAGGTCACCAAGAGTGGCAGCAAGATATAAATGAATAGGGGAAGCTGGTTGTTGGCCATCAACATCGCACTAACAACAATCAGGGATAAGGGAAAGGGGCAAGTATGAAGTGACTATCTTCTTCTTCTTCTTTCCTTCCTCACTTGCCTTTCAGCGTCGAGGGGAGATATAAATTGTGGTCTTCTGCTCTTCTGTTCGCCTCTGCTGCTGTTATGTTTCCTAGTGCTTCTAATATTCCATCCATCCATCGTTTTCGTGGTCGACTCTTGGGTCTGGTATTCTCGCAATGTTTATTGAGCGCTTGTTGTGTTAATTTTTGATCACTCTGCCTTGTCACGTGGCCAAACCATTTTATCTGTTGTTTCTTTCTATATTCTATGGCGTGGGCTATTCCTAGGTTTTTTTTCCTCAGTTCTTCATTTCTGATCTTATCTCTCAGACTGTTTCCTGTCATTCGTCTAACATATTTCATCTCAGTAGAGGTTATTTTTCTTATAGTTCTTGCATCTAGGGTCCAGGTCTGGCATTGGTAGCACAACGTTGGTATGAAGATTGTAGAGTACCAGTTTTGTCTCCAGAGTTATTTCCTTGTTGGACAATATTGGTGATAACTGTCCAATGATTTAACAAGCTTTCATGCATCTTGAGTCTATTTCTGCTTTTTGAGAATTGTTGTTTGTCATAGACTTCCATGTAAAAGTAAAGTAAAATACCCCTGTCACGCCAAGTGGCGTATAGGGAAATATGGTGTTAGTGACCCTATATTTTACAGACCTTCAGCACGTGATTTTTGGGGTAATGTGGTCGGTATTACGCCCATGCTGCTTTACTTTCCCAGATAAAAATCCGTTGGTTGGGATCGAACCCTACCCCTTGTCCTTTGTAGTCCAGTTCTCTAACCACTGAGCTATCGCGGCTCCCACTTTCAAGTAGGGTTGGACATTGGGACGGGGGGGAGGGGGGGGAGAGAGGGGGAAATGACTATCAGAAATATTAAAGAAAACAAGAGATGAACTAAAATATCAGGATGGAACAGCTTTGATCTCTCTGTAGACAATAATAAATGAACATTATTATAGAAGAAAGCTTTCGAGGTGACAGATCAGCGAATCAATTCAAGGGAAGAGGTATGTTTTACAGCACTCGGGAAGAAAAAAAAATCATAAATAATCAACAGAAGAAAAAAAAACACAAGAACAAAAGAAAGCCCGAAGCAGGATCAAGCTCGCACCCCCTCGGCACAAGCGCCTTGCCACGAGAACTAAACTCTAGAGCACAAGCCAACTCAGCTACCTAAAAGAAGTAACTATTACTGGTCATGTCTTTCATGCAGGCGCACTCATGTCTAAGGCATAGGGTTACGAAAACAATTCGGGAATAAAATATATATTTGTATTTTTGTTGATTTTTTTTTTGCCCCGAGAGTTGTAAACATTCCTCTTGCCCTGAAATTATTCGCCATTCTATGACCTCTCTGCACGTTGGCGACCACAGAGTGTGAGGACGCCAAACATCTAGAGTTTCATAGCGACTATTCCTGGTTGTCTAAAATGCAATGAAGCAAAAGAAGCATGGCTAAAAGAGAGATGCAAAGAGATTGAAATGCAACAAAAAGGAGATGCTAAAGCTATATATAAACAAATTGAGGAATTAACAGGAAGAAAAACGCAATCAAAAAATGGATGTCTAAGATCAAAGGAAGGAGAACTGTTGATTGATCAAGAAAATATAAGGGAACGATGGACAGAATACATTAAAGATCTTTATAATGATGAACGAACGGAAGTAAATATTAAGGATAATAAAGAGGGACCAGAAGTACTCAGACAAGAAGCGGAAGACGCCTTGCGCAATATGAAAGCAGGCAAAGCTCCTGGACCAGATAATATAACTAAAGAAGAGATTGAAGCTATGGGTGATTTAGGAATAGAATTAATAACAAAAATATTGAATGATATCTACAACAGCGGATAAATACCAGACGGCATGCTCAAATCAATATTCATAGCCCTACCAAAGAAATCTGGTGCAATTGAATGCGATGATCATCGCACAATAAGCCTTATGAGTCATATGACTAAGATATTACTAAGAATCATCATGCGAAGAGTGCGAAACAAAATTAGTCCAGAAATTAGCGATGAACAGTGTGGTTTTGTTAGAGATAAAGGAACAAGCAAAGCCATTTATATTATACGATCTTTAGTAGAATGAGCCATAGAGGTGAAAACAGATCTATACCTATGTTTCATAGATTACACCAAGGCATTTGACAAAGTAAAGCACCAAGAAATAATCAAAATTTTAGAAAGCATAAACGTAGACAGCAAAGATCTAAGAATAATAAAGAACATGTACTGGCAACAAACAGCGGCCATAAGAACTGGAAACCAATTGGGAATGTTTCAACAAATAAAACAGGGTGTTAGACAAGGTTGTGTGCTGTCACCAGGTTTGTTTAATATTTATAGTGAGACTATTTTAAGATCCATAAGGGACATGCCTGGAATAACAATCGGAGGTCATAATATAAATAATCTAAGGTATGCTGATGATACAGTTTTAATTGCTAGGAGTGAAAATGAGTTACAAGAAATGTTGGACATTATAGTGAAAGAAAGCAAAAATAAAGGACTCAGCCTTAATAGCAAAAAGACAGAAGTAATGGTAACAACAGAGAAAACGACATCACCTCAGTGCAAAATAAAGACAAGTGGAACAATACTAAAACAGGTAAATGCCTTTAAAATATGTGGGAACTTTGTTAACCTCAGACGGAAGATGTATAAAAGAGGTGAATATGCAGAATGGCTCAGGCAAAAGCAGCTTTCCAAAAAATGATAAAGATGCTATACAATCTATTTTTGACAATAGAAACAAGAAAAAGAGTTCTTAAAGTCAGTCTTAACATATGGATGTGAACCATGGACAATAGGACAACAGACAAGAAAATCACTGAAGTTTGTAGAAATGTGGTTTTACAGAAGAATGTTGAAAATACCATGGACAGCTAAGAAGAGCAATGAAAATGTTCTAAAATAGGTCAAAGCAAAAAGAGAGCTAATTTCCAATATTAGGAAGAAACAATCATCATTTTTTTGCCATGTAATGAGAAAAGAACAGCTGGAATATATTGTAACAACTGGAAAAATAAAGGGAAGCAAAGAGAAAGGATACCAGACAGCTTAAGAGAATGGCTTGTCAGAAGGTCAACAACAGAAATGATAAATAATTGTCGAGATCGAAAGTTGTGGAGAGATATGATCACCTACGCCAGCAGGCTAGGTACTTGATGATGATGATTCCTGGTAACTCTCTCTTTCTCTCTCTAAGGTATAACGGAGTCATCTCCTCTTGTCTCCTTGGTGACAGGTTAGTGGCTATTGATTTCTGCCTTATTTACAGTACTAATGAAAGCGAGTGATCTCCCTTCGTTCCACATCTTAACAACAATCAACAGTGTTCTTACAGAATCGTCGCCGCAAATAGCACTCCTATAACATACTGGATACACCACAAATAGAATTAACAGCACAGCTACCCAATCAATGGCCGTTCTCCTTCTTCCGCCAGTTTGTGATTTCAAATCGGCATTTGTTTTTGTGTGCTGTCATCAGATTTTTTAAAAATATGTATAGTGAGATAATTTTAAGATCCATAAGGGCCATGGCTGGGATAACAATTGTAGGTCATAATATCAATAATCTAACTTGACTAGCCGTGGCTGAAACTGTCTAAATTATGCAGAAAGACTCATTTCTAAGAGAAACTAAAACTGACCAATATTATGCAAAAAAAAAGTAAATTCTACGAGAAACTGAAACTCTCCAAATTATGCAAAAAAAGACTAATTTCTAAGAGAAACTGAAACTGTCCAAATTAATGCAAAAAAGACTAATTTCTAAGAGAAATTGAAAAGATCCAAATTATGCAAAAAAATAGTAATTTACAAGAGGAACTGAAACTGTCCAAATTATGCACACAAAAAAACACTAAATTACAAGAGAAACTGAAACTGTCCAAATTATGCAAAAAAAGACTAATTTACAAGAGAAATTGAAACTGTCCAAATTATTTTTAAAAAAGACTAATTTGCAAGAGGAACTGAAACTATCCAGAATATGCAAAAAAAATACTAATTTCTAAGAGAAAATTAAACTGTCCAAATTATGCAAAATAGACTAATTTCTAAGAGAAACTGAAACTGTCAAAAATTATGCAAAATAGACTAATTTCTAAGAGAAAATTAAACTGTCCAAATTATGCAAAATAGACTAATTTCTAAGAGAAACTGAAACTGTCAAAAATTATGCAAAATAGACTAATCTCTAAGAGAACCAAACTGTCAACATTATGCAAAGTAGACTAATCTCTAAGAGAAACTGAAACTGTCCAAATTATGCACAAGAAAGACTAATTTACATTACAAGGGAAACATGAAACCGACTGGGCAATCTAAGAGAAAAAATGAATGACAGAGCAACAAAGAGAAGAAGAAGTTCAAGATGGAGTAAAGAAGAGAACGGTGTTTTCTTAATTCCAAAGGAAAACAGGCTTCAAACACTCCTCGTGAGCATCGGTCCCATCTTTACGAGAAAGAAAGGGCCCTAAACACCGTTTCCGTGCCAGGGTAGGCAGGGATGGCGCATTAGGAAACGGTCTAATGTCCCCATGAGATGCTGTCAACGAAGATTCTATCTCGATTGATTACCTGCTAATTCTGGAAGGGGAGGAAACCACCATCAAGACTGTGAAAGCTGCACGAGTTAGGGACCTTTAGTGTTCCTGCTATTAACGACCGCACAGGACCTCAAGGTGAAGGTTCTATATACGGCGAAGTAATCATTACAGAAAACACGGCTGTTAGCAACTGATATTTTAGTTATATTTTAGTGCTGTTCTGGTGACAATTATATCCTGTGTTTCTATCTATCTATCTTTCGTTCGCCTGAAGTATTGTCTATATCTGCAATGTCGTTTCCTGTATAAATGTTACTATCTTGTAATTCTTCAAGGAATTAATTCCATCAAGGCCAGCTCCTTGTCGTGGGGATGGGGCTTAACAGTCACCAGGGACTGAAAACCAAGACTGGCCAGGCCTTACTACACCCGAGCAAGACCACAGTCTGCTCTAGCAAGTATAAGTGCTGAAGTCGGAGGCAACCAGCCGAAAGGCGCACTGCAACAATCAGGATGCCACGCACTCACGCCAATGGGAAGTATGTCTATAACTGCGAATCGATATGGCACTCGCCCTGTGATGGACACTCAAGGCAGGTGCAGCGCCGGGCCCTCAGCCTCGAAAGGGCTCAACCTTTATTACTGGATGTCCTTCTCAACCGCTGTGTGGAGTCAGGGGCGAGAGAATAGAGCTACTGGCCAATCCAAAATAAGACCATCAAAATAATGCATTGGAATGCTGAAGGCATCAATAGCAAAAGAGATACGTACAGTAAAAAGATATCCTGTGTTTGATTGCTAGCCAGATTTGAAGCAATCAGATTCCTTTCATGTGGCGTCATAACAGGTGAGATTTAGTGCCTAGTCATTCCAGACACGGATGGCATTAAAAAATTATTGTTTCTTCAAGTTGAGGACGTTGAAGAACTCATGGTATTTTTGTCCTTTCTCTACCAGACAGCTCCTCATCCTCCTCTTCCTCTAGACAGGCGTTAAGTGGGCGCAGATGCAGACTGTATCGTGGTCAACAGTAGATTCTGACATCTGCATCTTTTGGACCAGCACATTCGACTTCAGTACAACACCTACAAATACTGTTTCTTGCCCTCCTCCGTCGTTTCTTCTTCTTCTTCTTCAGAAATCAACTTTTCTTGTACATCAACAATGATGATACATCAACAACGATGATACATCAACAACGATGATACATCAACAACAATGACACATCATCTTCTTCATCAACGATCAGCCACTGCGATGCGTTTAGACATTTAGATCAGCACGGGTCATGGACAAGACGGCGAGTTTAAGTTCCTCATCGGTTCCCCATAACTTGTCATGCAGGCTTGTTTCTGTGGGCCATATTTGTGTTTTTAGGGCGTTGAGAGTGCTGCGGGCCAGTAGGATATGCTCTGGAGTTTGTCTGGACGCTTCGCAGTTATTTGTTGCAAAGTCACCGAGTCCTATCTTGTGATGCCACAGCGACCATTCCTGAGTCTGAATATCTTGGTCTGCTCAAGTCTGCAGTTTCTCACGTTCTGACTCTTATTTTCCGTACGATACCCGCGATGAGCTCAACGACCTGGAGGTGATTCCCCCCTATTTCCCCCAAAACACTGTCACGCAGGCCAATGTCGATCAAAAGATGTGGAGAGACATGATCACCTACGCCAGCAGGCCCGGTACATGATGATGATGAAGCTCTTGACGCTCGCGCTGTGGGGCTCATGCTCATTAAACGTTCAAACCACGTTCATCCTTGTCTCTCTATGTATTCGGTTACTGGTAAAATTCCATTGGTATTTTTGATTTCATTGTTCTTGACATGATCTCTTCGTGTTTTGTTCACAGCTTTTCTGGGGCATCTCATCTCACATGTTGTCCGTTTTTATTATTGCCAACGACAAAACAACACCAATAATAGTATTTTGAACAAATATAGTCACGTGAACAAAAAAGCTGAACTAACAAAACAAATCGAACACCACCAACAACAGCTTGACCAACAACAACAGGAGCTTGACGAATAATAACAACAACAACAGCTCAAACACAACCAACAAAAAAAAATCAACAACAGCTCGAACACCACACACAAAAAACAGCTCGATCACAAGCAACAACAGCTCGATCACCACCAACAACAGCTTGACCAACACCGCCAATAACAGCTCGAACACCGCCAATAACAGCTCGATAACAACCAACAACAGCTCAACCAACACCTACAACAGCTCGAACACCACCAACAACAGCTCGATAACAACCAACAACAGCTTGATCAACAACAGCTCAAACACCACCTACAACAGCTTGATAAACAACAGCTCAAACTCCACCTACAACAGCTCGAACACAACCAAAAAAAGCATGATCAACAACAGCTCAAACACAACCTACAACAGCTCGAACACAACCTACAACAGCTCGAACACGACCTACAACAGCTCGAACACAACCTACAACAGTTCGAACACAACCTACAACAGCTCGAACACAACCTACAACAGCTCGAACACAACCAAAAAAAGCTTGATCAACAACAGCTCAAACACGACCTACAACAGCTCAAACACGACCTACAACAGCTCGAACACAACCTACAACAGCTCGAACACAACCAAAAAAAGCTTGATCAATAACAGCTCAAACACGACCTACAACAGCTCGAACACAACCTACAACAGCTCGAACACAACCTACAACAGCTCGAACACAACCTACAACAGCTCGAACACAACCTACAACAGCTCGAACACAACCTACAACAGCTCGAACACAACCTACAACAGCTCGAACACAACCTACAACAGCTCGAACACGACCTACAACAGCTCGAACACAACCTACAACAGCTCGAACACAACCTACAACAGCTCGAACACGACCTACAACAGCTCGAACACAACCTACAACAGCTCGAACACAACCTACAACAGCTCGAACACAACCTACAACAGCTCGAACACAACCAAAAAAAGCTTGATCAACAACAGCTCAAACACGACCTACAACAGCTCGAACACAACCAAAAAAAGCTTGATCAACAACAGCTCAAACACGACCTACAACAGCTCGAACACGACCTACAACAGCTCGAACACCACCAACAACAGATTGATCAACAACAACAACAGCTTGAACACCACCAACAACAGATTGATCATCAGCAACAGCTCGACCACCATCAACAACAGCTTGATCACCATCAACATCAGCTCAAATACCACCAACAACAGCTTGATCATCAACAACAGCTAGTACACCGCCAACAACAGATTGATCAACAACAACAACAACAGCTCGACCACCATCAACAACAGCTTGATCACCATCAACAACAGCTCGATCAATAACAACAGCAACAACAACAATAGCTCGACTAACAACAGCTCGGCTATCAACAACAACAGCTCGGCTATCAACAACAACAGCTCGGCTATCAACAACAACAGCTCGACTACCAACAACAACAGCTCGATAAACAACAACAGCAACAACAGATCGACTACCAACAACAACAGCTCAATCAACAACAACAGCAACAACAGATCGACTAACAACAACAACAGATTGATCAAAAACAACAGCTCGATCAACAACAATAGCTCGACTACCAACAACAACAACTAGATAATCAACAAAAGCAACAATAATAGCTCGACTATCAACAACAAAATCTCCATCAACAACAACAATAGCTCTCGACTACAAAAAACAACAGCTCCATCAACAACAACAGCTCCACCACTACCAAGAACAGCTCGATCAACAACAATAGCTCGGTCAACAACAACAAAAGCTCGATCAGCAACATCAACAACAGCTGGATCAACACCACCAAAAGCTCGATCAACAACAATAACTCGATCAACATCAACAGCCCGATCAAAAACAATAGCTCCACCACCACCAACAACAGCTCGATCAACAACAATAGCTCGATAAAAAACAATAGCTCCACCACCACCAACAACAGCCCGATCAAAAACAATAGCTCCACCACCACCAACAACAGCTCGATCAACAACAATAGCTCGATAAAAAAAAATTAACTCGACCACAACCAAAATAGCTCAATCAACAAGAAAAACTCGACTACCAACTACAACAGATCAATCAACAACAACAGATCAACAACAACAACAGCTCGATCAACAACAGCAACAGCTCGATCAACAAAAACAACAACAGCTCGATCAACAACATCAACAATTCTACCACCAACAACAACAGGTCGATCAACAACAATAACTCGATCAACAACAAGAACAGCTCCATTAACAACAACAGCTCGACCGCCACGAACAATAGCTCTATCAACGTCAATAACTCGATCAACAACAGCTCGATCAACAGCAACAGCCCGATCAACAACAGCAGCTCAACCACCACCAACAACAGCTCAATCAACAACAACAGCTCTATCAACAACAACAACAGCTTGATCAGCTACAGCTACAATTACTCGATGAACAACAATAACAGACCGGTCAACAACAGCTCGATCAAAAACAACAGCTTGATCAATACAACAACACCTCGATCAACAACAATAACAGATCAGTCAACAACAGCTCGATCAACAACAACAGCTTGATCAATACAACAACACCTCGATCAACAACAATAACAGATCAGTCAACAACAGCTCGATCAAAAACAACAGCTTGATCAATACAACAACACCTCGATCAACAACAATAACAGATCAGTCAACAACAGCTCGATCAAAAACAACAGCTTGATCAATACAACAACACCTCGATCAACAACAATAACAGACCGGTCAACAACAGCTCGATCAACAACAACAGCTTGATCAATACAACAACACCTCGATCAACAACAATAACAGATCAGTCAACAACAGCTCGATCAACAACAACAGCTTGATCAATACAACAACACCTCGATCAACAACAATAACAGATCAGTCAACAACAGCTCGATCAACAACAACAGCTTGATCAATACAACAACACCTCGATCAACAACAATAACAGATCAGTCAACAACAGCTCGATCAAAAACAACAGCTTGATCAATACAACAACACCTCGATCAACAACAATAACAGATCAGTCAACAACAGCTCGATCAAAAACAACAGCTTGATCAATACAACAACACCTCGATCAACAACAATAACAGATCAGTCAACAACAGCTCGATCAAAAACAACAGCTTGATCAATACAACAACACCTCGATCAACAACAATAACAGATCAGTCAACAACAGCTCGATCAAAAACAACAGCTTGATCAATACAACAACACCTCGATCAACAACAATAACAGATCAGTCAACAACAGCTCGATCAACAACAACAGCTTGATCAATACAACAACACCTCGATCAACAACAATAACAGATCAGTCAACAACAGCTCGATCAACAACAACAGCTTGATCAATACAACAACACCTCGATCAACAACAATAACAGACCGGTCAACAACAGCTCGATCAACAACAACAGCTTGATCAATACAACAACACCTCGATCAACAACAATAACAGTTCAACCACCAACATCAACAGCTCGACCAACAACAACCACACACCCAACAACAGCACTGACCCTGTCCAGCAGAATCTCCTCGTACTCCCAGTCGACTCCTCCGTTGATCTGCAACAGAAACATGCACAACATGTATAGTCTGCTTCACACAACAATTACTAACCTCACTCTCCCCCGTTCCTTGAGTTCCCTCAAACAATTGCTCTATAGATATTAATTGCCCATCACTAATTCTAATTCCTAATTCACAACTATAAACCTATAACATATAAACTATAAATCTTCAATCACAACTATAAATCTATAACATACAAATTATCAATCTTCAACCACAACCATAAATCTATAACATACAAATTCTAAATCTTCAATCACAACCATAAATCTATAACATACAAATTCTAAATCTTCAATTACAACAATAAATCTATAACATACAAATTCTAAATCTTCAATTACAACCATAAATCTATAACATACAAATTCTAAATCTTCAATCACAACTATAAATCTATAACATACAAATTCTAAATCTTATTACAACTATAAATCTATAACATACAAATTCTACATCTTATCACAACTATAAATCTATAACATACAAATTCTAAATCTTATCACAACTATAAATCTATAACATACAAATTCTAAATCTTATTACAACTATAAATCTATAACATACAAATTATAAATCTTATTACAACCATAACATTGTATTACAACTAAGACACCAAAATATGTGTCAGATCTGCCACAACCCCCCTCCCCCCACACCCAAATAAATAATAACAATATCCATCCCCCCTTTTTAATGAAACCTTATACACACAACTTCACATCTACCATTACAAAACAGTAACAACAACAACATTTTTTAAAACACACAATGAAAGCATACACTGATCCAAACAACCCCAATTTCACACCCCAAACCTCACAATCAAAGAATGTACTGAACCAGAAACTCACAACTCAACCTCGCACTGAAGCCAAAATGCTCAACCCAACTCCCCATTGTAACCAAAAGCCGACAACTCAACCTTGAACTGAAGCCAAAACCCCGCAACTCGTAACTGAGACTGCACAACCCAAACTATCATTATCGGCGGCGCATGTCCTCCACGGAACGTTGTATTCACCACAGCCCGCCTGAAAGAATCTCTGTCTCTAACCAGATCTCCCACAGAACGTTGCATTCACCACAGCCCGTCTGAAAGAATCTCTGTCTCTAGCCAGATCTCCCACTGAACGTTATATTCACCACAGCCCGTCTGAAAAAATCTCTGTCTCTAGCCAGATCTCCCACTGAACGTTATATTCACCACAGCCCGTCTGAAAGAATCTCTGTCTCTAGCCAGATCTTCCACAGAACGTTGCATTCACCACAACCCGTCTAAAAGAATTTCTGTCTCCAGCCAGGTCTCCCACAGAACGTTGCATTCACCACAGCCCGTCTAAAAGAATTTCTGTCTCTAGCCAGATCTTCCACAGAACGTTGCATTCACCACAACCCGTCTAAAAGAATTTCTGTCTCTAGCCAGATCTTCCACAGAACGTTGCATTCACCACAGCCCGTCTAAAAGAATTTATGTCTCTAGCCAGATCTTCCACAGAACGTTGCATTCACCACAACCCGTCTAAAAGAATTTCTGTCTCTAGCCAGATCTTCCACAGAACGTTGCATTCACCACAACCCGTCTAAAAGAATTTCTGTCTCCAGCCAGATCTTCCACAGAACGTTACATTCACCACAACCCGTCTAAAAGAATTTCTGTCTCTAGCCAGATCTTCCACAGAACGTTACATTCACCACAGCCCGTCTAAAAGAATTTCTGTCTCCAGCCAGATCTTCCACTTCTTCTGTTGTCATATTCAAGGTCTCTTTGATGTTTTGAAACCACCTTTTTCTTGGTCTGCCCCCGATGCATAGCCCAGAAACCATGTCTCTCGATATTATTCTTTCCATCTCGCCATGCCTGCCGACAAACAAAACCATCATTGAACACAAAACTCACAACACTGAACCCTGTACCCAGCATCCACAGGATAACTACAAACCTACATGACAAGCCTAAACTACCCAAAATCCGCACAAGATAACAATATCCTGAACCCAAATCTCATAACGTAACTCTACAAATATAACTAAACCATAACAAAAGGAACTAGGGAGCCGCGATAGCTCAGTGGTTAGTGAACTGGACTACAAAGGACAAGGGGTAGTGTTCGATCCTAACCGACGGCTTCCGGGTTCACCCAGCCTTAAATGGGTACCGGATTTTTCTGAGAAAGTAAAGCGGCGCGGGCGTAATACCGGCCACATTACTTCAAAAATAACGTGCCGAAGGTTTGTAAAATTTATAGTTACTAACACCATATTCCCTATATGCCACTTGGCGTGATGGGGGTATTTTACTTTTTTTTTTTTTTTATAACAAATGAACAGGGGAGCCGCGATAGCTCAGTGGTTAGTGAACTGGACTACAAAGGACAAGAGGTTGGGTTCGGCCCTGATCGACGGCTTCCGGGTTCACCCAGTCTTAAATGGGTACCGGATTATTCTGGGAAAATAAAGCGGCACGGGCGAAATACCGACCACATTAACCCACAAATCATGTGCCGAAGGTCTGTGAAAATGATGGTTTTAACACCATATTCCCTATACGCCACTTGTCGAGAGAGGGGCTCTACTTTTTAAAAACTCTTTCTCATATTTTTTCCCCGTTCATGAGTAATTACGTTTTAAGCCGGGCCTCGCTGCTGAGACCAGGAGTGGTTGCCGCAGAGAGGAATCACAAATAAAACCCCAAACCGAACCCAAATTACTACAGTTCAAATCTACACCCAACACAACCACACAATTCAACTCGGGACCCAACCCAAACCATAATTCCAACCAAAACCAAACCACAACCCGGCCCAACCACAACTCGACCCAACCACAACCAGACCCGACCCAACAAAATCACAACCCAAGCATACCCCTCTATCTCCCACACAATTTTACAAATTCTCGAGTCTGCAGTCTCTGATCCTTCAATCCACAACTCAACCACAATTCGACCCAACCACAACCACATTCATTCTATCATCCACAAAATTTTACTACAAATTATAAGTATCCGAGTCTTTCAATCCAAACACAAACCCCCAACATAACCCAGCCCAACACAAACACAACCCTGCCTAACCTCAACAAAACACAGCCTAACCTCAACACAACCTAGCCTAACTCCAACACAACCCAGCCTAACTCCAACACAACCCAGCCTAATTCCAACACAACCCAGCCCAACTCCAACACAACCCTGCCTAACCTCAACACAACCCAGCCTAACTCCAACACAACCCAGCCTAACTCCAACACAACCCAGTCTAACTCCAAAACAACCCAGCCTAACCTCAACACAACCAAGCCTAACTCCAACACAACCCAGCCTAACTCCAACACAACCCAGCCTAATTCCTACACAATCCAGCCTAACTCCAACACAACCCTGCCTAACCTCAACACAACCCAGCCTAACTCCAACACAACCCAGCCTAACTCCAACACAACCCAGCCTAACCTCAACACAACAATGCCTAACCTCAACACAACCCAACCCAACTCCAACACAACCCAGCCTAACTCCAACACAACCCAGCCTAACCTCAACTCAACCCAGCCTAACCTAAACACAATCCAGCAAAACCCCAACACAACCCAGCCTAACTCCGAAACAACCCAGCCTAACTCCAACACAACCCAGCCTAACTCCAACACAACCCTACCTAGCCTCAACACAACCCAGCCTAACCACAACACACCCCAACTCAACCTCAACACAACCCAGCCTAACTCCAACACAACCTCACCTAGCCTCAACACAACCCAGCCTAACCACAACACACCTCAGCCTAATCTCAACACAACCCAGCCTAACCTCAACACAACTCAACACAAACCAGCATAACCTCATCAGAACCCAGTCTATTTTCAACACAACCCAGCCTAACTCCAACACATCCCAGCCTAACTCCAACACAACCCAGCCAAACCTCAACAGAACCCAGCCTAACTCCAACACAACCCAGCCTAACTCCAACACAACCCAGCTTAACTCCAACACAACCCTGCCTAACCTCAACACAACCCAGCCTAACTTCAAAACAACCCAGCCCAACTCCAACATAACCCAGGTTAACCTCAACAGAACCCAGCCTAACTCCAACACAACCCCGCCTAAACTCAACACAACCCAGCCTAACCTCAACAGAACCCAGCCTAACTCCAACACAACCCAGCCTAACTCCAACACAACCCAGCTTAACTCCAACACAACCCAGCCTAACTCCAACACAACCCAGCCTAACCTCAACACAACCCAGCCTAACTCCAAAACAACCCAGCCTAACTCCAACACAACCCAGCCTAACCTCAACTCAACCCAGCCTAACCTCAACACAACTTAACACAAACCTGCCTAACCTCAACAGAACCCAGTCTAACTCCAACACAACCCAGCCTAACCTCAACAGAACCCAGCCTAAGTCCAACACAAACCAGCCTAACTCCTACACAACCCAGTACTAACCTCTACACAACCCAGCCTAACTCCAACACAACCCAGCCTAACTTCTACACAACCCAGCCTAACTTCTACACAACCCAGCCTAACTCCAAAACAACCCAGCCTAAATCAAAAACAACCCAGCCTAACTTCTACACAACCCAGCCTAACTTCTACACAACCCAGCCTAACTCCAACACAACCCAGCCTAACCTCAACAGAACCCAGTCTAACTCCAACACAACCCAGCCTAACCTCAACACAACCCAGCCTAACTCCAACACAACCCAGCCTAACCTCAACACAATCCAGCCTAAATTCACCACACCTCAGCCTAACCTCAACACAACCCAGCCTAACCTCAACACAACCCAGCCTAACCTCAACACAACCCAGCCTAACCTCAACACAACCCAGCCTAACCTCAACACAACCCAGCCTAACCTCAACACAACCCAGCCTAACTCCAACACAACACAAGCAAACCCCTGTATCTCCCTCAAAATTTACAGTCTGTGGTCTGAGATCCCTTCTTATTCTTTATTTTATTTTATTGTGTTGTTGTTGTGTTCGCCAGCTCTCACTTCTGACGAAGTCCCTAGAGACTAGGAACTGAATTTTGCGCGTTAATCCGTTTTTTCCCCTGGCAGCCGTGTGCATATGGGTCCCTCGCCTCACAGACAAAAACGTCTTCGGAGGTACTCATATTTTTTTCCGTCGATGAGTAATTGCCGTTTCAATCCGGGCCTTGCTGCTGAGACCAGGGGTGGCTGCCGCAGAGAGAAACCACAAATAAAAATCCCAAATGGTGCAGCCTGGATTTGAACCCACAACCTCTCTGCCTCGAGGCTGGCGTTTTTTTGCCTTGAGGCTAACCAGTCCCCCCTGCGATCCCTTCAATCCAAAGTTCAACCACAGACCAGCCCAAAGCCCAGCCCGACCCAGCCACAACACAACACAAATCAGCTTAACAACAACACAACCTAATCCAAACATATCCCTGTATCACCCCCCCCCAACCCTAAAAAAAAAACCAAAAAAAAAAAACTTACAAATTCTGAGTCTGTGGTCTCTGATCCCTCAGGCTGCAACAATAGAAGAAAAAGAAAGCTTGATATTAACATTGTTTAAACATTTTAGTAGCAACAGAAATACTTACCACTTTTAATGTTAACATATTTAACTAGTTCCGTTAACATTAAAAAACCCTATTATGTTTCATCGGTCGGTACTAACTAAATTTAGAAGTTGAAATCTTTATTGTTACACATAATTTGTTCCCGAAATAATCACAGTAGATTCGCTCTTGAGAACTGTCTGACATTCCCGTTTTGGCTTCCTTTCTCCATATGGTATCATTAGTTGTCACTAATTTCATTATATTTAAACCAAGAAAAGCTGTAATTATCTTTAACATTTCAACATTCAGCGAAGAAAATTGGCTTGTATTTCACTGCGTGGAGAAAAATGGAAACTGTTCTATATATCTGGTCTCTGAATGCGAACACCATGGATATAGTACAGCGAACAATAAAACAGAGAGAGAGAGAGGGAGATTTTGTTTAATTTAATGTGTAATCTCTATCCTGGCAGAGAGAGAGAGAGAGAGAGAGAGAGAGAGAGAGAGAGATTAGGTTGGGTGAGGATTATACAGATAGGAATTTAATCTTGAATTATACACATCATGCTTTCTTATTTCGACATAAAAACACATACACACGAATTGTATAACAAAGAAATAATACAGAAAACTGAACAGATATCTAGATATACATACAGGAATACAGCTAGAGATACGAGCACACAAAGTTAGGCAGACAGAATGATATAAATAGGCAGATAGATTGACAGGCAGAGTAATCGCTAGCCAGACATTTCACAATTACAGGCGGTCTTAAGCAGGGATACGACCCCGGAAGTACTTCATATCGTCAACATCCGGCGTCCTGTCACCCTGACAAGGGCAGGTAATCAGAAGCGAGATTTCACGTCTTGGGAGCCATAATTATCTGCTCCTTATTTTCTCGCAATAAGTCCTAGCTCTCATGGGCGTCGCTCAAGTCTAGGCAGGCCGTGGGTGCCCCCCCCCCCCCACCAAGGTGTTGTGGTGTATTGAACACAACCTAGACATACAGAGTCTCGTAAACTCGAGGAAGATGGCGTACCCATGCACGGTAATCTGCCTCGCCTTCACCCAGCACAGCTCTTTGCCAATGATATTTTAGTTCATTACTTTGACTAGCATGTATACGATTCATCTACCGCGAGTGTATGTCTTCTTCCTTCTTGTTCGCAGAATGGGACTGTTTCATCGTTGTGTGCCGTCTCTGATCGTTGATTGGTGCGACCAGAAAGACGATGAGTGTTTCCCCAAACGCAAGAGTTCCATCCTTCGTTACCTGTATAATTATGTCATTCATCATCATTGTGTGCCGTCTCTGATCGTTGATTGGTGCGACCAGAAAGACGATGAGTGTTTCCCCAAACGCAAGAGTTCCATCCTTCGTTACCTGTATAATTATGTCATTCATCATCATTCAGTGCCGTCTCTGTATCGAGGGTTGGCTACCATGGAGCACCATACCACTCTGTCTCTTGCTTTGAAGATGAGCTAGTTCGTTGATTGGTGCGACCAGAAAGACGATGAGTGTTTCCCCAAACGCAAGAGTTCCATCCTTCGTTACCTGTATAATTATGCCATTCATCATCATTCAGTGCCGTCTCCGTATCGAGGGTTGGCTACCATGGAGCGCCATTCCAATCTTGCTTTGATGGTGCAGGTTGTCATAGGTTGACTTGTCCATCTTTTGATATTACTCGTCCATATCAGTCTTGGTCTGCCTGTCTCTGCCTCTTTCACCTTGTATTTCCCCTTCCAATATTACTTTTATTAGACAGTTGTGTCTTTCAACATGCCCCAAAAATGTCTTTTGTCTTGTCCTAATTGTCTTTAGCAGTTCTCTTTTAATTTTTAGTTGTTTTAAACCGTCATCATTTGTTTTCTTTTCTTTCCATCCAATTCTACCTATTCTTCTATAAATCCACATTTCAGAGGCTTTAATTTTCTGTTCTGTTTTCTGGTCTAATGTCCATGTTTCTGCACCATATACTGAGAAGATGTAACATTTTGCTATTCTTAGTTTTAGCCTTGGTGTTATTTGTTTTGATGTTAGAATCCTTTTCATGACATTAAAATTACTTTTAGCCATACCTATTCTTTTGTTTATTTCAGTTGTACATTTTCCACCACTGGTTATAGTGTGTCCAAGGTAGTTGTAGCTCTGAACTGTCTCAAGGTCTATTCCTTCCATTTTGATATACACTTGTGGGTTTTGTGTATTTTCTTTGTTTATGATCATAATTTTAGTCTTTTTGATATTCATATCTAATCCATATTTTTTGCTTGTCATGATTGTTTCATTAAGTAATTGTTGTAGATCTTTAGGATTTTCTGCTAGTAATACAGTATCGTCAGCATATCTTTGGTTATTGATTATCTTTCCATTAATTTGTAGGATTGACATCTCTATGATGTTTTTAAAGATTTGCTCAGTGTATAGATTGAACAAGCTTGGTGATAGGATGCATCCTTGTCTTACTCCTCTTTTTATATCAATGGGTGTAGAGATATCCTTGTTATATTTTATTATTCCTGTTTGCTCCCAGTATAGATTACATATTAATCGTATGTCTGTGTCGTCTAGATTTATGTCTTTTAGGCAGTCTATAAGTTGATTATGGTGTATTCTATCGAAAGCTTTTGTGTATTCAATGAAGCAGGTATATATTGGTTTGTTTATTTCTATGTACTTTTCAATGTCCTCATGCTGAATATGGCGTCTTTTCTGTATGACTGTGGGACTGTATGACTGAGTGACCGTGTGTGTTTACCTTGCACAGCTATATGTCACTGACATTTTAGGTACTAACATGTAATTGATTCATCTACGAATACTTTTTGTTGGGACAGTTATATTTCCAACACTCGGACAAATCCACAAATGATCAACAAGAGAAAACAAGTACGATAGATAGTCCGTGGTAGGATACTCAGACAAATGCACAAATGATCAACAACAGAAAACAAGTACGATAGATAGTCCGTGGTAGGATACTCGGACAAATACACAAATGATCAACAAGAGAAAACAAGTACGATAGATAGCCCGTGGTAGGATACTCGGACAAATACACAAATGATCAACAAGAGAAAACAAGTACGATAGATAGCCCGTGGTAGGATACTCGGACAAATACACAAATGATCAACAAGAGAAAACAAGTACGATAGATAGCCCGTGGTAGGATACTCGGACAAATACACAAATGATCAACAAGAGAAAACATGTACGATAGATAGTCCGTGGTAGGATACTCGGACAAATCCACAAATGATCAACAAGAGAAAACATGTACGATAGATAGTCCGTGGTAGGATACTCGGACAAATCCACAAATGATCAACAAGAGAAAACAAGTACGATAGATAGCCCGTGGTAGGATACTCGGACAAATCCACAAATGATCAACAAGAGAAAACAAGTACGATAGATAGCCCGTGGTAGGATCGAAACTAATACTCCTCGACACACACGCAAAAAAAAATAAAAAAAAGAAAGAAAAACAAGGAATAAAGATAAGAGTCGGAATTTTGTTTTGTTAATTACCACATAAAGCTGTTACCATACCACTTTTTGTCTTATTTTTTTTTTAAATTGTCATTATCATCAGCTTTACAGCAGCTTCGCATCTCCACGCATCTTGATGTCTATACTCATAGCCGACACATCGCTTTGCCACAAGAGTATTGCGTTACATCACACTACTAGTTAAGCAACCTAAAAATGTTGTTATCATTTGCTATGCCTTTTACGCATTCTTCTTCTTCTTCCTTTCTACTCCCTGTGGTGCACAGGTCTTCAACAAACACTTTCCAAGCCGTTCTGTTTCTTGCCATTCTTTCAAGATCATTCAATGGCTTCATCATCATCTTCATCTCTGCTACCATCTGTCTTCTCCAATAATATACCGATCTTCCTCTTCGTCTACTTTCTTGGGATTCCAAAAAAGGGCCTGTTGTGTAATACTATACTATCAGTTGGCTTCCGTCATGTGTGTCCTATCACGCGCCATCGTCTTCGCTGTATCTCTTTATCCACTGGTATTTGACTGGTACATTTGCATAATTCTATGTTAGTGACTTTGTCCTGCTGTTTTCATCCTTTCATTTAGCGCGAGCATCCATTAATCAAGAACTGAATCTTCATGATTGCCAGTTTGGTTCTTCTTCATGTTTCACAGCCATTTAATAGGACTGACGTCACATTCTTTAACACGCACCACCCAATAACAACAACAAATACTCACCAATCAACCACAGCAACAAACACGCACTACACAACCACAACAACAAATACTCACCAATCAACCACAGCAACAAACACGCACTACACAACCACAACAACAAACACGCACCAATCAACCACAACAACAAACACGTACCATTCGACCACAACAACAAACACGCACCAATCAACCACAACAACAAACACGCACTACCCAACCATAACAAACACGCACCAATCAACCACAACAACAAACACGCACCAATCAACCACAACAACAAACACGCACCAATCAACCACAACAACAAACACGCACCAATCAACCAAAACAACAAACACACACCAATCAACCACCACAACAAACACGCACCAATCAACCACAGCAACAAACACGCACTACCCAACCACAACAACAAACACGCACCAATCAACCACAAAAACAAACACGCACCAATCAACCACAAAAACAAACACGCACCAATCAACCACAACAACAAACACGCACCAATCAACCACAACAACAAACACGCACCAATCAACCACAACAACAAACACGCACCAATCAACCAAAACAACAAACACACACCAATCAACCACCACAACAAACACGCACCAATCAACCACAACAACAAACACGCACCAATCAACCACAACAACAAACACACACCAATCAACCACAACAACAAACACGTACCAATCAACTACAACAACAAACACACACCAATCAACCACAATAACAAACACGCACCAATCAACCACAGCAACAAACACGCACCAATCAACCACAACAACAAACACGCACCAATCAACCACAACAACAAACACGCACCAATCAACCACAACAACAAACACGCACCAATCAACCACAACAAACACGCACCAATCAACCACAACAACAAACACACACCAATTAACCACAACAACAAACACACACCAATCAACCACAACAACAAACACACACCAATCAACCAAAACAACAAACACGCACCAATCAACCACAGCAACAAACACACACCAATCAACCACAGTAACAAACACACAACAATCAACCACAACAACAAACACGCACCAATCAACCACAACAACAAACACACACCAATCAACCACAACAACAAACACACACCAATCAACCACAACAACAAACACGCACCAATCAACCACAAAAAACACGCACCAATCAACCACAACAACAAACACGCACCAATCAACCACAACAACAAACACGCACCAATCAACCACAACAACAAACACTCACCAATCAACCACAACAACCAACACTCACCAATCAACCACAACAACAAACACTCACCAATCAACCACAACAACCAACACTCACCAATCAACCACAACAACAAACACGCACCAATCAACCACAAAAAACACGCACCAATCAACCACAAAAAACACGCACCAATCAACCACAACAACAAACACGCACCAATCAACCACAACAACAAACACGCACCAATCAACCACAACAACAAACACGCACCAATCAACCACAACAACAAACACTCACCAATCAACCACAACAACCAACACTCACCAATCAACCACAACAACAAACACGCACCACCCAACCACAACAACAAACACGCACCACCCAACCACAACAACAAACACACACTAATCAACCACAACAACAAACACACACCACCCAACCACAACAACAAACACGCACCACCCAATCAAACAACAAACACACACCAATCAACCACAACAACAAACACACACACCCAACCACAACAACAAACACGCACCACCCAATCAAACAACAAACACTCACCAATCAACCACAACAACAAACACGCACCAATCAACCACAACAACAAACACGCACCATCCAACCACAACAACAAACACGCACCACCCAACCACAACAACAAACACGCACCACCCAACCACAACAACAAACACGCACCACCCAACCAAAACAAAAAACACGCACCACCCAACCACAACAACAAACACACACCACCCAACCACAACAACAAACACACACTAATCAATCACAACAACAAACACACACCACCCAACCACAACAACAAACACGCACCACCCAATCAAACAACAAACACACACCAATCAACCACCACAACAAACACGCACCACCCAACCACAACAACAAACACGCACCAATCAACCACAACAACAAACACGCACTACCTAACCACAACAACAAACACGCACCACCCAACCACAACAACAAACACACACCAATCAACCACAACAACAAACACTCACCAATCAACCACAACAACAAACACGCATCAATCAACCACAACAACAAACACACACCAATCAACCACAACAACAAACACGCACTACCTAACCACAACAACAAACACGCACCACCCAACCACAACAACAAACACACACCAATCAACCACATTAACAAACAAGGCACTACCCAACCACAACAACAAATACTCACCAATCAACCACAACAACAAACACGCACCAATCAACCACAGCAACAAACACTCACCAATCAACCACAACAACAAACACTCACCAATCAACCACAACAACAAACACTCACCAATCAACCACAACAACAAACACGCACCAATCAACCACAGCAACAAACACGCACCAATCAACCACAGCAACAAACACGCACCAATCAACCACTACAACAAACACGCACCAATCAACCACAGCAACAAACACGCACCAATCAACCACAACAACAAACACTCACCAATCAACCACAGCAACAAACACGCACCAATCAACCACAATAACAAACACGCACCAATCAACCACAACACTCACCAATCAACCACAACAACAAACACTCACCAATCAACCACAACAACCAACACTCACCAATCAACCACAACAACAAACACTCACCAATCAACCACAACAACCAACACTCACCATTCAACCACAACAACAAACACGCACCAATCAACCACAACAACAAACACGCACCAATCGACCACAACAACACAACACTCACCAATCAACCACAACAACAAACACACACCAATCAACCACAACAACAAACACTCACCAATCGACCACAACAACAAACACGCACCAATCAACCACAACAACAAACACACACCAATCAACCACAACAACAAACACTCACCAATCAACCACAACAACAAACACGCATCAATCAACCACAACAACAAACACTCACCAATCAACCACAACAACCAACACTCACCAATCAACCACAACAACAAACACGCACCAATCAACCACAGCAACAAACACGCACCAATCAACCACAACAACAAACACGCACCAATCAACCACAACAAACACGCACCAATCAACCACAACAACAAACACACACCAATTAACCACAACAACAAACACACACCAATCAACCACAACAACAAACACACACCAATCAACCAAAACAACAAACACGCACCAATCAACCACAGCAACAAACACACACCAATCAACCACAGTAACAAACACACACCAATCAACCACAACAACAAACACGCACCAATCAACCACAACAACAAACACACACCAATCAACCACAACAACAAACACACACCAATCAACCACAACAACAAACACGCACCAATCAACCACAAAAAACACGCACCAATCAACCACAACAACAAACACGCACCAATCAACCACAACAACAAACACGCACCAATCAACCACAACAACAAACACTCACCAATCAACCACAACAACCAACACTCACCAATCAACCACAACAACAAACACACACCAATCAACCACAACAACAAACACATACCAATCAACCACAACAACAAACACGCACCAATCAACCACAAAAAACACGCACCAATCAACCACAACAACAAACACGCACCAATCAACCACAACAACAAACACGCACCAATCAACCACAACAACAAACACTCACCAATCAACCACAACAACCAACACTCACCAATCAACCACAACAACAAACACTCACCAATCAACCACAACAACCAACACTCACCAATCAACCACAACAACAAACACGCACCAATCAACCACAAAAAACACGCACCAATCAACCACAAAAAACACGCACCAATCAACCACAACAACAAACACGCACCAATCAACCACAACAACAAACACGCACCAATCAACCACAACAACAAACACGCACCAATCAACCACAACAACAAACACTCACCAATCAACCACAACAACCAACACTCACCAATCAACCACAACAACAAACACGCACCACCCAACCACAACAACAAACACGCACCACCCAACCACAACAACAAACACACACTAATCAACCACAACAACAAACACACACCACCCAACCACAACAACAAACACGCACCACCCAATCAAACAACAAACACACACCAATCAACCACAACAACAAACACACACAACCCAACCACAACAACAAACACGCACCACCCAATCAAACAACAAACACTCACCAATCAACCACAACAACAAACACGCACCAATCAACCACAACAACAAACACGCACCATCCAACCACAACAACAAACACGCACCACCCAACCACAACAACAAACACGCACCACATAACCACAACAACAAACACGCACCACCCAACCAAAACAAAAAAACACGCACCACCCAACCACAACAACAAAACACACACCACCCAACCACAACAACAAACACACACTAATCAATCACAACAACAAACACACACCACCCAACCACAACAACAAACACGCACCACCCAATCAAACAACAAACACACACCAATCAACCACCACAACAAACACGCACCACCCAACCACAACAACAAACACGCACCAATCAACCACAACAACAAACACGCACTACCTAACCACAACAACAAACACGCACCACCCAACCACAACAACAAACACACACCAATCAACCACAACAATAAACACTCACCAATCAACCACAACAACAAACACGCATCAATCAACCACAACAACAAACACACACCAATCAACCACAACAACAAACACGCACTACCTAACCACAACAACAAACACGCACCACCCAACCACAACAAAAAACACACACCAATCAACCACATTAACAAACAAGGCACTACCCAACCACAACAACAAATACTCACCAATCAACCACAACAACAAACACGCACCAATCAACCACAGCAACAAACACTCACCAATCAACCACAACAACAAACACTCACCAATCAACCACAACAACAAACACTCACCAATCAACCACAACAACAAACACGCACCAATCAACCACAGCAACAAACACGCACCAATCAACCACAGCAACAAACACGCACCAATCAACCACTACAACAAACACGCACCAATCAACCACAGCAACAAACACGCACCAATCAACCACAACAACAAACACTCACCAATCAACCACAGCAACAAACACGCACCAATCAACCACAATAACAAACACGCACCAATCAACCACAACTCTCACCAATCAACCACAACAACAAACACTCACCAATCAACCACAACAACCAACACTCACCAATCAACCACAACAACAAACACTCACCAATCAACCACAACAACCAACACTCACCATTCAACCACAACAACAAACACGCACCAATCAACCACAACAACAAACACGCACCAATCGACCACAACAACAAACACTCACCAATCAACCACAACAACAAACACACACCAATCAACCACAACAACAAACACTCACCAATCGACCACAACAACAAACACGCACCAATCAACCACAACAACAAACACACACCAATCAACCACAACAACAAACACTCACCAATCAACCACAACAACAAACACGCATCAATCAACCACAACAACAAACACTCACCAATCAACCACAACAACCAACACTCACCAATCAACCACAACAACAAACACGCACCAATCAACCACAGCAACAAACACGCACCAATCAACCACAACAACAAACACGCACCAATCAACCACAACAAACACGCACCAATCAACCACAACAACAAACACACACCAATTAACCACAACAACAAACACACACCAATCAACCACAACAACAAACACACACCAATCAACCAAAACAACAAACACGCACCAATCAACCACAGCAACAAACACACACCAATCAACCACAGTAACAAACACACACCAATCAACCACAACAACAAACACGCACCAATCAACCACAACAACAAACACACACCAATCAACCACAACAACAAACACACACCAATCAACCACAACAACAAACACGCACCAATCAACCACAAAAAACACGCACCAATCAACCACAACAACAAACACGCACCAATCAACCACAACAACAAACACGCACCAATCAACCACAACAACAAACACTCACCAATCAACCACAACAACCAACACTCACCAATCAACCACAACAACAAACACTCACCAATCAACCACAACAACCAACACTCACCAATCAACCACAACAACAAACACGCACCAATCAACCACAAAAAACACGCACCAATCAACCACAACAACAAACACGCACCAATCAACCACAACAACAAACACGCACCAATCAACCACAACAACAAACACGCACCAATCAACCACAACAACAAACACTCACCAATCAACCACAACAACCAACACTCACCAATCAACCACAACAACAAACACGCACCACCCAACCACAACAACAAACACGCACCACCCAACCACAACAACAAACACACACTAATCAACCACAACAACAAACACACACCACCCAACCACAACAACAAACACGCACCACCCAATCAAACAACAAACACACACCAATCAACCACAACAACAAACACACACAACCCAACCACAACAACAAACACGCACCACCCAATCAAACAACAAACACTCACCAATCAACCACAACAACAAACACGCACCAATCAACCACAACAACAAACACGCACCATCCAACCACAACAACAAACACGCACCACCCAACCACAACAACAAACACGCACCACCCAACCACAACAACAAACACGCACCACCCAACCAAAACAAAAAACACGCACCACCCAACCACAACAACAAACACACACCACCCAACCACAACAACAAACACACACTAATCAATCACAACAACAAACACACACCACCCAACCACAACAACAAACACGCACCACCCAATCAAACAACAAACACACACCAATCAACCACCACAACAAACACGCACCACCCAACCACAACAACAAACACGCACCAATCAACCACAACAACAAACACGCACTACCTAACCACAACAACAAACACGCACCACCCAACCACAACAACAAACACACACCAATCAACCACAACAACAAACACTCACCAATCAACCACAACAACAAACACGCATCAATCAACCACAACAACAAACACACACCAATCAACCACAACAACAAACACGCACTACCTAACCACAACAACAAACACGCACCACCCAACCACAACAACAAACACACACCAATCAACCACATTAACAAACAAGGCACTACCCAACCACAACAACAAATACTCACCAATCAACCACAACAACAAACACGCACCAATCAACCACAGCAACAAACACTCACCAATCAACCACAACAACAAACACTCACCAATCAACCACAACAACAAACACTCACCAATCAACCACAACAACAAACATGCACCAATCAACCACAGCAACAAACACGCACCAATCAACCACAGCAACAAACACGCACCAATCAACCACTACAACAAACACGCACCAATCAACCACAGCAACAAACACGCACCAATCAACCACAACAACAAACACTCACCAATCAACCACAGCAACAAACACGCACCAATCAACCACAATAACAAACACGCACCAATCAACCACAACACTCACCAATCAACCACAACAACAAACACGCACCAATCAACCACAGCAACAAACACTCACCAATCAACCACAACAACAAACACTCACCAATCAACCACAACAACAAACACTCACCAATCAACCACAACAACAAACACGCACCAATCAACCACAGCAACAAACACGCACCAATCAACCACAGCAACAAACACGCACCAATCAACCACTACAACAAACACGCACCAATCAACCACAGCAACAAACACGCACCAATCAACCACAACAACAAACACTCACCAATCAACCACAGCAACAAACACGCACCAATCAACCACAATAACAAACACGCACCAATCAACCACAACACTCACCAATCAACCACAACAACAAACACTCACCAATCAACCACAACAACCAACACTCACCAATCAACCACAACAACAAACACTCACCAATCAACCACAACAACCAACACTCACCATTCAACCACAACAACAAACACGCACCAATCAACCACAACAACAAACACGCACCAATCGACCACAACAACAAACACTCACCAATCAACCACAACAACAAACACACACCAATCAACCACAACAACAAACACTCACCAATCGACCACAACAACAAACACGCACCAATCAACCACAACAACAAACACACACCAATCAACCACAACAACAAACACTCACCAATCAACCACAACAACAAACACGCATCAATCAACCACAACAACAAACACTCACCAATCAACCACAACAACCAACACTCACCAATCAACCACAACAACAAACACGCACCAATCAACCACAGCAACAAACACGCACCAATCAACCACAACAACAAACACGCACCAATCAACCACAACAAACACGCACCAATCAACCACAACAACAAACACACACCAATTAACCACAACAACAAACACACACCAATCAACCACAACAACAAACACACACCAATCAACCAAAACAACAAACACGCACCAATCAACCACAGCAACAAACACACACCAATCAACCACAGTAACAAACACACACCAATCAACCACAACAACAAACACGCACCAATCAACCACAACAACAAACACACACCAATCAACCACAACAACAAACACACACCAATCAACCACAACAACAAACACGCACCAATCAACCACAAAAAACACGCACCAATCAACCACAACAACAAACACGCACCAATCAACCACAACAACAAACACGCACCAATCAACCACAACAACAAACACTCACCAATCAACCACAACAACCAACACTCACCAATCAACCACAACAACAAACACTCACCAATCAACCACAACAACCAACACTCACCAATCAACCACAACAACAAACACGCACCAATCAACCACAAAAAACACGCACCAATCAACCACAACAACAAACACGCACCAATCAACCACAACAACAAACACGCACCAATCAACCACAACAACAAACACGCACCAATCAACCACAACAACAAACACTCACCAATCAACCACAACAACCAACACTCACCAATCAACCACAACAACAAACACGCACCACCCAACCACAACAACAAACACGCACCACCCAACCACAACAACAAACACACACTAATCAACCACAACAACAAACACACACCACCCAACCACAACAACAAACACGCACCACCCAATCAAACAACAAACACACACCAATCAACCACAACAACAAACACACACAACCCAACCACAACAACAAACACGCACCACCCAATCAAACAACAAACACTCACCAATCAACCACAACAACAAACACGCACCAATCAACCACAACAACAAACACGCACCATCCAACCACAACAACAAACACGCACCACCCAACCACAACAACAAACACGCACCACCCAACCACAACAACAAACACGCACCACCCAACCAAAACAAAAAACACGCACCACCCAACCACAACAACAAACACACACCACCCAACCACAACAACAAACACACACTAATCAATCACAACAACAAACACACACCACCCAACCACAACAACAAACACGCACCACCCAATCAAACAACAAACACACACCAATCAACCACCACAACAAACACGCACCACCCAACCACAACAACAAACACGCACCAATCAACCACAACAACAAACACGCACTACCTAACCACAACAACAAACACGCACCACCCAACCACAACAACAAACACACACCAATCAACCACAACAACAAACACTCACCAATCAACCACAACAACAAACACGCATCAATCAACCACAACAACAAACACACACCAATCAACCACAACAACAAACACGCACTACCTAACCACAACAACAAACACGCACCACCCAACCACAACAACAAACACACACCAATCAACCACATTAACAAACAAGGCACTACCCAACCACAACAACAAATACTCACCAATCAACCACAACAACAAACACGCACCAATCAACCACAGCAACAAACACTCACCAATCAACCACAACAACAAACACTCACCAATCAACCACAACAACAAACACTCACCAATCAACCACAACAACAAACACGCACCAATCAACCACAGCAACAAACACGCACCAATCAACCACAGCAACAAACACGCACCAATCAACCACTACAACAAACACGCACCAATCAACCACAGCAACAAACACGCACCAATCAACCACAACAACAAACACTCACCAATCAACCACAGCAACAAACACGCACCAATCAACCACAATAACAAACACGCACCAATCAACCACAACACTCACCAATCAACCACAACAACAAACACTCACCAATCAACTACAACAACCAACACTCACCAATCAACCACAACAACAAACACTCACCAATCAACCACAACAACCAACACTCACCATTCAACCACAACAACAAACACGCACCAATCAACCACAACAACAAACACGCACCAATCGACCACAACAACAAACACTCACCAATCAACCACAACAACAAACACACACCAATCAACCACAACAACAAACACTCACCAATCGACCACAACAACAAACACGCACCAATCAACCACAACAACAAACACACACCAATCAACCACAACAACAAACACTCACCAATCAACCACAACAACAAACACGCATCAATCAACCACAACAACAAACACTCACCAATCAACCACAACAACCAACACTCACCAATCAACCACAACAACAAACACGCACCAATCAACCACAGCAACAAACACGCACCAATCAACCACAGCAACAAACACGCACCAATCAACCACAACAACAAACACGCACCAATCAACCACAACAACAAACACGCACCAATCAACCACAGCAACAAACACGCGCCAATCAACCACAGCAACAAACACGCACCAATCAACCACAGCAACAAACACTCACCAATCAACCACAGCAACAAACACGCACCAATCAACCACAACAACAAACACGCACCACCCAACCACAACAAACACGCACTACCCAACCACAACAACAAACACACACCAACCACAACTATTAATTAAATAAAGGAATTAAAATCGATGAGACATTATAAAGCCATTAAAAAACAACATAATTATAACATTTAATCCACTTTCGGGGTCTACCAAGGAGAATAAATGCCGCATGCTCAGTGCTGTCGACTACAGGTGTTTAGCTAAGACAGTGTACTCCACACCTTCCGATAGAGAAGACTAAAGAAAAAAGACTCAACTGATTTGGCAAAGATCAAATTACATCCCCCGTTGAGTTTCTTTCTTCATACTTGGAGACAAGATTCTCATTCATCTCATCAAAATCATCATCATGTGCCATACCGGTTGGCGTAGGCGATCATGTCCCTCCGCAATCTTCTACCTACAATGCATCGTATCAGTTCTGTTGTTGACTGTTTTCCATGCCATGACACCAAGCTATCCAGTATTTTCTCTCTTTGTCGTCCGCGATCTCTCTTTCCTTTTATTTTGCCAGTTGTAACCCAGTATTCCAGCTTTCTTCTTCGCATGATGTGCCCGAATAATGTTCATTGTTTCTTTCTGGTGTTTTTTTTTTTTAAAGAGCTCATCAAAATAGATGTTTTTAAAAGTAAAACAGTCTAGGTTCCCTCCCTTGCCCCGCTAGTCGTATGGGGAATATTGTGTTAGTGACCATATGTTTTCTATCACCGCGGCACATTTTTAGGAGCCGCCGGTTAGTGAACTGAGCTACAAAGGACAAGAGGTAGGGTTCGATCCCAACCGACGGGATCCGGTTCACCCAGCCTTTAATGGGAACCGGATTTTTTTCTGGGAAAGTAAAGCGGCACGGGCGTAATACCGATCACATTACCCATAAAAATCATGTGCCGAGGGTCTGTAAAATGTATGGTCAGTAACACCATATTCCCCTATACGCTACTTGGCGTGACGGGGGTACTTTACTTTTACGGCACATTTTTGGGTGATGTGGTCGGTATCACGCCAGGCCGTCATAACTTCCTAGAAAAATTTCTGGTACCCATTTTTAGAGGCTGGGTGAACCCCGGAGCCTTGTCAGTATAAAAAAAAATCCGCCTTATCTGGGGATCGGACCCGGACCTTTCTGATTAGGAAGCGAGCACACTAACCACTCAGCCACCGAGGCTCCCAGAATTTTAAAAGTACGTGCTTTTTTATTTTTAAATAAAAATTCCACATCCGAAATAATGAAACAATGGCAAGAAAATCAACCTACACAAAATATTCAAATGTTCCACAACAGCTGCCCACACAAGTGGGTAGACAAGGTACAAATCTTCGCACCAATTTTACGAGCATTCGTCATTTATTGCGCCACTTGATGGTCTCGATTTACAGTCAGACACGGGGAGTTATACTTCTGGGAGTTATAAACCAAAAGTAGTCTCGTCGAATGCGATAAATATTCAATAGATTAAAACTTGGTAATCAGGGAAACTCGATGCAGCCTCGCAAAACAGCCACAGATTATGCTAATGTGTTGTGGTATAAGGGGAGGGAATGCCGTGTTTAGCATACGTTAGTAAACTGGGCCCTAAACAGCAAGTTCAGCGGACCTTTTTATCACCGGCCCTTGAGTTCGGATAATTAATAACCACGTTATAGAAGGACATCAATCAGCTTGAGTTCTGTAACAACGTTGATAAAGAGCCCTACACAGCTAGTTTGATATTTGTACCAACGTTGATAAAGAGTCCTGAATATCTGGTTGGATGTATTAACATCGTTAATAAAGGGCCCTACACAGCTAGTACGGAGACTTTAACAACGTTAACAAAGGGCCCTACACAGCTAGTTCGGAGACTTTAACAACGTCGACAAAGGGCCCTACACAGCTAGTTCGGAGACTTTAACAACGTTAACAAAGGGCCCTACACAGCTAGTTCGGAGACTTTAACAACGTTGACAAAGGGCCCTACACAGCTAGTTCGGAGACTTTAACAACGTTAACAAAGGGCCCTACACAGCTAGTTCGGAGACTTTAACAACGTTGACAAAGGGCCCTACACAGCTAGTTCGGAGACTTTAACAACGTTAACAAAGGGCCCTACACAGCTAGTTCGGAGACTTTAACAACGTCGACAAAGGGCCCTACACAGCTAGTTCGGAGACTTTAACAACGTTAACAAAGGGCCCTACACAGCTAGTTCGGAGACTTTAACAACGTTAACAAAGGGCCCTACACAGCTAGTTCGGAGACTTTAACAACGTTAACAAAGGGCCCTACACAGCTAGTTCGGAGACTTTAACAACGTTAACAAAGGGCCCTACACAGCTAGTTCGGAGACTTTAACAACGTTGACAAAGGGCCCTACACAGCTAGTTCGGAGACTTTAACAACGTTAACAAAGGGGCCCTATACAGTTAGTTCGGAGACTTTAACAACGTTAACAAAGGGGCCCTATACAGCTAGTTCGGAGACTTTAACAACGTTAACAAAGGGCCCTACACAGCTAGTTCGGAGACTTTAACAACGTTAACAAAGCGGCCCTGTACAGCTAGTTCAATATATGACGCAATCCTTAGTAGAAGACAGATATGAAGATTATGTGGAAGACATGGAATGATCTTAAAAGAATGGCAAGAATCCAGAACGGCTTGGAAAGTGTTTGTTGAAGACCTATGCTCTACAGGAAGCTGAAAGTGTTTGTTGAAGACCTATGATCCACGGTGAGCTGAAAGTGTTTGTTGAAGACCTATGCTCCACAGGGAGCTGAAAGTGTTTGTTGAAGACCTATGCTCTACAGGAAGCTGAAAGTGTTTGTTGAAGACCTATGATCCACGGTGAGCTGAAAGTGTTTTTGAAGACCTATGCTCCACAGGGAGCTGAAAGTGTTTGTTGAAGACCTATGCTCTACATGTAGCTGAAAGTGTTTGTTGAAGACATATGCTCCACAGGAAGCTGAAAGTGTTTGTTGAAGACATATGCTCCGCAGGGAGCTGAAAGTGTTTGTTGAAGACCTATGCTCCACAGGGAGCTGAAAGTGTTTGTTGAAGACCTATGCTCCACAGGGAGCTGAAAGTGTTTGTTGAAGACCTATGCTCTACATGTAGCTGAAAGTGTTTGTTGAAGACCTATGCTCCGCAGGGAGCTGAAAGTGTTTGTTGAAGACCTATGCTCTACATGTAGCTGAAAGTGTTTGTTGAAGACCTATGCTCCACAGGGAGCTGACAGGAAAAAGAAGAACACGTGGCGACTCTGCGGTTCAAAATGTCCCCTCGGACAGACACACGTTATTATATAATTCCGTAAATATAGAATTAAAGCGCATGGGATGAGATGATGTTGCAAACATCCTGTGTAACGTCTTACTTAGATAAGGAAGCAAAGAAATGTTGTATACATTCTGATCAGAAAGTTGTCAATACAAGGATGTGCTTATCGCAGTGTAGGAAAGACCGATGGAAAAGGACGTCACACGTAACAAAGAGATGTTGAACAATCTCACGAGAAAGTTGCAGATACAAGGATCTCATTAACGACCTTTGTGACAGTAAGTCAGGTCACAGACTCGTTAGGTCTAGACAAGAAAACATCACAGGATCTCATTAACGGAGTGTAGGAACGTCCGATGTGACCAGCACGTCATGTCACAAACTCGTTAGGTCCAGAAAAGAAAACATCACAGGATCTCATTAAGGCAGAGTAAGAACGACATTTGTGACATCAAGTCACGTCACGTCACAAACTCGTTAGGTCCAGAAAAGAAAACATCACAGGATCTCATTAACGGAGTGTAAGAACGACCTTTGTGACATCAAGTCACGTCACAAACTCGTTAGGTCTAGACAAGAAAACGTCACACAGAAAGGGCACTGTGGGAATGCGGGAAGCAGCAAAAGCAGACAGAAAGAACGGTGATATCAGAGTTATGGAGGGGATGGGCCTCGACGTCGTCAAATTATAGACAGCATCGAGGGACAAAGAGCACAAGGGAAACAATTGTGTCTCTTGGTTGTTACCCAACGACTTGTCTAGTCATGAGAAGATGTGAGGTGAGGTGACATGTGAGGTGAGGTGACATGTGAGGTGAGGTGACTTGTGAGGTGAGGTGAGGTGACATGTGAGGTGAGGTGAACGAGATTGATGATGAGGCAGCAGGTGATGTGGCACGTGAGAGGTAAGGCGGCAGGTAGCACGTAAGGTGAGGCGACAGGTGACATGTAAGGTGACATATGAGGTGAGACAGAGATCAGGTGACATGTCAGGTGATGTGACATGAGGTGAGATGACATGTCAGGTGATTTGACATGAGGTGAGGTGAGATGTGAGGCGAGGTGACATGTGAGGCGAGGTGACATGTGAGGCGAGGTGATGTGTGAGGTGATATGTGAGGTGATATGTGAGGTGAAGTGACATATAAGGTGAGGTTAGGTGACTTGTGTGAGGTGTAATGAAATGTGAGGTCAGGTGACATGTGAGGTGCCCTAACATGTGAGGTGAGATGACATGTGAGGTAAGATTAGAGGTGAGGTGACAAGTGAGATGAGATGACATACCAGGTGAGGTGAGAGAAGATACCGATACAAACAAGGAAAGAAACACACGTTGACTAACGCAGGTGAATTCATTCAATGATTGACGTCTCCATATTCTCTCATAAACAGAACGTGATAACCATAATCTAATATTCTGACAAAGAGTTCTCTACACCCATTGATATAACAAGAGGAGTAAGACAAGGATGCATCCTATCACTAAGCTTGTTCAATCTATACACTGAGAAAATCTTTAAAAACATCACAGATATGCCAAGCCTAAACATTAATGGAAAGATAATCAATAACCTAAGATTTGCTGACGATACTGTACTACTAGCAGAAAATCATAAAGATCTACAACAATTACTTAATGAAATAAACACGACGAGCAAAAAGTATGGATTAGATATGAATATCAAAAAGACTAAAACGATGATCATAAACAAAGGAAATACTCAAAACCCACAAGTGGATATCAAAGTTGAAGGAATAGACAATTCAGAGCTGCGACTACCCTGGATATACTATAGGTGGTGATGGAAAATGTAAAACTGAAATAGACAAAACAATAGGAATGACAAAAAGTAATTTTAATGCAATAAAAATACTAACATCATCATGTGCCATACCGGCTGGCGTAGGCCATCATGTCCTTCCACAATCTTCTATCTACAGTGCATCGTATGAGTTCTGTTGTTGACTGTTTTCCATGCCATGACACCAAGCTATCCAGTATTTTCTCTCTTTGTCGTCCGCGATCTCTCTTTCCTTTTATTTTGCCATTTGTAACCAAGTATTCCAACTTTCCTCTCCTCATGATGTGCCCGAAAAATGTTGATTGCTTCTTTCTGATGTTTTTTTAAGAGCTCCCTTTTTGTGTTGGCCTCTTTGAGAACTTCCTCATTGGTCTTTTTTTCAGTCCAGGGAACTTTCAACATTCTTCTGAGAAATCCCATCTCTGTGGCCTCTAATCGTCTTTTAATTTGTTTGTCTACTGTCCATGATTCGCCTCCATAGGTCTGAATTGGCTCTATATAGCATCGATGAACTCTCTTTCTCATTTTTATTGACATAGATTTGTTGCATGAGATATTCAACATAACATCAAAACAAATAAAACCAGGGCTAAAAGTAAGAATTGCAAAATGTTACATCTTCTAAATATTCCTGCATGGTGCAGAAGCATGGACATTAGACAAGAAAACAGAACGAAAAATTGAAGCCTTTGAAATATGGATTTATAGATGAATAGGTAGAATTGGATGGAAAGGAAAGAGAACAAATGATGACAATTTAAAACAACTAAAAATTAAAAGAGAACTATTAAACACAATTAGAACAAGACAAATTAAATTTTTGGGGCACGTTAAAAGACACAACAACCTAATAAAAGTAATCTTGGAAGGGAAAATACAAGGTAATAGAGACAGAGGCAGACCAAGACTAACATGGACGAGTAAAATCAAAAGAGGGACAATTCAGCCTATGACAACCTGCACCATCAAAGCAAGTAACAGATTGGAATGGCGTCCCATGGTAGCCAACCGTCGATGCAGAGACTCAATGATGATGATGGTGATGATGAAGATGATGAATCATGATGATAATTCTAAGTGCTGCTGTCGGTGTGTGTTCACATCGCTGTGTTGATATCGGTGTGTATGTGTGTGTGTGTGCGTGTGTATTTGTAATTAGTAGCCTCCGTCAGTCATAAATGACTATAGTATCCTCCTCCATCAGTCATAGTTGACTATAGTAGCCCCCGTCAGTCATAGTTGACTATAGTGGCCTCCGTCAGTCATAGTTGACTATAGTAGCCTCCGTCAGTCATATTTGACTATAGTAGCCCCCGTCAGTCATAGTTGACTATAGTGGCCTCCGTCAGATATTGTTGACTATAGTGGCCTCCGTCAGTCATAGTTGACTATAGTAGCCTCCGTCAGTCATAGTTGACTATAGTAGCCTCCGTCAGTCATAGTTGACTATAGTAGCCTCCGTCAGTCATAGTTGACTATAGTAGCCTCCGTCAGTCATAGTTGACTATAGTAGCCTCCGTCAGTCATAGTTGACTATAGTGGCCCCCGTCAGTCATAGTTGACTAAAGTGGCCCCCATCAGTCATAGTTGACTATAGTAGCCCCTGTCAGTCATAGTTGATTATAGTGGCCCCAATCAGTCATAGTTCACTATAGTAGCCTCCGTCAGTCATAGTTGACTATAGTGGCCCCCATCAGTCATAGTTGACTATAGTGGCCCCCATCAGTCATAGTTGACTATAGTGGCTGCCATCAGTCATAGTTGACTATAGTGGCCTCCGTCAGTCATAGTTGACTATAGTGGCCTCCGTCAGTCATAGTTGACTATAGTAGCCTCCGTCAGTCATAGTTGACTATAGTGGCCTCCGCCAGTCATAGTTGACTATATTGGCCACCATCAGTCATAGTTGACTATAGTAGCCTGCGCCAGTCATAGTTGACTATAGTAGCCTCCGTCAGTCATAAATGACTATAGTAGCCTCCTCCATCAGTCATAGTTGACAATAGTAACCTCCATCAGTCATAGTTGACTATAGGAGTCCCCGTCAGTCATAGTTGACTATAGGAGCCCCCGTCAGTCATAGTTGACTATAGTAGCCTCCGTCAGTCATAGTTGACTATGGATTTTTCAGCGTCCCTAGAAATGTTTTGTTTTCTTTTCTTTCGCCGTGTATTCTCTCTTGTTTTTTCTGCAGATATTTCTTCCCAGGCTGCAGGGTTTATGTTCAGAGTCTTCATGTCACGTTTACACACGTCTACACACGTCTACACACGTCTACACACGTCTACACACGTCTACAAATGCAAATTTTAGGCGCCATATTTTTCTGTTACCATCTGCTAGTTGTCCATAAAGTACATCTTTTTGGCATGCGGCCATCTTTCTTAAGGTGTATGTGGCCAAGCTAGAGTAACCTACGTTGTATGAGCAGCGTGTAGATGTTCGGGAGGTCTGTGAGTGTGAGGACCTCCACGTTTGTCACTTTGTCCTCCAGTCAATACCAAGAATACGGCGCAGACATTGCACATGAAGAAATATGCAAAGCAGGAGAGAAAGCTAAATCAATGGCGTAGGTGATCATCCTCCACAACTTTCGATCTCGACAGCGATTTATCATTTCTGTTGTTGACCTTTTGCCAAGCCATTCTCTTAAGCTGTCTGTTATTTTTTTTTCTCTTTGCTTCCCTCTATCTCTTCGTCCCGCAATTTTCCCAGTTGTTACAATATACTTCAGCTGTTCTCTTCTCATTACATGACCAAAAATGGTGATTGTTTCTTTCTAATATTGGAAACGAGCTCTCTTTTTGCTTTTGCCTCTTTCAGAACGTTTTCATTACTCTTCTTAGCTGTCCATGGTACTCTAAATATTCTTCTGTAAAACCACATTTCCACAAACTCCAGTGATTTCCTTGTTTGTTGTCCTATTGTCCATGATTGACATTCATATATTAAGACTGGCTCTACATAACATTTAAGAACTCTTTTTCTTGTTTCTATTGTCAAAATGGATTGCATGGTATCTTCCTCATTTTTTGGAAAGCTGCTTTTGCCTGAGCCATTCTGCATCTCACCTCTGTTGTACATTTTCCGTCTGTAATATATATATATATATATATATATATATATATATATATATATATATATATATATATATATATATATATATATATATACATGTGTGTGTTGATAACTGTATGTGTTGATATCGTGATATCGTTCCTTATTGCAAGGCCTCTGCGTGCTAATATGACAAGTTAAATACATGATACGAGCGTGTATGTGTGTGTGTGTGTATGTGGTTGTACAATCCTGTCTACAAATAAAGAACTTACATCACAAGTACACCATTTATGGTTGTGTGTGTGTGCGTGTGTGGAGGGGGTGTAACCAACTAATTCAACTGCTCTGTGACATAAAACTGACCTTCCGCTTGTTGACAACACCCCCCCCTCAATGTACATTCCTGTCTATTTTCACAATTAAAAATTAATGAATGCCCATGTGCCACGTGACATCAAGCTAGACATATATTTCCATGAATCTAAATTATTGATGTGCATTACCTCCCAGACGAAGGTGAGGTGACCAGTGCTAACATATAGATGTGAAATGTGGAAATCCATGCAGACTTTACATAGGAAATTAAATGAATTTGAAAAAAAGCAATGCCCACGTGGGATCTCTAACACAAGCTGCAAAGTATGCGCTTCAGACGTAGAGATCCGAATCAAAACAACAATACGTGACATGCTTTATAAGAAGAGGGGAGCCACAATAGCTCAATGGTTAGTGAACTGGACTACAAAGGACCAGAGGTAAGGTTCGATCCCAACCGACGGCTTCCGGGCTCACCCAGCCTTTGACTCTTTCAGTACGGAGATTTTTATTAATTTAGCGGTAGAGATTTCAGAGCCATTATTTTTAATGTTTTTTTTTTAAATTAATCTACATGTTTATATTTATCTAACACTTAACATATTATATATGAATTTTTAGATAATTAAACAAGGTATTAGATTTCACAGTTGAGGGAATACATCTGGAGACAGTCCAGAGTTACAACTACCTGGGACATACTATAACCAATGATGGAAAATGCAAAACTGAAATAAACAAATGAATAGGTATGGCAAAAAGTAATTTTAATGCCATGAAAAATATACTAACAACAAAACAAATATCAGTAGGGCTGAAACTAAGAATGGCAAAATGTTACATTTTCTCAATATTCCTGTATGGTGCAGAAACATGGACATTAGACAAGAAAACAGAACAGAAAATTGAAGCCTTTATAATGTGGATTTTTAGAAGAATAGGTAGAATTGGATGGAAACAAAAGATAACAAACGATAAAGTTTTAAAACAACTAAAAATAAAAAGAGTACTACTAAATACAATTAAGACAAGACAAATGAAATTTTTGGGGCATGTTAAAAGACACAACAGCCTACTAAAAGTAATATTGGAAGGAAAAATACAAGGTAAAAGAGGCAGAGGCAGACCAAGACTAACATGGACGAGTAACATCAACAGATGGACAAGTCAATCTATGACAGCCTGCACCATCAAAGCAAGAAACAGAGTAGAATGGCGATCCATGGTAGTCAACTTTCGTTGCGGAGACGGCACACGATGATGATGATGATTAGATTTCACCAATACCAAGATGATACATTTAATGATGACGTTTAAAAAGAATATGGTTTGATGACGGTTTACACTAATCAAATTGAGAGTGACGCATTGTGCGGCTAAACGTACATGGCTGAAATCGGCAAGGGGCACGGTGCGACGAAACGTGCGGAAAGAGTTAATGGGTACCGGATTTTTTTGTGTAGGAAAGTAAAGCGGAACGGGCGTAATACCGACCACATTACACCAAAAATCATGTGCTGAAGGTCTGTAAAATGTATGGTCACTAACACCATATTCCAAGGGAGCCGTGATATCTCAGTGGTTAGTGAACTGGACTACAAAAGACAAGAGGTAGGGTTGGATCCCAACCGACGGCTTCCGGGTTCACCCAGCCTTTAATGGGTACCGGATTTTTTTTTCTGGGAAAGTAAAGCGGCGCGGGCGTAATACCGACCACATTACCCCAAAAATCATGTGCCGAAGGTCTGTAAAATTTATGGTCACTAACACCATATTCCCAATACGCCACTTGGCGTGACGGGGGCTCTTTACATTTTTACTTTTTTTTACTTTATCAGAAGGTGGTGGAAATACATCGGTCATGTGCTGAGAAAGGATGAAGAAAGACTTCCTCGTGAGATATTCATGTGGAACCTATCTTGTAAAATAAAACAAGGCAGACCTAGAGAATCATTACGCAAAACAATTACTAGGGATTCAGAAACAAAGAAGACCTGCAAGAGCTAGGAGCAAATCGTCAATCATGGAGAACTACAACTTCCGCCCTATATGCCCCCCCCCCCCTTCGGGCCGAGATGAACATGAATTAATGACCTCCCAGGATGATAGATCTGACCATGAACCAGATTGAGTGGTCATTGAGACTTCTACACTGGACGTTGCCCACACGATTGGATATCAAGCAAACACGATTTTTAGATATTTTGCATTTTTTTTAAAAAAGCAGCAACTTAAACATAATAAAACATAACATAGGTATTGTGTTTCAAAAGCAATTTTCCACCGGATCTAATACTCCAAATATGACATTTTTAATTATTATTATTATTATTTTTTTTTTTTTTTTTTTTTTGCAAAACAGACCTAATTAAGTTGAAGTACAAAAAAGTAGCCAATATGAAAAATCGGGATTTTTTTTTTTGTTTAAGGAAAGGACAACATTCTATACGGTAAGGTGCCCCCCCCCCCCTTTTCCCCCAACACACACCTTCCCCTCCCCACCCCAACACAAAAAAAAAAACGATAGACAGAAAGAGTTCTGCTACACCACCCAGCGACCTACAGGGAACATGCTTGGTTAGTACCCGTACTTTTGTAAACCGTCCCTACATTATTTATTGAGGTCATGTGGTCAGTATTACGCCAGTGCCGTCGTTATTTTTCACATTAAAAATAAACAAATCTGGTATCAATTTAAGGTTAGCAATTTTAGGTAGTTGTCGTTGTTGTTGTTGTCGTAGTTGTTGTTGTTGTTGTTGCTGCTGCTGTTGCTGTTCTTGTTGTTGTTGTTGTCGTAGTTGTTGTTGTTGTTGCTGCTGCTGCTGTTGCTGTTCTTGTTGTTGTTGTTGTTGTTGTTTGTGTACGCCAGCTTGACATCTCTAGCAGAGTTCTGGGGAGAGGGGCTCGCAGAAGAAATGTGTCTGAATATCATCATCATCATTATCATCATCATTATCATCATCATTATCATCATCTTTATCATCATTATCATCATCTTCATCATCATTATCAATGGTGTGCCGTCTCCGCATCGAAGGTTGGCTACCATGGAGTGCCATTCCGCTCTGTCTCTTGCATTGATGGTGCAGATTGTCATAGGTTGACTTGTCCATCTTTTTTCATGTTACTCGTCCATGTTAGTCTTTGTCTGCCTCTGCCTCTTTTACCTTGTATTTTCTCTTCCAATATTACTGTTAGTAGGCTGCGGTACACACGAGGCATATTCAGGATACGAAAGGCGAATATGGCAGACCACCGTGAAAGAGATTGGAGCCTCATCACGTGACACTCCAAAGAAAGCCATGGCGTCTGAATATCCCTTATCCTATTTTCACAACGGTAGATGTTCTCCGATTTCATAAAAAAACTATCTTTACGACACATAGTACCATTGCTGGTCGGGGGGCAAAGATAGAACCATAGGGATAAAGACCGCTTGGTCAAGCAGTCGCCACGACATGTGTGACTCAGTATTTTTATTTCACCCCCGATAGAAAAAATCCTTTCTGTCTACCGCGGGCTTCGAACACCGTACGTCAGCTTTTCAGCCAGCGGAGCAGTGGTTTTAGCCGCACGGCTACGCGCACCTCCTCCAACTTCAAGGGTGTACTCATATCATTATCGTCGAGAATTTTTGACATTTTTGGGGCATATTTTTTTTTTTTAATCATTGTTGTCTGGACAGCGATCATTTTTAGACTCCTCTTTTCGATCTCTAGAGAGCCACAATAGCTCAGTGGTTAGTGAACTGGGCTACAAAGGACAAGAGGTAGGGTTCGATCCCAACCGACGGGGTCCGGTTCACCCAGCCTTTACTGGGTACCGGATTTTTTTTTCTGGGAAAGTAAAGTGGCACGGGCGTAATACCGACCACATTAGCCCAAAAATTATGTGCCGAAGGTCTGTAAAATTTATGGTCACTAACACCATATTCACTATACGCCACTTGGCGTAAAGGGAACTCTTTACTTTTTTTTTCTTTTACTTTTCGATTTCTAACTGATAAAAGTTCTTTAACGTGCGCAAAGTTCGCATGGAGCCTCCAGTCTGTTCACATCTTTCGAGAGAATTAGACCTCGGATCTCACTATCGCGGAGACCATGGGAGGGCTGAACCACGAAAAACGAATTTGATTTTTGGCAAATTCCCACCTCTTGTCTTGGGGTTCCAACCTGAGACCTTCTTGTTCAGAGGCGGGCGTGTTACCTCTAGACAAGGCTGGGTTACCTGAACGCTGTCCATCATGACTGAATCCGACCTTTCGTTCTTAGTGGCCCAATTCACTAGCCAGCGAGCTACCGAGGCTCCCGAAACGGGAGAATAACAATATTTGGACACAAGGACTTTCAACTTGTCGAAACGTGGGTTCAAAGTTAGTCTCTACCAAAACACAAGGACTTTCAAACTGTCGGTACGTGGGTTCAAAGTTGTATCTACAAAAATACAAGGACTTTCAACTTATCGGAACGTGGGTTCAAAGTTAATCTCTACAAAAACACAGGGACTTTCAACTTGTTGGAAAGTGGGTTCAAAACTAATCTAAAAACAAAAAACACAACCATTTCTTATTTCCCGATTCACAAACACGACAATCAACCAACAAATGCAACAGCCAACAACAGAAACAATAAAAAACAAACAACTTACAAGAAAGGAGACCAGGTATTCCCGGTCGTAAGTGATGAGGTCAACGTACTTCTTGAAGCTGACACACCTGCTACTACTGCGATGATGCGGCCGGCTGACGTAGCGGAAGTGCAGCCATGACAGCATCATTAAAACAATGCTCGGCTTCCTGGCTTCCTTGATCTCCCAGAACATTGTGAACTTAACAGCTTTTCCCCATTGCCTGATCCTCCAATCAAAAAGTTAACACCCAACTCCCACGTGAAGTCAACGACTACAACAAACGTAGTTTCAAAACAACAATTATTTCAACTGGCCTTGACCCTCATACTTGTACAACGATAATTCTCCAGCGTGACAGTTAAAACACCGACATCCTCGACTGTACAGGCAACCTGATGATGATAATTACCGCCATATTCGTGGACGGATTTCAAGAACAAAACTGAACAATCTTATTTGATTTGTTTCGCTGCACCAGAATGAAAGTTAGAAGCAAATTTTAAAAAATGGGATGCACGCTGTCCACGACTTCCCTTCTATGGAGCCACAGTCCACCAGTTGATACCACAGTCAGCCAAACGTTGCTGACAGAAGCGTTGAATAAACGACACACAAGTAAATCCCACCCGGACATATAAATACTGCGACATATTCACAAGTCAGATTGTTCAATCACTACACGTTCTTTAATGGGCCATTATTCATTTACTACGTCATCGAGCGTACAAGAAAATAGTTCTATCTGAATTCATAATTTACAGTAACACAATTTTAAACAAAATAGTTCTGCAACAAAATGAGAAAAACTGTCTTCGTCGCTGTTATTTCGTGTCTCTACATCACTGGAGATCTGCCATTACTGTTTTGATCAATCTCAACTTTCAATTGAACAATGCCACTGATTGTCTCTTTCTTGCTTCTGGATTCAATAACGTTGTCTTTGAAATCTGGCAACAATTAGATAGTCCTACACAATCTCTATATAAAAGGATTACTTAAAGGTGGCAACAATTAGATAATCCTACACAATCTCTATAAACAAGGTTTACTTCAAGGTGGCAACAATTAAATAGTCGTACACAATCTCTATATACAAGGTTTACTTCAAGGTGGCAACAATTAGATAATCCTACACAATCTCTATAAACAAGGTTTACTTCAAGGTGGCAACAATTAAATAGTCGTACACAATCTCTATATACAAGGTTTACTTCAAGGTGGCAACAATTAGATAATCCTACAAAATCTCTATATACAAGGTTTACTTCAAGGCGGCAACAATTAGATAATCCTACACAATCTCTATATACTAGGTTTACTTCAAGGCGGCAACAATTAGATAATCCTACACAATCTCTATATACAAGGTTTACTTCAAGGTGGCAACAATTAGATAACCCTACACAATCTCTATATACAAGGTTTACTTCAAGGCGGCAACAATTAGATAATCCTACACAATCTCTATATACAAGGTTTACTTCAAGGCGGCAACAATTAGATAACCCTACACAATCTCTACATACAAGGTTTACTTCAAGGTGGCAACAATTAGATAATCCTACACAATCTCTATATACAAGGTTTACTTCAAGGTGGCAACAATTAGATAACCCTACACAATCTCTATATACAAGGTTTACTTCAAGGCGGCAACAATTAGATAACCCTACACAATCTCTATATACAAGGTTTACTTCAAGGTGGCAACAATTAGATAACCCTACACAATCTCTATATACAAGGTTTACTTCAAGGCGGCAACAATTAGATAATCCTACACAATCTCTATATACAAGGTTTACTTCAAGGTGGCAACAATTAGATAACCCTACACAATCTCTATATACAAGGTTTACTTCAAGGTGGCAACAATTAGATAACCCTACACAATCTCTACATACAAGGTTTACTTCAAGGCGGCAACAATTAGATAACCCTACACAATCTCTATATACAAGGTTTACTTCAAGGTGGCAACAATTAGATAGTCCTACACAATCTCTACATACAAGGTTTACTTCAAGGCGGCAACAATTAGATAACCCTACACAATCTCTATATACAAGGTTTACTTCAAGGCGGCAACAATTAGATAATCCTACACAATCTCTATATACAAGGTTTACTTCAAGGTGGCAACAATTAGATAACCCTACACAATCTCAATAAACAAGGTTTACTTCAATGCGGCAACAATTAGATAATCCTACACAATCTCTATATACAAGGTTTACTTCAAGGCGGCAACAATTAGATAATCCTACACAATCTCTACATACAAGGTTTACTTCAAGGTGGCAACAATTAGATAACCCTACACAATCTCTATAAACAAGGTTTACTTCAAGGCGGCAACAATTAGATAATCCTACACAATCTCTATATACAAGGTTTACTTCAAGGCGGCAACAATTAGATAATCCTACACAATCTCTACATACAAGGTTTACTTCAAGGCGGCAACAATTAGATAATCCTACACAATCTCTATATACAAGGTTTACTTCAAGGCGGCAACAATTAGATAATCCTACACAATCTCTATATACAAGGTTTACTTCAAGGCGGCAACAATTAGATAATCCTACACAATCTCTATATACAAGGTTTACTTCAAGGTGGCAACAATTAGATAACCCTACACAATCTCTATATACAAGGTTTACTTCAAGGTGGCAACAATTAGATAATCCTACACAATCTCTATATACAAGGTTTACTTCAAGGCGGCAACAATTAGATAATCCTACACAATCTCTATATACAAGGTTTACTTCAAGGCGGCAACAATTAGATAATCCTACACAATCTCTAAGCAAAAGTTTTTCTATTCTTTCTTTCCGCTGTCTCTGTACAATATTTGCCGAATTTACACGGATTTATACTCCTTACACCTGTTGTCTTACACCTGTTGTCTTACACCTGTTGTCTTACACCTGTGTCTTATACATGCGATTACACCTGTATCTTACACCTATGATTTACACCTGTATATTACACCTGTATCTTACACCTATGACTTAGCCCGGATCTTACACCTGTGTCTTAAATATGTAACTTACATCTATGACTTACACCTGTTACTTACACCTGTGACAAATCTATATCTTACATATGTGACTTTCACCTGTATCTAACATCTGTATCCTACATTTGTGACTTTCACCTGTATCTTACACCTGTGACTTTCACCTGCAACCTACACCTGTGCCTTAAACAAATAATAATCAAACGTTCTCCACAACACAACTGACTACAACTGCTACATAACTACTGTAGACTTATTTAGGCCTGTCGGTTGAGAGGGAATCCCCGGAGAACCTCCAACTAGCGTGACGTTTTCCACTTTTCTAGCAGGGGTGGTTGTGGATAGAGCGATCTCAGGTGCCTGTAGCTCCTATAGCTGAAAGCGTCACGCTGGTTGGGTGGTTTTCTTGTTTTATTTTGTGCCTGCGGGCTTTAGTGGTCTATAGCTGGCTGTTGATCCCAAGCGGTCAAATGGCTAGGAACAGGAACTCCGAAACATTAAACATGATGAAACGGGATAAGCTCTGGACTACCTGCCTTAAGTAAGTGTCACCGTGGAGACGTCACAAACTAGGATACACTTCGACATGACGCCTTGGGGAGCATAAAGGACCTGCGATTGCAATTGATGGGTCGGCGCACCATCATCTGACCAAGACCTAGCAGTTCTACCTCCTCGTGATCTCCCTTGGTAACAGTCTGCGTCAAAAGAGGCTGTCTAACATAAGCTAGGATCGCCGTGTTCCCTGTAGTGGTGGGTGTTACTGATATAGTAGCCTCCGTCAGTCACAGTTGACTATAGTAGCCTCCGTCAGTCACAGTTGACTATAGCAGACTCAAGTCAGTCACAGTTTACTTTAGAAGCCTCCGTCAGTCACAGTTGACTATAGTAGCCTCCGTCAGTCACAGTTGACTATATTAGCCTCCGTCAGTCACAGTTGACTATAGTAGCCTCCGTCACTCACAGTTGATTATAGTAGCCTCCGTCACTCACAGTTGACTATAGTACCCTCCGTCAGTCACAGTTGGCTATAGTAGCCTCCGTCAGTCACAGTTGACTATAGTAGCCTCCGTCAGTCATAAATGACTATAGTAGCCTCCGTCAGTCATAGTTGACTATAGTAGCCTACGTCAGTCATAGTTGGCTATAGTAGCCTCCATTAGTCATAGTTGACTATAGTAACCTCCGTCAGTCATAGTTGACTATAGTAGCCTCCGTCAGTGATAGTTGCCTATAGTAACCTTCGTCAGTCATACTTGACTATAGTACCCTCCGTCATTCACAGTTGGCTATAGTAGCCTCCGTCAGTCACAGTTGACTATAGTAGCCTCCGTCAGTCACAGTTGACTATAGTAGCCTCCGTCAGTCATAAATGACTATAGTAGCCTCCGTCAGTCATAGTTCACTATAGTAGCCTCTGTCAGTCATAGTTGACTATAGTAGCCTCCGTCAGTCATAATTGACTATAGTAGTCTCCGTGAGTCATAGTTGACTATAGTGGCCTCCGTCAGTCACAGTTGGCTATCGTGGCCTCCGTCAGTCATAGTTGACTATAGTAGTCTCCGTCAGTCATAGTTGACTATAGTGGCCTCCGTCAGTCATAGTTGACTATAGTAACCTCCGTCAGTCATAGTTGACTATAGTAACCTCCGTCAGTCATAGTTGACTATAGCATCCTCCGTCAGTCATAGTTGACTATAGTAGCCTCCGTCAGTCATAGTTGACTATAGTAGTCTCCGTCAGTCATAGTTGACTATAGTAGCCTCTGTCAGTCACAGTTGACTATAGTAGCCTCCGTCAGTCACAGTTGACTATAGTAGCCTCCGTCAGTCACAGTTGACTATAGTAGCCTCTGTCAGTCACAGTTGACTATAGTAGCCTCCGTCAGTCACAGTTGACTATAGTAGCCTCCGTCAGTCACAGTTGACTATAGTAGCCTCCGTCAGTCACAGTTGACTATAGTAGCCTCTGTCAGTCATAGTTGGCTATGGATTTTGCAGCGCCCCTAGGAAATGTTTTTTTTTTTCTTTCTTTTTTTTTTCGCCGTGTATTCTCTTTTTAAAATAAATAGAAAAATAAAATAAAAGAAATAAAAAGCAGAATAGCTCAGGCCAAAATGGCATTTCAGAAAATGAAAAATATCTTATGCAACAAATCTTTGTCAATAAAAATGAGAAAGAGAGTTCATCGGTGCTATATAGAACCAATTCTGACCTATGGAAGCGAATCATGGACAGTAGACAAACACATGAAAAGACGATTAGAGGCCACAGAGATGGGATTTCTCAGAAGAATGTTGAAAGTTCCCTGGACAGCTAAAAAGACCAATGAGGAAGTTCTCAAAGAGGCCAAAACAAAAAGGGAGCTCTTAAAAACATCAGAAAGAAGCAATCAACATTTTTCGGGCACATCATGAGAAGAGGAAAGCTGGAATACTTGATTACAACTGACAAAATAAAAGGAAAGAGAGATCGCGGACGACAAAGAGAGAAAATACTGGATAGCTTGGTGTCATGGCATGGAAAACAGTCAACAACAGAACTGATACGATGCACTGTAGATAGAAGATTGTGGAGGGACATGATCACCTACGCCACCGGTATGGCACATGATGATGATGAATTATTCTCAACTGAAAACTGAAGGATTCAATTCAAATTCAGTTCTGAAATTTAATAAATATAAAAATTCAGTTCCACAAAATAACTCAAATGTTTCAATGGTTTACGGGTTAACGTGCAGACATTACCGAGCAAGGGACTCAAACCTATGTGGCCAACCTCAGCATCGAACCAACACGGCTTCCGTGTTAAACCATTCGCTGAAAATGGGTACCTGAGGTTTTAGTGGGTTAAAAATAAAATGGCGGTCTGGTGTAATTCTGACCATCATTATCATCATGTACCATGTCTACTGGCGTAGGTGATCATGTCTCTCCACAACTTTCGATCTCGATAGTTATTTAGCATTTCTGTTGTTGACCATCTGCCAAGGCATTCTCTTAAGCTGTCTGGTATTTTTTCTCTTTGCTTCCCTCTATCTCTTCGTCCCTCAATTTTTCCAGTTGTTACAATCTATTCCAGCTGTTCCCTTCTCATTACATGGCCAAAAATGATGACTGTTTCTTCCTAATATTGGAAATTAGCTCTCTTTTTGCTTTGGCCTCTTTCAGAACGTTTTCATTACTCTTCTTAGCTGTCCATGATATTCTCAACATTCTTCTGTAAAACCCCATTTCTACAGACTCAAGTGATTTTCTTGTCTGTTGCCATGTTGTCCATGATTCACACCCATATGTTAAGACTGACTCTACATAACATTTAAGAACTCCTTTTCTTGTGTTAGATAAATACAAAGCACGTAAACTGATATTTAAAATAAAGGTAAAGTGTCTCTGAAATCTCTTCCACTACACATTGGTTCCTCCGTTCAGAAAGAGATAAAGCTGATCATGAGAGATGTTATAGCAGGAATTATTGTGGTTAAATCACGATGATTTTATAACAGAAATGGTCACAATTAAAATTGTGGAATATTTCTTTTCATGAGCATTAAAGGACTCAAATATAAAATAAAATAAAAACACGCAAGTTTTTGAAGCTAGAATAATCGTAACATTATTCAGTGCCACAAATGTGAGGTCATCATCATCATCGAGTGCCATCTCCGCAACGAAAGTTGGCTACCATGGAGCGCCATTCTACTCTGTCTCTTGCTTTGATGGTGCAGGTTGTCATAGGCTGGTTTGTCCATCTTTTGATGTTACTCGTCCATGTTAGTCTTGGTCTGCCTCTGCCTCTTTTAAGTTGTATTTTCCCCTCCAGGATTACTTTTAATAGGCTGTTGTATCTATGAAAACACCCCAAAAATAGCATTTGTCTTGTTCTAATTGTGTTTAGTAGTACTTATTTTCAGTTTTTGTTGTTTTAAGACTTCATCGTTTGTTTTCTTTTCTTTCCATCCAATTCTACCTACTCTTCTTTATCTCCACATTTCAAAATCTTCAATTCTCTGTTTTGTTTTCTTGTCTAATGTCCATGTTTCTGCACCATTGTGCAATGTGAGGTACTCCAACAAAATATCAAATGCGTGGAATGAAATTTCCTCATTCATAAACAGAGCAACATTATTAGGCTTATAATTAAAACGCCAGTTTGTGTTTACAGCAAGCAGCCGTGAGGTAACTCCACCAACCCCTCTTCCCACAAACACAGAAGAATAACGACATAGTTACAAACGCTGTGTACAAAGTTGCTCAAAACATCAAGAGTGCAGCGCCCATTGATTCCTCAGTACATGAAACATTCACGACTCGTCTCTCTCAGACTTGCACAAAGGATGTCCAAATCATAAACCGAGCCGATGGACGAGTGCGCATATTTTAAACAATAACACCCTGTCCTTGCTTATTCATCTCTATGACAAAGCTAGAACGCACACTTCAGACAAACAGTGTTGTTGATATAATAGAGCACATACAGGAACAACAGATAAATTAGTTTGGCCACGTGATAAGTGGGAAAGACCAAAACACAACACAACATGCCTTTCTTTAATAAACGTTATGAGAACACCAGACCCAAGGGTCGACCATGAAAAAGATGAATTGATGGAATATTAGAAACAATGGGAAATATAATAACTGCAAAAGTCAACAAGAGAGTAAAAGACAGCAACTTATATCCCCCATCGACGCTGGCAGGCAATTCAGGAAGGAAAGAAGAACAAATTCATATAAAATGAGAACTTGCTACATAACAACACATGTTCTCGCTCCATTAAATTTGTAAAAAAAAAAAATTATGTAAACAACTCGTACCAAACTTGACTCCCAACTCGAGGGCTGTAACACTCAGTTCGAGGGCTGTAACACTCAACTCTAGGGCCGTTACAGATACAACCTTTTAATCTAGCGGCACGTGGCCCATCAGGAATTGAAGGATAACGTATCTGAGCTCGGAAGATTGGCGGATAATTTCGTTTCTGAATGGACCGATGCTGAAATATGTTGACCAATCCGGCTGCTCTCAGGAATAATCTGTGGCTGCACTAAATGCGCAGGCATAAACTCGACAATAACGAAATTAGTGAGGCAAATCCTTAGAGATGCGAGCGTGACGCTTCAAAGGGACTGAACCCAACGCGAGTTACAAGTTATTTGCGCTAATCGTAAACAAACGTTACAACCACATATTTGGGTCAAATTGAGAACAGGAAAACATCCACGACAACAAATGGAATATGAGCGATATTCAAAAAACATAATAGGAGAGGAAACTGATTAAATTAAGGCAGGTATGTGCAAACGACGGCCCGTGGACCAGCGCAGGTCCGTCTCAATAAATCATCCGGCCAGCAGATATACTCAAAAACATAATAAAAAAGCATTGTAATATGTTGTTTAATTGCTCCATTACAATAAATACTAACAGAATGTATTGTAAGAATTCAATAAACTAATCAATATTTTTAACAGGTGACGAGAATTTAATAATAATTATTATTATTATGTGTATGGTTAGTCGAAGGCCCCGGTATCACTCCAAACAAATGGAAATCCATAACTGCTCAATCGTCCGTCCCAGTGGAATCATCCGAATTAACATTTCATCGAATATCCAAACAAAGAAAAACAGTTGCAGTCCTCATCGTTGCAAACACAGCACACGTCAAAAGACATAAGGCGTATTATAGCACCGACGAGTGAACGCATCTCAACCGTCCTTTGTCATACGATATCATCATCCATCGTAAGCATCCTGAATATAGAAACACCATCCGGATGAAACAAACAGCGCACGGTGCGCACAAAGCACTACTCAGTAGCTCCAGTAGCAAGCTGTAACTGGAATATGAGGAGACTGCAACAAAGAACACTTTTCAGACTTAGCCTGAATGGTTCCTGCCGCCTATCCGCCATATTGACCGGAAGTCCTCTAATAATAATTATAATGAGGCCCGATGGCCGTGGTAACCCTGAGCAAAATAACTCGTCCCTCATGTAAACTTCTAATAATATTATTATTATTTAGCACATTCATAAAATATATGTACAAATGTACATATAAAATAAAAGTATAGTGTATAGAAGCGGCGCCGTTTTGTGGGACCAGCATAAAAAAATGTAAGTGTTTTAGTTCAGTTAGTTTGTGTGGTGATGATGTATTAGCAGATGGGTGTTTTAGTTCAGTTAATTGGTGTGGTAATGATGTATTAGCAGATGGGTGTTTTAGTTCAGTTAGTTTGTGTGGCAATGATGTATTAGCAGATGGGTGTTTTAGTTGAGTTAGTTTGTGTGGTAATGATGTATTAGCAGATGGGTGTTTTAGTTGAGTTAGTTTGTGTGGTAATGATGTATTAGCAGATGGGTGTTTCAGTTCAGTTAGTTTGTGTAGTAATGATGTATAAGCAGATGAGTGTTTTCGTTCAGTTAGTTTGTGTGGTAATGATGTATTAGCAGATGAGTGTTTTTGTTCAGTTAGTTTGTGTGGTAATGATGTATTAGCAGATGAGTATTTCAGTTCAATTAGTTTGTGTAGTAATGATGTATTAGCAGATGGGTGTTTCAGTTCAGTTAGTTTGTGTGGTAATGATGTATTAGCAGATGAGTGTTTTTGTTCAGTTTGTGTGGTAATGATGTATTAGCAGATGAGTGTTTTGTTCAGTTTGTGTGGTAATGATGTATTAGCAGATGAGTGTTTTAGTTCAATTAGTTTGTGTAGTAATGATGTATTAGCAAATGAGTGTTTAAGTTCAATTAGTTTGTGTTTTAATGATGTATTAGCAGATGGGTGTTTTAGTTCAGTTAGTTTGTGTGGTAATGATGTATTAGCAGATGAGTGTTTTAGTTCAATTAGTTTGTGTGGTAATGATGTATTAACAGATGAGTGTTTTAATTCAATTAGTTTGTGTTGTAATGATGTATTAGCAGATGAGTGTTTTAGTTCAATTAGTTTGTGTGGTAATGATGTATTAGCAGATGGGTGTTTTAATTCAATTAGTTTGTGTTGTAATGATGTATTAGCAGATGAGTGTTTTAGTTGAGTTAGTTTGTGTGGTAATGATGTATTAGCAGATGAGTGTTTTAATTCAATTAGTTTGTGTTGTAATGATGTATTAGCAGATGAGTGTTTTAATTCAATTAGTTTGTGATGTAATGATGTATTAGCAGATGAGTGTTTAGTTCAACTAGATTGTGCTGTAATGATGTAATAGCAGATGAGTGTTTAGTTCAACTAGATTGTGCTGTAATGATGTATTAGCAGATGAGTGTTTAGTTCAACTAGATTGTGCTGTAATGATGTATTAGCAGATGAGTATTTAGTTCAACTAGATTGTGCTGTAATGATGTATTAGAAGATGAGTATTTAGTTCAACTAGATTGTGCTGTAATGATGTATTAGCAGATGAGTATTTAGTTCAACTAGATTGTGCTGTAATGATGTATTAGCAGATGAGTATTTAGTTCAACTAGATTGTGCTGTAATGATGTATTAGCAGATGAGTATTTAGTTCAACTAGATTGTGCTGTAATGATGTATTAGCAGATGAGTATTTAGTTCAACTAGGTTGTGCTGTAATGATGTATTAGCAGATGAGTGTTTAGTTCAACTAGATTGTGCTGTAATGATGTATTAGCAGATGAGTGTTCACAAGAAGAAATAATTTATTAAAAAAAACAGTCACTTTCACGGGGAAGGGTGGTGGTGGTGCTGTTTACAACTGAACCCCACAGACTCAGATAAGCTATAACGACATCTGCCATAATCATCAGATTCAGGACAATTATCCTCACAGTAACCAAGGTTAATATTTGATTTCTTAAATGGCGACGTGTAATCATCAGTTTCGACAACAAACCCTAGTATAATTAAGTTGATGATTCATTCGAAAGATGGCGACCGCTCATATAATCATCAGTTTCGACAACAAACTCTAGTATAATTAAGTTGATGATTCATTCGAAAGATGGCGACCGCTCATATTATCATCAGTTTCGACAACAAACTCTAGTATAATTAAGTTGATGATTCATTCGAAAGATGGCGACCGCTCATATAATCATCAGTTTCGACAACAAACCCTAGTATAATTAAGTTGATGATTCATTCGAAAGATGGCGGCCGTTCATATAATCATCAGTTTCGACAACAAACTCTAGTATAATTAAGTTGATGATTCATTCGAAAGATGGCGACCGCTCATATAATCATCAGTTTCGACAACAAACCCTAGTATAATTAAGTTGATGATTCATTCGAAAGATGGCGACCGCTCATATAATCATCAGTTTCGACAACAAACTCTAGTATAATTAAGTTGATGATTCATTCGAAAGATGGCGACCGCTCATATAATCATCAGTTTCGACAACAAACTCTAGTATAATTAAGTTGATGATTCATTCGAAAGATGGCGACCGCTCATATAATCATCAGTTTCGACAACAAACTCTAGTATAATTAAGTTGATGATTCATTCGAAAGATGGCGACCGCTCATATTATCATCAGTTTCGACAACAAACTCTAGTATAATTAAGTTGATGATTCATTCGAAAGATGGCGACCGCTCATATAATCATCAGTTTCGACAACAAACTCTAGTATAATTAAGTTGATGATTCATTCGAAAGATGGCGACCGCTCATATTATCATCAGTTTCGACAACAAACTCTAGTATAATTAAGTTGATGATTCATTCGAAAGATGGCGACCGCTCATATTATCATCAGTTTCGACAACAAACCCTAGTATAATTAAGTTGATGATTCATTCGAAAGATGGCGACCGCTCATATTATCATCAGTTTCGACAACAAACTCTAGTATAATTAAGTTGATGATTCATTCGAAAGATGGCGACCGCTCATATAATCATCAGTTTCGACAACAAACTCTAGTATAATTAAGTTGATGATTCATTCGAAAGATGGCGACCGCTCATATTATCATCAGTTTCGACAACAAACTCTAGTATAATTAAGTTGATGATTCATTCGAAAGATGGCGACCGCTCATATTATCATCAGTTTCGACAACAAACCCTAGTATAATTAAGTTGATGATTCATTCGAAAGATGGCGACCGCTCATATAATCATCAGTTTCGACAACAAAATCTAGTATAATTAAGTTGATGATTCATTCGAAAGATGGCGACCGCTCATATTATCATCAGTTTCGACAACAAACTCTAGTATAATTAAGTTGATGATTCATTCGAAAGATGGCGACCGCTCATATTATCATCAGTTTCGACAACAAACTCTAGTATAATTAAGTTGATGATTCATTCGAAAGATGGCGACCGCTCATATTATCATCAGTTTCGACAACAAACTCTAGTATAATTAAGTTGATGATTCATTATAAAGATGGCGGCCGCTCATATAATCATCAGTTTCGACAACAAACTCTAGTATAATTAAGTTGATGATTCATTATAAAGATGGCGACCGCTCATATAATCATCATATTTGGCAAGAAACTTCACTGTAACAGAGTTAATGTTCATTATAAAGATGGCGGACGCTTCTATAATTATCACCCAGATTTGACAAACCATCGTGCAATCATCTTAACAGACAATCCGCCACACAATCATCCAACTAGGCAACCCACAACGCAACCATCCAACTAGGCAATTCACCATGCAATCATCCAACTAGGCAACCCACCATGCACCCATCCAACTAGGCAACCCACCATGCAACCATTCAACTAGGCAACCCACTATGCAATCATCTAACTAGGCAACCCATCACGCAATCATCTAACTAGGCAACCCACCACACAATTATCCAACTAGGAAAACCAACCACACAATCATCCAACTATAGCTTGTTTCATAACTCGTGCCCAACTTTTAACATCGATTTTAAGATCTTTTTAACAGCTTGTTGTAAGTTGTTCAAAATTTGCATGTAAAGTTATAATGATTAGAACCCAACAGGGAATTAATTTCATTAAAAAAACATTTGGTTATTATTGTTGCTTATTTGATTTATATAAATTTATAACGACCCATCAAATGTAGTCAAAACTTAATGTTTACAGTATTTTAAGTTAAAAATAGCGAGTAAAAATCCATACACGGTCAAATTGACGTGTTTGCACGTTTTCACCGTGGTTTTTTGACACAATTAGACACATGTTAAAAACACGAGAAATTGTGTGTTCCATTTCCGTTCATTCAGAGGTGAAGACGTGGAACGATAACATTTATCATGAGTCTTAAAATGAAATTCTGCAGTTTACAAAACATCGCAATAAAAATGTATGACTATTTTTGCAAAGAGGCTAAACGAGGAAGATTATTTCATTCTTTAGAAAACCCTGAGAATAGGACAAGACTCATTTTGGATTTATCTAAACGGTCATTTAATCGCTGGATTCAAGCACGTGACCGTCAATGTTCAAAATATACAAAATCACAAGGAAGAGCAAAAATGTTGGATAATTTCGACAGTGAACTTATTAGAAGTGAAATTCGCAAAATGTTGGGTATGAATGGAACTGTTACAATAAGAAAATTAAAAGTATCGCTGAAAAAGAACAACAGTATTGAAATAACAAAGTCTACATTATGGAGGAATGTGAGAGCTGCAGGCTTTACATTCAGAAAGTATTCCAATGGACGAAACATCATCTGTGAGAAGCCACATATAGTAGTCATGAGAAGCAAGTACTTACGTGAAGTAAAAGAGGTGCGCAAGCAAGGTTATGATATTGTGTACTTGGATGAAACATGGATCAATGCTCACCACACTAACCAAAGGGAATGGCAGTCATCAGAGGGAAAGATTAAGAGATTAATACCTAGCAGCAAAGGACAGCGCTTGATAATTGCTCATGCAGGTAGTCGACAACATGGACTAATACAGAATGCAGAGCTCATTTTTCTTTCAAAATCCATAGACAATCGGGATTATCACTCTGAGATGAATGGTCACATATTTAGACATTGGATTGAAAATTCTGTTCTCCCATCACTAGATCGACCATCTTGCCTAATAATGGACAATGCAGCGTACCACAACATTGTTGCACTTGAAGATAAAGTCCCGACGTCATCCAGTACAAAAGATGCTATTAAGATATGGCTCACAAAGGAGCACATACAATTTAATAACATGTACTTAAAACCTGAATTACTATCTCTAGTAAAGCGAAAGCAAAGGGCAAAGATTTTTCAAATAGATAAGATTATCCAAGAGCACGGTCATATAAGTTTGAGGCTGCCACCTTACCGTGCTCATTTAAATCCAATAGAACTAATCTGGGCAAAATTAAAAGGACAAGTAGCAGATGAAAATACAACATTCAAAATATGCGATGTAAAGACTCTCGCTAATCTCGCTTTATTAAATATAGACAAAGATTATTGGGCTAAATGTGAAGACCACGTCTTAAAACAGGAAGAGGAATATTGGAAAAATGATGGTTTGTGGAATGTTCAACCCCAAACAGTTATTAATCTTTTAGACTCGTCTGATTCAGAATGAAAGTATACAGCCCCCACAATGTTGGCCCCTATATTACCTTAAATTAGTTCAACAAACGGTCCTTTTCAGGACCACACAACTATGAAAATTGGACATGCAGGTATACCTTGATATTATCGTCCGTCCTCGAACTGAGAAGACAATAATTCTCCTGGTGTTTTGTCTTATTCAGTTATTTCCCCATTACGGCCACGCCTTTACCTAGTGAAAATTAATCATAGACCAGCAACTACGGTAATTTCTATTATTTAGGGGTTCACAATTTACAATTTTGACAAACATCAAAGAAATATCGCCGCTTTAAGAAAACTGCAGCTGCAAGATATTTGTTAAATATACATTTAAAGGGTCTTTTGCATTCTAATAACATTTGGAAAATTTCAAAAGTTTTTAACAAATGGTTACTGAGTAATAGCGTTTTGAAGTTGGGCACGTGATTTGAAACGAGCTATAGGCAACCCGCCACACAATCATCCAACTAGGCAACCCACCACACAATCATCCAACTAGGCAACCCACCACACAATCATCCAACTAAGGTAACCCACCACACAACTATCCAACTAGGCAACCCACCACACAACTATCCAACTAGGAAACCCACCACACAACTATCGAACTAGGAAACCCACCACACAACTACCCAACTAGGTAACCCACCACACAATCATCCAACTAGGAAACCCACCACACAACTATCGAACTAGGAAACCCACCACACAATTATCCAACTAGGTAACCCACCACACAACTATCCAACTAGGCAACCCACCACACAACTATCCAACTAGGAAACCCACCACACAACTATCGAACTAGGAAACCCACCACACAACTATCCAACTAGGTAACCCATCATGCAAGTATCCAACTAGGCAACCCACCACATATCCATCCAACTAAGCAATCCATCATGAAATCATGCAGCTAGGCAACCCACCATGCAAACATTCATGCAACCATCAAACTAGGCAACCCAATACACACAATCATCCAACTAGGCAACCCACCATGCAACCATACAACAATTCAACCAGGCAACACACAATGCAACCGTCCATACAACCATCCATGCAGCCATCAAACTAGGCAACCCACCACACAACCATTCAACTAGGCAACCAACCATGCAACTATCCAACTAGGGAACCCATCATGCAACTATCATACCAGGCAACCCACCACACAATCACCCAATTCGCCAACCCACTATGCAACCATCAAACCAGGCAACCCACCACACAATCACCCAATTAGTTAACACACCAAGCAACCATCCAATTAAACAACCCACCACGCAACCATCCAACCAGGGAGAATACAAAAGAGGAAGGCCAAAATAAACTCAAAGAAGACAGCGTGGAAGCAGAAATGAAGAGAATGGGGACAACATTCTTACAACGTAAGGCAAGAAACAGGACTGTTTTGGAAAGTGTTTGTTTATGACCTTCTATACCCGGGGAGTTGACAAGGAAGAAACATTCACGACTCGTCTCCAAGACTTCCACAAAGGATGTCAAAATCATAAACCGAGCTGATGGACGAGTGCGCTTATTTTAAACAACGGAGGCGAAGGCGCGCCTCACGGCACCAGAGCTGGAAGTTGTCAGCGACCCACAGCTGATGGCTTGTGCCAGGATCGGTGAACCAGAACCATCCAGACCCTGCCCCACCTCTCCGTGGCGCCTCTAGTAACAGACTAACCTGTCTAGTCTGGCCAAGCGAGTAGGGATCGAAGAGGGAAGACAACCCGGTACTCAAAAATGTCATGCTGAAGTCGGATGTGTTGGGCCGAAAGGCGCAAATATCAGTTATACTGCAAACCACAACACAGCGCAGACACGCCTCCTTAACGTCCTTTTAAGGGCGGATGATGAAGAGGTATACTCCTTTAGTCATCGGGCGAACGCAAGCAAACAAGCGTTCTAAACAACGACAACATGTCCTTGCTCATTTATCTCTGTGACAAAGCAAGAACGCACACTTCAGATAAACAGTGTTGTTGATATAATATAAACACATACAGGAACAACATATAAATTAGTTTGGCTATGTGATAAGTCACGGACAATAGGACAACAGACAAGAAAATCACTGGAGTCTGTACAAATGTGGTTTTACAGAAGAATGTTGAGAATACCATGGATAGCTAACAAGAGTAATGAAGAGGTTCTGAGAGAGGTCAAAGCAAAAAGAGAGCTAATTTCCAATGTTAGGAAGAGACAATCATCATTTTTTGGCCATGTAATGAGAAGAGAACAACTGGAATATATTGTAAATACTGGAAAAATTGAGGGACGAAGAGATAGAGGGAAGCAAAGAGAAAAAATAACAGACAGCTTAAGAGAATGGCTTGGCAGAAGGTCAACAACAGAAATGATAAATAGCTGCCGAGATCGAAAGTTGTGGAGAGACATGGTCACCTACGCCACTAGGCCCTGTACTTGATGATGATGATGATGTGATAAGTGGGAAAGAGCACAACGTAAGTGATACACGGGGAGACAACTAAAATATCAGCCAAGAAACAGCCATCAGCAAGAGCTCCCCCCTCCCCCACACAAGATCATTTATATACAATCAGATTAAAGCGCGTGCCGACCACCTCCTCCACACGTCCATAATTACTCCATTCTGGTCATCAACAACAACCTGAAACAACCAAAAAATGCGAATCTTTCTTAGTCCGAAATGACATGCAATTGGATCCGTTGCCATGACAACGGCGGTTACAACAAAAACCGGAAATCTGGCAGCATCATGGCGGGCCAATATTCTTGACTGCTGTTCTGTGTCCATTTTTACTATATGCATCTCCCGCAGACGCTTTTTACTGAAGTTCAATTAATGAATGTCGCAATACCTGGCGAAAACGTCCCAAAAATGATGGTTGGATTGAAATAGCGCAATCCATCACTGTCTTTTTTGTTTCTTTTAGCACATCGAGGGTGTAAGGAAAGTGACGACGACAGATTGTCTTATTGATTAGATCACGTGTGATTTTGTCATGTTTATTTTTGTGTCTTGTTGGTACATCCTGACACGATGTTACTTGTCCATCTCTTGTCTTGTTTGATATATTCTGACATGATTTTACTTGTCCATATCTTTTGTCTTATTGTATATACCCTATCATGATGTTACTTGTCCGTCTCTTGTGTTATTTAGTATATGATGACATGATGTAACTTGTCCATCTCTTGTCTTTCTCGTACATTCTGACACGCTGTTACTTGTCCATCTCTTGTCTTTCTCGTACATTCTGACACGATGTTACTTATCCATCTCTTGTCTTTCTCGTACATTCTGACACGATGTTACTTGTCCATCTCTTGTCTTTCTCGTACATTCTGACACGATGTTACTTATCCATCTCTTGTCTTTCTCGTACATTCTGACACGATGTTACTTGTCCATCTCTTGTCTTTCTCGTACATTCTGACACGCTGTTACTTTTCCATCTCTTGTCTTTCTCGTACATTCTGATACGATGTTACTTGTCCATCTCTTGTCTTTCTCGTACATTCTGACACGCTGTTACTTTTCCATCTCTTGTCTTTCTCGTACATTCTGACACGCTGTTACTTGTCCATCTCTTGTCTTTCTCGTACATTCTGATACCATGTTACTTGTCCATCTCTTGTCTTTCTCGTACATTCTGATACCATGTTACTTGTCCATCTCTTGTCTTTCTCGTACATTCTGACACGCTGTTACTTATCCATCTCTTGTCTTTCTCGTACATTCTGACACGCTGTTACTTGTCCATCTCTTGTCTTTCTCGTACATTCTGACACGATGTTACTTGTCCATCTCTTGTCTTTCTCGTACATTCTGACACGATGTTACGTATCCATCTATTGTCTTTCTCGTACATTCTGACACGATGTTACTTATCCATCTCTTGTCTTTCTCGTACATTCCGACACGACATTACTTGTCCATCTCTTGTCTTTCTCGTACATTCTGACACGATGTTATTTGTCCATCTCTTGTCTTTCTCGTACATTCTGACACGACGTTACTTGTCCATCTCTTGTCTTTCTCGTACATTCTGACACGATGTTACGTATCCATCTCTTGTCTTTCTCGTACATTCTGACACGACGTTACTTGTCCATCTCTTGTCTTTCTCGTACATTCTGACACGTCGTTACTTGTCCATCTCTTGTCTTTCTCGTACATTCTGACACGACGTTACTTGTCCATCTCTTGTCTTCACTCTTTTTGTGTGATCTCTTATTTCTTCTACAATCTGGTTCTCCAAAATTCTCACAATCACGCCCTTTACTCCTGGATTATCCATGTCTCTCTCTCTCTTTCTCTCTCACCACTTCCTATTTTTATTTCACATCGTGCCACTCTGTAGCCTTATCAGCCACCTCTCACTTCCACCTCACTCCTAGTCTCATTCTCCACACCCCCTTTCAGCAACAAACTTCTGGCTCGAGGGATCGCAGCGGCGGAGAGCCGGCGGCACGCCCCGGCTATGACGCCAGATAAAGCAAAGAGCACTAACACGATAAGTGATCTAGTTTTCCACATCATTAAATATGCATGCTGGAACTTAAGAGAGCATGATAGACCTGTCTCCCGTTGTCTTGGAAACGCTCAATAATTCAAGAGAAAGCTTCCAAACCTAACTGTGGTGGTGGAGGAGGAGGGGTGGGGGGGGGAAGAGAAATTTAAAACTCTCAAACACAAGTGTCGGGTATATATAGAGCGCAACTAAACATAACCCTGCCGTTGTGTTCTAAGCTTCCTGTGTTTCAATCAACGTCATCATTATCATCAAGTTCCGTACCACCTGGCGTAGCCGATCAGGCCACTCCACTCTACAATTGGAGACACATAATAATAAATGAATATTATTATAGAGGGAAACTTCCGAGGCGTGAATATTATTATAGAAGGAAACGTCCGAGGTGTGAATATTATTATAGAGGGAAACTTCCGAGGCGTGAATATTGTTATAGAGGGAAACTTCCGAGGCGTGAATATTATTATAGAGGGAAACTTCCGAGGCGTGAATATTATAGAGGAAAACTTCCGAGGCGTTTGAATACGGGTTCGATCCTGCTTTGGTCCATATTTTTTTCTGTTGTTGAATATTTGTCATTTTTTCCGAATGCTGTAAACATACCTCTTCCTGTGAATTGATTCACTGTACAATTGCTTTATCATACCCTGTTGCTGACCCCCTCCCTACCTACCATGCTACACAGTTGTATGTTCTCATTTCAAAAGTGACATTTCAGTGAACATGACGATTAGTGCAAATATAACATGTATCAGATACGAAGTAATTACTTCATGAAATAAACACGACAAGCAAAGAAATGTGGATTAGACATGGTCATAAAAAATGACTAAAATAAAGATCATAAACAAAGTCAATATTCAAAACCTACACTGGGGTTTCCAAAAGGCAGGTAATACTGTGATAAGAGACAAATAATAATAAATGAATATTATTATAGAAGAGTAAAGAATAGTGACACTGTGACCTTCCAGGCAAGCCGTAAGAGGTGACTAAGGAGATTGATCGATGGCGTGACAAGCTGTCATTGTAAAAAGTATTGTTGTGGTAACAGCGCCATATATAAGAGCAGTGATCTCTGCAATATGTGCCATTTTGGCACGCAAGGTTTCTGTTTTTGAGATTGTGGTTCTGCCCTATGTGCCGTCTTCGGCTCGAAAGGACATTATATAGATAGATAGAGATTATAGAGGGAAACCTCCCAGGCGATAATCAGCGAATCAATTCTGAGGAAGAGGTATGTTTACTGATTATCGCCTCGGAAGTTTCCCTCTATAATAATATTCATTTATTATTATTTGTCTCCAGTCTAAACCACAGGAAACTACTATTCGTGCTGTTTCGTCCTAAATGTTTGTCTGCAACGCAAGAATTCAGCCCTACCCTATCCGGGAGATACTTGTCTTAACAGGAAAAAATACAGACACACTAAGTATTTCCGAGCAGTGATCGCAGACTTATGCTATAGTCATGAGAACACCTGCGCGAAAAGACATTGCCTACGAAGCTAATTTTTCAGTTAGCTGAGTGGCAGTGTTCCCAAGAGTTTGGCTTTTCGTGGCAAGGCGCTGTGCCACAGAGTGCGGGTTCAATCCTGCTTTGGTCCATATTTTTTTTTCTGTTGTTGATTATTTGTCAATTTTTCCTAGTGATGTAAACATACCTCTTCCTCTGAATTGATTCGCTGATACAGTGATAGATGTGTGTGCAAGATACCGTGCAATCCATTTTTGACAATAGAAACAAGGAACATATTTCTTAAATGTCACGCAGAGCCGGTCTTACAAAATGTTATATCATCTCAACTTTCATCTTAAAACAACTAAAAATGAAACGAGAACTACTAAGCACAATACAAACAAGACAAATGCGATTTTTGGGCCGTGTTAAAAGACACAACAGCCTAATAAAATTAATCTTGGAGGGGAAAATACAATATAAAAAAAGGCAGAGGCAGACCAAAACTAACATGGACGAGTAACATCAAATGATGGACAAACCTATGACAACTTGCACCATCAAAGCAAGAGACAGAGCGGAATGGCGCTCTATGGTAGCCAACCTTCGATTCGGAAACGGCACTCGATGATGAAGTAATAGGAAACTCGTTATACAGAGCTGAGAGCAAACATAAAGTATATACAATATTAAATATTATGCAGGCCGACGAGTAGATCTGCAGAGAGCCTGGTAGGTAGGATCTAAGTAGTCAATAGGGCCTGGGAAATCTGAACGGGAATTGAGGTTGTGTCTCATACTAGCTTGCGTTCGCCCGATGACTAATGGAGTACACCTCTTCATCATCCGCCATTAAAATGACGTTAAGTGGGCGTGCCTGCGTTTTGTTGTGGTTTACAGTATAACTGTGATATTTGCGCCTTTCGGCCCAACACATCCGACTTCAGCACGACATTTTTGAGTACCGGGTTGTCTTCCCTCTTCGATCCCTACTCGCTTGGCCAGATTAGGCAGGTTAGTCTGTTACTGGAGGCACCACGGAGAAGTTGAGCAGGGTCTGAATGGTTCTGGTTCACCGATCCTGGCGCAAGCCATCAGCTGTGGGTCGCTGACAACTTCCAGCTCTGGTGCTGTGAGGCGCGCCTTTGCCTCCAGGTTGTGTCTCTTAACTTCACTAGTCACTATGTGATCAAAGGGCACCACATACATCCTCTCCAGTGTGCCGCTTCTGCCATTTAGTGATTTGTGATTACAGATTGGTACTCGATTGTTTACACTTGGCTTTGTATAAACCCTGTTTTCTTTTGTAGCTGTAGACATAATCATCATCATGTACCATGTCTACTGGCGTATGTGATCATGTCTCTTCACAACTTTCGATCTCGACATTTATTTATCATTTCTGTTGTTGACCTTCTGCCAAGCCATTCTCTTAAGCTGTCTGGTATTTTCTTTTTCTCTTTGCTTCCCTCTATCTCTTCGTCCCTCAATTTCCCCAGTTGTTACAATATATTCCAGTTGTTCTCTTCTCATTACATGGCCAAAAAAAATGATGATTGTTTCTCCGTAATATTTGAAATTAGCTCTCTTTTTGCTTAGGCCTCTCTCAGAACGTTTTCATTACTCTTCTTAGCTGGCCATGGTACTCTCAACATTCTTCTGTAAAACCACATTTCTACAGCCTCCAGTGATTTTCTTGTCTGTTGTTCTATTGTCCATGATTCGCATCCATATGTTAAGACTGGCTCTACATAACATTACAGAACTCATTTTCTTGTTTCTGTTGTCAAAAATGGATTGCACCGTATAGTATAAACCCGACGTCATCTTTTGGTTGTTTGCTGAATGATGCCATGCTTTGTTTATTTGAAATTAAAGTTATTTATTATCTTGGCAAGTTTGAAGCTTTTATGGATGAAGATGTTCTGAGCCTGGTGCTGCATTCCTCCCGCTATTAAAATTGATATTTCATGGAAGTGGTTTCAATTTCAATACAAGAACACATAATTAGACTCAACAGCACAGGCACAAAATACAGCATGAAAATATACAGCATGAAAATCAGTATCAGCAAAACAGAAGTCATAAACGCCGCGAAAGAGAAACAGAACATCAACATAACTATAGAAGGCAGGCAACTAAAACAAGTAGAGGAATTTATATTCCTAGGAAGTCTAGTAAAAAAAAAAGTAAAAAGTAAAGAACCCCCCCCCCCCTCTCCGTCACGCCAAGTGGCGTATAGGGAATATGGTGTTAGTGACCATAAATTTTACAGACACATGGTTTTTGGGGTAATGTGGTCGGTATTACGCCCGTGCCGCTTCACACCCGGAAGTCGTCGGTTGGGATCGAACCCTACCTCTTGTCCTTTGTAGTCCAGTTCACTAACCACTGAGCTATTGCGGCGCTCATAGGAAGTCTAATGACAAACGATAATTCACAAGCAGCAGAGATAGACTCGAGATACAAAAAAGTTTGTCAAATCACTGGACAGCTATCACCACTATTGTCCAACAAGGAAATAACTCTAGAGGCAAAACGGGCACTCTACAATACAATCTTCATCCCAACGTTGTGCTACCAATGCCAGGCCAGGACCCTAAATGCAAGAACAATAGAAAAATAATCTCTACTGTGATGAAGTGTGTTAAATGAACGACAGGAAACAGTCTGAGAGATAAGATCAAAAATGAAGAACTGAGAAAAAAGCTAGGAGTAACCCATGCTATAGAATATATATAAAGAAACAACAGACAAAATGGTTTGGCCACGTGACAAAGTAGAAAGATCAAAACACAACACAACGATCCTTCAATAAACGTTGCAAGAAAACCAGACAGACAGGCCGACCACCAAAAAGATGGATTGACGGAATGTTGGAAACACTAGGAAACATAACAGAAGCAGAGGCGAACAGAAGAACAAAAAAAAAACGCAAATTATATCTTCTCTCGACGCTGAAAAGCAATATGTTGATCTATAAGCAAGCACATCTTAATCGTCATCCCAACGTGGTGCTACCAATGCTGGATACCTGGACCCTAGATGCAAGAACAATAAGAAAAATAACCTCTACGGAGATGAAATGTGTTAGACGAATGACAGGAAACAGCCTGAGAGATAACATTAGAAATGAAGAACTGAGAAAAAGCTAGGAAACCCCCCTTCCCCCCCCCCCCAAAAAAAAAAAATAGAGCACATAAAGAAACAACAGTTAAAATGGTTTGGACACTCGATAAGGCCGAAAGATCAAAACACAACACAATGAGTCACCAATAACCGCTGCGAGAAACCAGCTCCGAAGACCTACCACGAAAAAAGACGAAGAAGACCTACCACGAAAAAAGACGAAGAAGACCTACCACGAAAAAAGACGAAGAAGACCTACCACGAAAAAAGACGAAGAAGACCTACCACGAAAAAAAGACGAATTGACAAAATATTAGAAACACGATAAAAAAAAAATAGCAGCAGAGGCGAACAGAAGCAAAAGATCGACGCTGAAAGGCAAATGAGGGAAGAAAGAAGAAGTAGGTTTCAATTAATGCCACAAGGCATAGAACACGTGACATCTTTAGTTAATGTAAAGATATATCTATAATTGATGTTTGAGAAGTTAACGAACAATCGAAGCCAAAATATCAAATTTTGCCAAGTCTGAGAGTTTCATGGGAAGGAATGCTCAGTTTTTAACCACAAACGTTGTTTCTTTAAATTTAACATACAGCTTCCTCTAATCACTTGGAATGTATATAATAGAAGGGGGTCTGTGTATCTGATCTCCGCGGAGAGACACGATTGAGAATGTATTAGTAATAAATAACTGTGACCAAAGCTTCATTTCTACAGACGACTTTTGTGGGATTGTGACGGAGGAGGTCGAAGGAGATCCAGAATATTATGGAGCGAGAACGTCAAGGAACTTCTACTGCAGCATCACGTCACACAATTGGTGAGAATAACTTAACAACGTGAAGGAGATCCAGGGTAAGATGGAGCGACAACATCAAGGAACCTCTACTGCAGCACCACGTCACACACTTGGTGAGGCTGACTGAACAACTTGAAGAAGATCCAGGATAAGATGGAGCGACAACATCAAGGAACCTCTACTGCAGCACCACGTCACACACTTGGTGAGGCTGACTGAACAACTTGAAGAAGATCCAGGGTAAGATGGGGCGACATCATCAAGGAACCTCTACTGCAGCACCACGTCATAAACTTGCTGAGCTGAGGACCGAAAGTTTAAACTTTGTATTTCCCTCGAAGTCCGAATAAAAGGAGTCAAAAGAAGAAGTTGACGAAGAACAAGCATCAGTTGATTTTTTTTTCTCACTTGCCAATGTCTTCTTTTATATGTTACTAACCTAAAAAAAAGGCGTCCTAAGTCTCCTGTTGGAATCCGATTGGACTAGGCACGAACTAAAATGATTTGAAAAAAAAACTCCATCACTCTATGCAGGAGTCGAACCAAAAAATGTTGCTGGAGGAGAGAGCCCAATAGCGTTACTCATTGGACACGCGACGGTGATTATTCCCCTCAGTAAAGCTCGTTATTGATCGGAAGAAACCACGAGAGATCTCTCAAGAGCTCATTACCTCGCGTTGAGCTCGTCTGTCCATCTCTCACCTTTGAATTACAAGAAAAAAAAAAAGCGTGTCAATCCTTTAAGACTCCCGCCAAAACGTGCACAATTCAAAATAATTTTCCCGCCGTTCTCGCCATGGTCCTGGATTATCTCCCCTCGACTTCAGGGAAAGTAATTCGACTGGCAAAGACCACCATGAATTGTCCCAGATCAACCGAAACAGCGAAATCATTTTCCTGGATGTGCTGAAAGTAATTTCTAGGCCCCTTACTTATCTATTCACTAGTATTCTTCAATCGTTCAGCTCCCTGTGGAGCATAGGTCTTCAACAAATACTTTCCAAGTCGTTCTTTTAAGATCATCCCATGTCTTCCCCATCATCTTCATCTCTGCCTCTGTCTGTCTTCTCCAAGAATTTCTTGGTCTTCCTTTGTCTTTTCCCCTGGGGATTCCAAAAAAGGACCTGTTGTGTAATACTCTCAGTTGGCTTCCGCAGTGTGTGTCCTATCCAGCGCCATCGTCTTCGCTGTATCGCTTTATCCACTGGTGTTTGACTGGTACATTTCCATAATTCTATGTTAGTGATTTTGTCCTGCCATTTCCATCCTTTTATTCTGCGTAAACATCCATTAATGAAAGTCTGTATCTTCGTGATTGTCAGTTTTGTGGTTCTCCAAGTTTCACAGACATATAATAGGACCGACTTAACATTGGAGTTGAAAATTTTTATTGTTGTATTTAACCTAATTTCTGTGGATTTCCATATGTTTCCCAGTGCAATGAAAGCTCCTCTTGCTTTTGATATCCTTATTTTGGTATCATTTTCTGTTCCTTCCTCTTTATCTATATTACTGCCCAGATATATGTAAGATTGTACGTCTAGTATATGTATTTCTCATAATTTTATTTGGTTATTACAAACTGTATTAATTCTCACACTCTCAGTTCTAGCTGATGTGATCTCTCACCAAGTATGCTCTTTCTATCCTGTATCTGTTGATGGCTGTTTGATAGGAGAGCCATGTCATCAGCAAAGTCTAAATCATCAAGTTGTTTGGTCACTGACCACTGGATTCCATTTCTGTTGTTTTGAGCCATTCACATAAACCAATCTATGGTCAGTAGAAAGAGATGTGGAGATAGAAGGCATCCCTGCTTTACTCATGATCTTATTTCAAATGCTTCTGTAAGCCGCCCTTCATGCACCACACTACATTTCATTCCTTCATGCATTGCTCTGATCAGGCCAATATACTCCATGGGGATTCCGTAATGACCCACCAACCCCCAAAGCATTCCTCTGTCCAAACTATCACCATTCACTAATAGACACAAGTAATTCATCATCATCATCAAGTGCAATACCTGTTTGGCGTAGGCAATCATGTCCTTCCATCCATCATCTATCCACCGCGCATCGTATCAATTCTGTTGTTGGCTGTTTTCCTTGCATTGACGCCAAGCTATCTAGCATCTTCTCTCTTTGTCGTCCGCGATCTCTCTTTCCCTGTATTTTGCCATTTGCAACCAAGTTTTGTATTTGGACATATTTTGACTTGGCAATATAAGAAGGTAGTTTGCCATTCCTTTCCTTCTTGGCAGTGACTGTACTAGTCGGAGATCGCAGCCATTGTCTCTATACATGAGATCACTTGGCAATATAATAAGGTAGTTTGCCATTCCTTTCCTTCTTGGCAGTGACTGTACTAGTCGGAGATCACAGCCATTGTCTCTATACATGAGATCACTAGGCAATATAAGAAGGTAGTTTGACATTCCTTTCGTGCTTGGCAGTGACTGTACTAGTCGGAGATCGCAGCCATTGTCTCTACAACTAAGACCCTCTGCCTGTCATCACGGAGTGGGCACCATAACCGGCACTACTTGTCGGCTGTTCCCACAGCACCATCCACCACCTGCTCCAATGGCTTCACGTAACCCTGATAGAGGGACTAAACGGGGGCTCCACCTTGCCCAAGGGTGTTCCGAAGACTAGCGGAGGAAAAGAGGCGCGTTACTCTTAAGATAAGTAATTACGTTAACCTTTTATCTCCGGAGTTATCCCGTCCAGATAAATTTGTTGACTTAAAGATGTGTTATCGTCATCAGGTGCCGTGCAGGTTGGCGTAGGCGATCATCTATATTATGTAGAGCCAGTCTTAGAACATGGATGTGAATCATGGACAATAGGATAACAGACAAGGCAATAACTGGAGGGTGTAGAAATGTGGTTTTACAGAAGAATGATGAGAATACCATGGACAGCTAAGAAGAGTAATGAAAACTTTTTGAAAGAGGCCAAAGCAAAAAGAGAGCTAATTTCCAATATTAGGAAGAAACAATCATCATTTTTTGGCCATGTAATGAGAACAGAACAGCTGGAATATATTGTAACAACTTGGAAAATTGACGGTCGAAGAGATTGAGGGAAGCAAAGAGAAAAAAATACCAGACAGCTTAAGAGAATGGCTTGGCAGAAGGTCAACAACAGAAATGATAAACAACTGTCGAGATCGAAAGTTGTATAGATACATGATCATCTACGCCAGCAAGTATACTTGATGATGATGACACCAAAGACCACAGACAGATCGAATTAAGATCGAACCCGTACTCCAGGTCAGAGCGCATGGCCACGAGAAACCTGAGCTAGAACACACTGCCAGGTAAGCAACCTAAGAAAGTTACTACCACTTGCGATGTCTTTCACGATGTATAATCGTGACTTTATAGCAGAAGATTGCAAACACAACTCGGGAATAAATTGTTTCTCTGTATTTACCAAAGCCTAAGATATGTTGATGATACTGCACTACTATAGTCCGTTCAGAAATTCATAATCACACCTGAATTAGCTTTGCGTGATAACCGCTTGTTATTTTGGTTTCAAAATTTCCATGCAATCTTAGAATATTGATGACGCAAAGATTTTGGTATTTTTTATTCCACAAACACAACAGATTTTGCACATCAGCGAATTCCTTTGATCTTTTATGACGATATCACACAAGTTGATTTAAATTTTAGAGTTTACAGTAATCGTGTTAAATGTTCCAGTTTACGGCAATTCTTGTCAGAGGCGTATCTACATAGTGCTTAATTGTGGGTGTTGTTCGTTATGTGTATTTGCAAACATGAATTCAATTGGTTACAATTGCTGATATAGTAAAAAAAAAAGTAACCTTTTGCATAGTTATAAATTTGCATTTCAAACTCATTGTAATTTAGATATAAATGTTGGTATTTAAAGTCAACAAATTGTCTACTGAGTCTTCACAAAATTAATAAAGATACGCCTTCCCTTCGGTAATTAATGCCAAGGCCGTGGTGCGTCATGTCGTTCAATAACAATTCAGTTTTGTGCATGGGATTTTCCTGAAGTTAGTGTTTCTGCAATAGCCAAACTATTTTACGTGAACGACCGCACCAAATTAATGTATATATCCTACAATTGTGTCAAATTCGAACAGGGTGAATTTAATATAGCCTAAAGAAGAAAACTTTAAAACTAGATCAAATTTCTCAGAGCAAAAAATATTTCTATAACGTCATCAATATTCTAAGATTGCATGCAAATTTTGAAACCAAAATAACAAGCGGTTATCACGCAATACTAATTCAGGTGTGATTATGAATTTCTGAACGGACTATAGCAGAAAACCCTAAAGATCTACAACAATTATTTAATGAAATAAACATGACAAGCAAAAAATATGAACTAGATATGAATATCAAAAAGACTAAAACTATGATCATAAACAAGGAAAATACTCAAAACTCACAAGTGGATATCAAAATTGAAGGAATAGACCTGGAGACAGTTCAGAACTACAACTACCTTGGACATACTTTAACCAATGATGGAAAATGTACAATTGAAATAAACAAAAGAATAGGAATGGCAAAAAGTAATTTTAATGCCATGAAAAATATACTAACATCAAAACAAATAACACCAGGGCTAAAACTAAGAATAGCAAATTGTTATATCTTCTCAAAAATTCCTTTATTGAGCAGAAACATGGACATTAGACAAGAAAACAGAACAGAAAATTGAAGCTCTTGAAATGTGGATATGTAGAAGAATAGGTAGAATTGGATGAAAATAAAAGAAAACAAACGATGAAGTCTTAAAACAACTAAAAATGAAAAGAGAACTACTAAACACAATCCCAACAAGACAAATGAGATTTTTGGGCCATGTTGAAAGACACAACGGCCTACTAAAAGTAATCCTGGTCTGGTAGGTAAAATACAAGGTAAAAGAGGCAAAGGCAGACCAATACTAATATGGACGAGTAAGATTAAAAGATGGACAAATCAGCCTATGACAACCAGCACCATCAAAGCAAGAGACAGCGTGGAATGGCGTTCCATGGTAGCCAACCTTCGTTGCGGATAAGGCACTCGATGATGATTTCCCTTTAAAAAAAAAACCCGCCCACCGTCCACGCTCTCCAAAACAGTCGCCATCTTCCCCCGGTTACCATGTCAACCAATCACACGGTGCAGCGTCGGACATCAGATAGACAACATCTGTGATTGGACACTCCAGATAGGGCCCCAGCAACGACATAACCAATCAAATTCATGCAAACATGACTTCCAACGGCAGAGAATCTAAATAAATTCCCCAAACCAGGAGAGATGCATGAATAATCAGATGTGGAACGCTCGAGAAATCCGATCAGAAATCCCACACAAAATATCCCACTGAATGATTAATCTGTCTGTCTCTCTCTCTCTCTCTCTCTCTCTCTCTCTCTACCCCCTAACACAAGGATGTAGCCATCACACAGAACGACAGTAAAAATAATAGCAATAAATACCGAAATAATAACAGCCGTTGTAGAATGAAATAAAATTATAGCAGCCGTTGTTATGTTATCGGCTGCTGTTGTTGTTATGAATGTTATCCTCACCATAAGCCGTGTCACGTGACGTTTCAAATCAATTTTCTCAATTAGCACTTCTTCCATTTTTTAAAACAGAAAAAAAAAACCGAAAGTTTCAAATATCTTGATTCTTGTAAGAATTCAAATCTTCCTCTAACATTATTCTTTACCTTGATCACATATCGTCATTAATGGATGATAGTCTTTGTTGGTAACAACACATTTCTTCCATTAATACTTCGAGTATCAAAATAGCAATAGGGAAATATTGTCACAATTATGATGCAGAACAAAAAAACAGAACAGAAAATTAAAGCCTTTGAAATGTGGATTTATAGAAGAATAGGTAGAATTGGATGGAAAGAAAAGGAAACAAACGATGAAGTTTTAAAACAACTGAAAATAAAAAGAGAACTACTAAATACAATTAAGACAAGACAAATGACATTTTTGGGGCATGTTAAAAGACACAACAGCCTACTAAATGTAATATTGGAAGGGAAAATACAAGGTAAAAGAGGCAGAGGCAGACCAAGACTAACATGGACGAGTAACATCAAAAGATGGACAAGTCAATCTTTTTACAGCCTGCAACATCAAAGCAAGAAACAGAGTAGAATGGCGATCCATGGTAGCCAACCTTCGTTGCGGAGAAGGCGCTCGATGATGATGATGATGATGATGCAGAAATCCAAGCAATAAAGTTGGTAATAAAAAAACTGCTGAACAGCAATCTTAGCCCACAGCCTGTAGTGTTTTCGACAGATACAAGTTCAGTACTCCAGGCACTACAATCCAGAAAATTACCACATCTGCAGACCTTATTTATTGAACTATGCAAGCACCACAGGGTTGCCCTGCAGTGGATCCCATCTCACTGTGGAATACCAGGAAACTATAGAGTAGATCAGCTTTCAAAAGAAGGTGCAACAGGCACACAACCAGATGCGCCGGTTACATACCATCATAAGATACAGATAATCAAATAAATCAGAGGACCACAAGCCCCAAATCAGGATGCCTTTCATAATATGAATAGATGTGAACAAGTTATCATTATACGCAGCAGAACAGGACACAATCAACCCCACAGTCACATGTATACACAATTCAAGATCGGCACCTCAACTACTTGTACATGTGGACAGGCGCCCCAGACTGCTGAGCACATACTTCAAGACTGCACTGAATATAGTAGACTGAGGAAAATCCATTGGCCAACAGATACAACACTACCAACATAACTATATGGGCCACTGCAAGAATTACAAAAGACAGTAAAATTCATACAGGAAAGACATTGCAAATATAGATAATATTTTCGAATATCTTGATTCTTGTAAAAATTCGACTTTTCCTTGTAACATTATCTTTTTGTCCGCTCACTCACTGACAAAGAAATCAGTGAGCGTCAGGCCTTGCAGCATTTTGTCGGGCAACATCATTGATCATCAAAAGTAATTTGTGTGTTAAGTCTGGCCAAATCTATCCATCTCTGCGTCCACTGTCCCCTTCACCACTTCTATCTTCCCTGTTTCTAGTTTATTCAAGTCTAGCTACTCCTTGACTAACTTCTTTAAGTCTACCCTCTCCGAGTCTAACTTCTTCAAGTCTACCCTCTCCGTGTCTAACTTCTTCAAGTCTATCCTCTCCGTGTCTAACTTCTTCAAGTCTATCCATTCCGTGTCAAACTTCAAGTCTATCCTCTCCGTGTCTAGCTTTTTCAAGTTTAGCCTCTCCGTGTCTAACTTCTTCAAGTCTAGCCTCTCCGAGTCTAACTTCTTCAAGTCTACCCTCTCCGTGTCTAACTTCTTCAAGTCTATCCTCTCCGTGTCTAACTTCTTCAAGTCTATCCTCTCCGTGTCTAGCTTTTTCAAGTTTAGCCTCTCCGTGTCTAACTTCTTCAAGTATACCCTCTCCGTGTCTAACTTCTTCAAGTATACCCTCCCCGTGTCTAACTTCTTCAAGTATACCCTCCCCGTGTCTAACTTCTTCAAGTCTACCCTCTCCGTGTCTAACTTCTTCAAGTACACCCTCTCCGTGTCTAACTTCTTCAAGTATACCCTCTCCGTGTCTAACTTCTTCAAGTCTACCCTCTCCGAGTCTAACTTCTTCAAGTCTACCCTCTCCGTGTCTAACTTCTTCAAGTCTATCCATTCAGTGTCAAACTTCAAGTCTATCCTCTCCGTGTCTAGCTTTTTCAAGTTTAGCCTCTCCGTGTCTAACTTCTTCAAGTATACCCTCCCCGTGTCTAACTTCTTCAAATATACCCTCCCCGTGTCTAACTTCTTCAAGTCTACCCTCTCCGTGTCTAACTTCTTCAAGTATACCCTCTCCGTGTCTAACTTCTTCAAGTATACCTTCTCCGTGTCTAACTTCTTCAAGTCTACCCTCTCCGAGTCTAACTTCTTCAAGTCTACCCTCTCCGTGTCTAACTTCTTCAAGTCTATCCATTCCGTGTCAAACTTCAAGTCTATCCTCTCCGTGTCTAGCTTTTTCAAGTTTAGCCTCTCCGTGTCTAACTTCTTCAAGTCTAGCCTCTCCATGTTCTAACTTCTTCATTTCTATCCTCTCCGTGTCTAACTTCTTCAAGTCTATCCTCTCAGTGTCTAAATTCTTCAAGTCTAGCCTCTCCATGTTCTAACTTCTTCAAGTCTATCCTCTCCGTGTCTAACTTCTTCAAGTCTATCCTCTCAGTGTCTAACTTCTTCAAGTCTATCCTCTCCGTGTCTAACTTCTTCAAGTCTATCCTCTCAGTGTCTAAATTCTTCAAGTCTAGCCCATTCGTGTCTAACTTCTTCAAGTCTAGCCACTCTGTGTCTAACTATGAGAGATCACAACATTTGGGACTGAAAATAAATAGAGATAAGACCAAAATTATGAGAATTAATGCAGTTGACAATAACCAAATAACAATAGGAGAAATACCTTTACTAGACGTACAATCTTACATATATCTGGGCAGTAATAAAGATAAAGAGGGAGGAACAGAGAATGATGCTAGAATAAGGATATCAAAAGCCAGAGGAGGATTTGTTGCACTGGGAAACATGGAAATCCAAAGAAATTAGGTTAAATACAAAAATAACCATTTTCAAATACAATGTAAAGTCAGTCCTATTAAACGGTTGTGAAACATAAAGAACAACAAAAATGGCAATCATGAAGATACAGACCGTCATTAATGGATGGAAATTGCAGCAAAGATAACATAGAACATAAAATATAGAATCATGGAAAAGTACTTGTGGAATTCCAGTGGATAAAGAGATACAGCGTACACGATGTTGCTGGATAGGACACATATATTGCAAAAACCAACTGAGAGCATTACACAACATGCCGTTTTCTGGAACCCCCAAGGAAAAAGACAAAGAGGAAGACCAAAATATTCTTTGAGAATACTGACGGAAGCAGAGATAAAATGATGGAAGACATGGAATGATCTTAAAAGAATGGCAAGAAACAGAACGACTTGGAAAGTGTTCGTTGAGGACCTATGATGCACGGGAAGCTGAAAGGTAGAATAAGAAAAAAGAAAGGTGGCTGCTTGTCAGAGTCGAGATCTCCTCACTTTCAACCCTTGAGAATCCACCCTTCTTCAATTCGACACAAAAAAGCCCCACCAATCTAAAGCGACGTTACTAAAGCACAGTGAACAGGCCTGCCAACCCAGCACGACACTACCATCTTATCTCGCGAAGAACGAGCCTCTGAGCCTACGTCACATGCAATTATTCTTACACTCACATCCGTGCACGTACAATGATTGGCTGACACATGGCGTTGTGCTTGCTCCTACATATTTCATACAACACCTTCTGAAACCAAATTACACCATGTAATAAAGAGTTATTGAAATAGACAAAAGAATAGGTATGGCAAAAATACCATGAAACATATACTCACATCAAAACAAATAACACCAGGGTTAAACCTAAGAATAGCAAAATATTACATCTTCTCAATATTCCTGTATGGTGCAGAAACATGGACATTAGACAAGAAAACAGAACAGAAAATTGAAGGCTTTGAAATGTGGATCTATAGAAGAAAAGGTAGAATTGGATGGAAAGAAAAGAAAACAAGCGTTGAAGTTTTAAAACAGCTAAAAATTAAAAGAGAACTACTAAACACAATTAGAACAAGACAAATGAAATTTTTTGGGCATGTTAAAAGACACAACAGCCTAACACAAGTAATATTGGAAGGTAAAATACAAGGTAAAAGAGGCAGACCAAGACTAACATGGACGAGTAACATCAAAAGATGGACAAGTCAGCCTATGACAATCTGCACCATCAAAGCAAGAGACAGAGCGGAATGACGCTCCACGGTAGCCAACCTTCGATGCGGAGACGGCACTCGATGATAATGATGAAATAAGAGTTATCCTCATGGGCGATCACTACGCACCACACTCGGATTGCGCTATTTTTTACAACTAGCCCCAATCCGTATATATATATATATATATATATATATATATATTTTTTTTTTCCTCCATCTAATACGAAAACATTTCATTGGTCATAAATTCAAAACGTGATCACTTAATACTTGACTGACCTAGGGACCTGAATAGAATCTAGTCCCCAGCGGACAGACACAGACTCAGCCCATTACCAGATTCAAGATTCATGCCAACAAATGAATGCAACATCTCCAGCCACATTTTACAAGCGGCCAATCCCAAAAGCATCATATCAGTTTCCAGTTCCTACATCCGCCTTCTCGTCCATTTTTATGATTATTAAAATGGCAGAGTGTGTGATATGGCCGTCCAGACTGCAGACGTCTCCGCCGGGTAGAGAATTGCGTGCATAGGGTAATGTGGCAGAATCTGAGATAGACAGACACCTTATCGTCTGTTGATGAGCTATTCTATGGCAGCGATAAAGACGTATGGTAGGACTGACAGAATTGCGGAATCTCAGATAGACAGACATTTTATGGTTTGTTGATGAGCTATTCTATGGCAGCGATAAAGACGTATGGTAGGACTGACAGAATTGCGGAATCTCAGATAGACAGACATTTTATGGTTTGTTGATGAGCTATTCTATGGCAGCGATAAAGACGTATGGTAGGACTGACAGAATTGCGGAATCTCAGATAGACAGACATTTTATGGTTTGTTGATGAGCTATTCTATGGCAGCGATAAAGACGTATGGTAGGACTGACAGAATTGCGGAATCTCAGATAGACAGACATTTTATGGTTTGTTGATGAGCTATTCTATGGCAGCGATAAAGACGTATGGTAGGACTGACAGACTTGCGGAATCTCAGATAGACAGACATTTTATGGTTTGTTGATGATTTATTCGATGAGAGCGGTACTGATATATATGGTAGGAATGGCAGACTTGCGGAATCTGATATAGACAGACATACATACGATGAGCTATACAGACATACGATGAGCTATACAGACATACATACGATGAGCTATACAGACATACGTACGGTGAGCTATACAGAAATATATACGATGAGCTATACAGAAATATATACGATGAGCTATACAGAAATATATACGAAGAGCTATACATACATATATACGATGAGCTATACAGAAATATATACGAAGAGCTATACAGACATATATACGATGAGCTATACAGAAATATATACGAAGAGCTATACAGACATATATACGATGAGCTATACATAAACATATACGATGAGCAATACAGACATATATACGATGAGCTATACATAAACATATACGATGAGCAATACAGACATATACGATGAGCTATACAGAAATATATACGATGAGCTAAGCAGAAATATATACGAAGAGCTATACAGACATATATACGATGAGCTATACAGACATATACGATGAGCTATACAGAAATAACCGCGATAGCTCAGTGGTTAGTGAACTGGACTACAAAGGACAAGAAGTAGGGTTCGATCCCAATTGACGGCTTCCGGTTCACCCAGCCTTTAATGGGTACCGGATTTTTTTTCTGGGAAAGTAAAGCGGCACGGGCGTAATACCGACCACATTACCCCAAAAATCATGTGCCGAAGGTGTGTAAAATTTATGGGCACTAATACTATATTCATTCTGACCTATGGAAGCGAATCATGGACAACAGACAAATAAATGAAAAGACGATTAGAGGCCACAGAGATGGGATTTATCAGAAGAATGTTGAAAGTTCCCTGGACAGATAAAAAGACCAATGAGGAAGTTCTCAAAGAGGCCAACACAAAAAGGGAGCTTTTAAAAAACATCAGAAAGAAGCAATCAACATTTTTCGGGCACATCATGAGAAGAGGAAAGTTGGAATACTTGGTTACAACTGGCAAAATAAAAGGAAAGAGAGATCGCGGACGACAAAAAGAGAAAATACTGGATAGCTTGGTGTCATGGCATGGAAAACAGTCAACAACAGAACTGATACGATGCACTGTAGATAGAAGATTGTGGAGGGACATGATCGCCTACGCCAACCGGCAGGGTACATGATGATGATGATGATACAGACACATATATACGATGACCTATACTGCCATTTATTTGATGAGCTATACAGACATATATAAATGATGAGCTATACAGACATATATACGATGAGATATACAGGCATACAATGAGCTATTACAGACATAAATACAATGAGCTATACAGACATAAATACAATGAGCTATACAGACATAAATACAATGAGCTATACAGACATAAATACAATGAGCTATACAGACATAAATACAATGAGCTATACAGACATAAATACAATGAGCTATACAGACATAAATACAATGAGCTATACAGACATAAATACAATGAGCTATACAGACATAAATACAATGAGCTATACAGACATAAATACAATGAGCTATACAGTTGTGAGACTTGCAGACCGAGATACAACGCAACTACGCCCATTAACGTCATTTTGAGAGCGGATGAGTGTTCTTCAGAGCAAGTATAGAAAAGAAAGATAATGAGATTGTTTGTCCATTTTGGGTGTGGATATCGATTCTCTAGACCATAGTCAACAGCGTGGCAAAGTAACAGACAAACCTAGAAGAGATGGCAAAGCCCAGATCAAGGGATGGACAGTCCTCGATGTCGTTAATGCACAAGGGTCTACGCCGGACAGAGAAGGGTGGAAGAAAATAGCAAACCTAGCTAGCCTCAATGACTCAAAAGGTCAAAGGTTAAGCAACCACCGTCGAACCACAGCCAGTTATATATGTATTAAGGCCGGCGGACATACAAACATCCAACTAGCGTTTACTCTTTCCGTACGTTTCGACGCACTATGCGCCATGCCGACGTCGGCCGCGTTCGTTTCCTCGTATACCGCACGACTCTCAATCTGAATAGTGTGAACCGTCATCAAACCCTATTCGTTTTACACGTCTTGAATCATACTTTTTTTTCCGTTCGCCAGCTTTTACGTCTGACGAAGTCCCTAGAGACTGGGAACTGAATTTTACGTGTTAATCCATATTTCTCTGGCAGCCGTGTGCACTGTGATCCCTCGCCGCACAGACAGATAACTCCGACTTCGGAGGTACTCATATTTTTTTTTTTTCCGTTCATGAGTAATTGACGTTTCAAGCCGGGCCTCGCTGCTGAGACCAGAGGTGGTTGCCGCAGAGAGAAATCATAAATAACAATCCCAACAACCGGTGCAGCCGGGATTTGAACCCACAACATCTCTGTCTCGAGGCCGGCGTCTTGCCTCAAGACCAGCCAGTCCCTGTTCAATTATCTAAACATTAATACATACCATGTTATAAGTTAGATAAATATATAGATCGATTAATACATAACGTATTATACTGCTATATAGAACCAATTCTGACCTATGGAAGCGAATCATGGACAGTAGACAAACAAATGAAAACACGATTAGAGGCCACAGAGATGGGATTTCTCAGAAGAATGTTGAAAGTTCCATGGACAGCTAAAAGGACCAATGAGGAAGTTCTCAAAGAGGCCAACACAAAAAGGGAGCTCTTAAAAAAACATCAGAAAGAAGCAATCAACATTTTTTCGAGCACATCATGAGAAGAGGAAAGTTGGAATACTTGGTTACAACTGGCAAAATAAAAGGAAAGAGAGATTGCGGACGACAAAGAGAGAAAATACTGGATAGCTTGGTGTCACGGCATGGAAAACGGTCAACAACAGAACTGATACAATGCGCTGTAGATAGAAGATTGTGGAGGGACATGATCACCTACGCCAACCGGCAAGGCACATGATCATGATGATGATTATACGTTAGATAAACATAAATATGTAGATTGACTCTTAAAACCATGAGAAATGTTGTCTCTGAAATCTCTTCTGTTGCACCGATAAAGAGCCTCTGTACTGAAAGCGTTAACGGTTTCTGCTACATGGCATCAAGACGGCTGACGTTACTCTAACCACAGCCACCACAGCTCGCGCAAAGGTGAAAACGTCACGCAAGCTGGAGGGTTTTCAGGAATTTCCCTTTCACCCCCTCAGATTGGATAGTTGCCTGTGTGTGGACAAGGGCATTACTTGTAGACAAATAATAATAAATGAATATTCGGCATGACTTGTACACTGTCCAGGCGAGTTACATGTTGGTCACGGCCGCTTATTACAACCCCAAAGTGGTTTTTAAGATCCTACTACAGAATTAAATCGCCAATCAACCACTAATATCTTCAGTAATAAAGAAAAGACGATGGTCATACGTTGGACATGTGATGAGAAGAGATAATAACCGAATAGCAAAGCAAGCCCTCATATGGGAAACAACAGGTAAGAGAAAAAGAGGAAGACCCAGAGAGACACTGAGAAGAACGTTGATGAGAGAGGCAAGAGCAGCAGGATTCGGCTCCCTCAATGAGATAGAGCTCCTTGCATAGAACAGAGACAAATGGCGAGATTTGATAAAATATCTTTAAAAGAATTGAAAACTGCTAGAGCAAAAATTCAGATAAGAGAAGGAGTATCTTGGTCTACGCCCTATGGGCCGGCTACGGCTCGAAACGTCAATAGATAGATAGATAGAACAAGGTATTATATTTCACCAATACCAAGATGATACTCTCTCTCTCTCTCTCTCCTCTCTCTCTCTCTCTCTCTCTCTCTCTCTCTCTCTCTCTCTCTGCGTTCAGGACTCAATCAGAGTAAGGATTCCAGACTCCCACATGAAGTCAGCTGTCAGGCTAAGTATGTTGATCGCCCCCACAGACAGAACATCACAATTAGAGTCTGTCAGATCCACTCTGACTGAACACCCGTTAATACGTTGCACTGTGTTCTGCGCCAGTGGCCCAGTGAATCCGATTTCAGCCAGCATTTTATTCGGGTTTGCTTTCCCTAGCCTTTGATTGTCCCCCAATCTTCCTGCAAGGCAGCAGATGATCTTTTCTGTAGGGGGATTCTGCCCTTAGATGGTAGGCCCTCCCAGGTTTACGAGCACCATCTGCCCGAGTCACTAGAGGTGACAAGATGATACAAGGCCTATAAAAAAGAATATGGTTTGATGACAGTTTACACTAATCAAATTGAGAGTGGCGCACTGTGCGGCTAAACGTACATGATCGAATTCAATATGGCGCATGGTGCGGCCGTAACGTACGGAAAGAGTTATGGAATATTGCATCTCTCGAAACTCTCAAATGTGCCAATCTTTCATATTCTTGTTATGAGCATTATTGTACTAAAATATCACTCATACACATATAGTTAAAAAAAAAGAAAGTAAAGTACCCCCGTCACGCCAAGTGGCGTATAGGGAATATGGTGTTAGTGACCATATATTTTACAGACCTTCGGCACATGATTTTTGAGGTAATGTGGTCGGTATTACGCCCGTGCCCCTTTACTTTCCAAGAAAAAAAATCCGGTACCCATTAAAGGTTGGGTAAACTGGAAACCATCGGTTGGGATCGAACCCTACCTCTTGTCCTTTGTTGTCCAGTTCACTGAGCTATCGCGGCTCCTACAAATATAGTGACTTTAGAAAAAAAAAAATGTTGTGTCTGGTGTCATAAGTTGGAACCACTCCTATAACATATTAATTGTAATAATGAGCGGAATGTACTAGTCTAACGATATCTTCATGCATAAATGCTGCAATATTTCCAGAGTAGAACAAAAATATCACTTTGAGATGACAACCAACAGCTGTGCAGTAAATGATTGTTTGAGAAGAACATAGTCCACACATTGACACTCTACGATGTGATATATTCAATCATCCACACATTGACACTTTACGGTGTGATATATTCAATCATCCACACACTGACACTTTACGATGTGATATATTCAATCATCCACACAGTGACACTTTACGATGTGATAAATTCATTCATCCACACAGTGGCACTTTGCAATGTGATATATTCAGTCATCCGCACAGTGACACTTTACGATGTGATAATTCATTCATCCACACAGTGGCACTTTGCGATGTGATATATTCAATCATCCACACAGTGACATTTTACGATGTGATAAATTCAATCATCCACACAGTGACATTTTACGATGTGATAAATTCATTCATCCACACAGTGGCACTTTGCGATGTGATATATTCAGTCATCCGCACAGTGACACTTTACAATGTGATACATCCAACCGTCAACACAATGACACTTTGCGATGTGATATATTGACATGATGTGATATATACAACCGTCAACACAATGCCACTTTACGATGTGATATATACAACCGTCAACACAATGACACTTTGTGATGTGATATATACAACCGTCAACACAATGACATTTTACGATGTGATATATTGACATGATGTGACATATACAACCGTCAACACAATGCCACTTTACGATGTGATATATACAACCGTCAACACAATGACACTTTGTGATGTGATATATACAACCGTCAACACAATGACACTTTGTGATGTGATATATACAACCGTCAACACAATGACACTTTGTGATGTGATATATACAACCGTCAACACAATGACACTTTGTGATGTGATATGTACAACCGTCAACACAATGACATTTTACGATGTGATATATTGACATGATGTGATATATTCAACCGTCAACACAATGACACTTTACGATGTGATATATTGACATGATGTGATATATACAACCGTCAACACAATGACACTTTACGATGTGATATATACAACCGTCAACACAATGACACTTTGTGATGTGATATATACAACCGTCAACACAATGACACTTTGTGATGTGATATATACAACCGTCAACACAATGACACTTTGTGATGTGATATATACAACCGTCAACACAATGACACTTTGTGATGCGATATATACAACCGTCAACGCAATGACACTTTGTGATGTGATATATACAACCGTCAACACAATGACATTTTACGATGTGATATATTGACATGATGTGATATATGCAACCGTCAACACAGTGACACTTTGTGATGTGATATATACAACCGTCAACACAATGACACTTTACGATGTGATATATTGACATGATGTGATATATGCAATCGTCAACACAATGACATTTTACGATATGATATATACAACCGTCAACACAATGACACTTTACGATGTGATATATTGACATGATGTGATATATACAACCGTCAACACAATGACACTTTGTGATGTGATATATACAACCGTCAACACAATGACATTTTACGATGTGATATATACAACCGTCAACACAATGACACTTTACGATGTGATATATGCAACCGTCAACATAATGACACTTTACGATGTGATATATACAACCGTCAACACAATGACACTTTACGATGTGATATATACAACCGTCAACACAATGACACTTTACGATGTGATGTATACAACCGCCAACATAATGACACTTTGCGATGTGATATATACAACCGTCAACACAATGACACTTTACGATGTGATATATGCAACCGTCAACACAATCACACTTTACGATGTGATATATACAACCGTCAACACAATTACACTTTACGATGTGATATATTGACATGATGTGATATATTTCCATGACAAAGATGATAACTTAAGCTATGAGCGTTTGTTATCAACTTGAATGTATCACAGAAGAGTGATACCCACAACACATATCTGCGCAGTTATGAAATTACCCACCTTCACCCTTCCGCTAGCTGATGGGACGCCCATGGACAAGGTGGAGTACCGGTCTAGCCCTCGATCATGAGTAATTGAGACCACTGTTGGAAGTGGCGGATGGAGCTGTCGGAACAGCTGCAGCTTATTACTGGGTATGGTCCCCAATCTACATTACCCCAAATATCATGTGCTGAAGGTCTGTAAAAATTATGGTCACTAACACCATATTCCCTATACGCCACATGGCGTGACGGGGGCACTTTACTTTACTTGCTATGGTCGCTATTCTACGATGGTAGGCCGATGGTTTTACGTGTAGAGAAAATGGCTACGATCTGCGACTAGTATTGAAACTGTTACCAATGGAAAGGATATAGCAATAGAACTTACATCACGAAGCTCATGATATATAACAGCTGCATTACATATGCCGGGGAAAGGATATAGCAATACAACTTTCCCCTCGATAGACCATGATATGTAACAGCTGCATTACATATGCCGGGGAAAGGATATAGCAATACAACTTTCCCCACGATAACACATGATATGTAACAGCTGCATAACATGTGACGGGGAAAGGATATAGCAATACAACTTTCCTCACGATAACACATGATATGTAACAGCTGCATAACATGTGACGGGGAAAGGATATAGCAATACAACTTTCCCCACGATAACACATGATATGTAACAGCTGCATAACATGTGACGGGGAAAGGATATAGCAATACAACTTTCCCCACGATAACACATGATATATAACAGCTGCATAACATGTGCCGGGGAAAGGATATAGCAATACAACTTTCCCCTCGATAGACCATGATATGTAACAGCTGCATAACATGTGCCGGGGAAAGGATATAGCAATACAACTTTCCTCACGATAACACATGATATATAACAGCTGCATAACATGTGCCGGGGAAAGGATATAGCAATACAACTTTCCCCTCGATAGACCATGATATGTAACAGCTGCATAACATATGACGGGGAAAGGATATAGCAATACAACTTTCCTCACGATAACACATGATATATAACAGCTGCATAACATGTGCCGGGGAAAGGATATAGCAATACAACTTTCCCCACGATAACACATGATATATAACAGCTGCATAACATGTGACGGGGAAAGGATATAGCAATACAACTTTCCCCACGATAACACATGATATATAACAGCTGCATAACATGTGCCGGGGAAAGGATATAGCAATACAACTTTCCCCTCGATAGACCATGATATGTAACAGCTGCATAACATGTGCCGGGGAAAGGATATAGCAATACAACTTTCCTCACGATAACACATGATATATAACAGCTGCATAACATATGCCGGGGAAAAGAAATAGCAATACAACTTAGGATGTTAGAGCCTGTGCTTTTCACATATCAATATACGGCTGTGAAGCACGCGCAATCAACAGATTTCATGACAAACATATCAATGTCCACGAAGACAAGGGTTAGAATAGAAAACTCAACGTGGTATGGGCAGAGAGGAGAACACAGATGTTCATGTTGAAACAACTGAATAATTCTTGGAACTGGTTGCTAAAGTGCATTAAAACGAGAAAAATGAAATAATTTGGTCAAATACAACGACATAATCACTCGGAGGAGATAACTATGGATGGTATGGTACCAGTAAGACGAGAGAGAGAGAGATGGGGGGGGGGGTGGACTAGAAGAAGGTGGCCACAAGATATCTCAAAGGAGCTGGGAATGACTATTGCAGACATGGGGCATCTCACGCAGAACAAAGTAAACATCATATTAGCAGTCATAGGAGGCAGGTTCTAGCAGGCACGAGAGACAAGTTCCAGAAGGGGTGAGAGATAAGTTCGAAAAGGGGAGGGAGACAAGTTCGAAAAGGGGAGGGAGACAAGTTCCAGAAGGGGAGGGAGATAAGTTCGAAAAAGGGCGGGAGACATGTTCCAGAAGGGGAGGGAGACAATTTCCAGAAGGGGAGGGAAACAATTTCCAGAAGGGGAGGGAGACAAGTTCGAAAAGGGGAGGGAGACAAGTTCCAGAAGGGGAGGGAGATAAGTTCGAAAAGGGGAGGGAGACAAGTTCCAGAAGGGGAGGGAGACAAGTTCCAGAAGGGGAGGGAGACAAGTTCGAAAAGGGGAGGGAGACAAGTTCCAGAAGGGGAGGAAGATAAGTTCGAAAAAGGGCGGGAGACAAGTTCCAGAAGCAGCGGGAGACAAGTTCGAGAAGGGGTGGCAGACAAGTTCGAGAAGGGGTGGGAGACAAGTTCGAGAAGGGGTGGCAGACAAGTTCGAGAAGGGGTGGGAGACAAGTTCGAGAAGGGGTGGCAGACAAGTTCGAGAAGGGGTGGGAGACAATTTCCAGACGGGGAGGGAGACAAATTCCAGACGGGGAAGGAGACAAGTTTCAGAAGGGGAGGGAAACAAGTTCTAGCAGGACGAGAGACAAGTTCCAGATTGGACGAGAGACAATCTCCAGATTGGACGACATACAAGTTCTAGATTGGACAAGAGACAAGTTCTAGATTGGACAAGAGACAAGTTCCAGATTGGACAAGAGACAAGTTCCAGATTGGACGACAGACAAGTTCCAGATTGGACGAGAGACAAGTTCTAGATTGGACAAGAGACAAGTTCTAGATTGGACAAGAGACATGTTCTAGATTGGACAAGAGAAAAGTTCTAGATTGGACACGAGACAAGTTCAAGATTGAACAAGAGACAAGTTCTAGATTGGACTAGAGAAAAGTTCTAGATTTGACAAGAGACAAGTTCTAGATTGGACAAAAGACAAGTTCTAGATTGGACAAGAGACAAGTTCTAGATTGGACGAGAGACAAGTTCTAGATTGGATAAGAGACAAGTTCTAGATTGGACAAGAGCCAAGTTCTAGATTGGACAAGAGACAAGTTCTAGATTGGACAAGAGACAAGTTCTAGATTGGACAAGAGACAAGTGCTAGATTGGACAAGAGACAAGTTCTAGATTGGACAAGAGACAAGTTCTAGACTGGACAAGAGACAAGTTCTATACTGGACAAGAGACAAGTACTAGATTGGACGAGAGATAAGTTCTAGATTGGACGAGAGACAAGTTCTAGATTGGACAAGGGACAAGTTCTAGATTGGACAAGAGACAAGATCTAGATTGGACAAAAGACAAGTTCTAGATTGCACAAGAGACAAGTTCTAGATTGGACAAGAGACAAGTGCTAGATTGGACAAGAGACAAGTGCTAGATTGGACAAGAGACAAGTTCTAGATTGGACAAGAGACAAGTTCTATACTGGACAAGAGACAAGTTCTAGATTGGACGAGAGAAAAATTCTAGATTGGACGAGAGACAAGTGCTAGATTGGATAAGAGACAAGTTCTAGATTGGACAAGGGACAAGTTCTAGATTGGACAAGAGACAAGTTCTAGATTGGACAAAAGACAAGTTCTAGATTGGACAAGAGACAAGTTCTAGATTTGACAAGAGACACGTTCTAGATTGGACAAGAGACAAGTTTTAGATTGGACAAGAGACAAGTTCTAGATTGGACGATAGACAATTTCTAGATTGGACAAGAGACAAGTTCTAGATTGGACAAGAGCCAAGTTCTAGATTGGACAAGAGACACGTTCTAGATTGGACGAGAGACAAGTTCTGGATTGGACAAGAGACACGTTCTATATTGGACAAGAGACAAGTTCTAGATTGGACAAGAGACAAGTTCTGGATTGGACAAGAGACACGTTCTATATTGGACAAGAGACAAGTTCTAGATTGGACAAGAGACAAGTTCTAGATTGGACAAGAGACACGTTCTAGATTGGACAAAAGACAAGTTCCAGATTAGACGAAAGACAAGTTCCAGATTATACGAGAGACAAGTTCTAGATTGGACGAGAGACAAGTTCTAGATTGGACAAGAGACAAGTTCCAGATTAGACGAGAGACAAGTTCCAGATTAGACGAGAGAAAAGTTCCAGATTATACGAGAGACAAGTTCTAGATTGGACAAGAGACAAGTTCCAGATGAGACGAGAGACAAGTTCCAGATTAGACGAGAGAGAAGTTCCAGATTAGATGAGAGACAAGTTCAAGATTAGACGAGAGAGAAGTTCCAGATTAGACGAGAGACAAGTTCCATATTAGACGAGAGACAAGTTCCAGATTAGACGAGAGATAAGTTTAGATTGGACGAGAGACAAGTGCTAGATTGGACGAGAGACAAGTGCTAGATTGGACAAGAGACAAGTTCTAGATTGGACAAAAGACAAGTTCTAGATTGGACAAGAGACAAGTTCTAGATTGGACAAGAGACAAGTTCTAGATTTGACAAGAGACAAGTTTCAGATTGGACAAGAGACAAGTTCTAGATTGGACGAGAGACAAGTTCCAGATTAGACGAGAGACAAGTTCAAGATTAGACGAGAGAGAAGTTCAAGATTAGACGAGAGACAAGTTCCAGATTAGACGAGAGACAAGTTCCAGATTAGACGAGAGAGAAGTTCCAGATTAGACGAGAGAGAAGTTCCAGATTAGACGAGAGACAAGTTCCAGATTAGACGAGAGAGAAGTTCCAGATTAGACGAGAGACAAGTTCCAGATTAGACGAGAGAGAAGTTCCAGATTAGACGAGAGACAAGTTCCAGATTAGACGAGAGACAAGTTCCAGGTTAGACGAGAGACAAGTTCCAGATTAGACGAGAGACAAGTTCCAGATTAGACGAGAGACAAGTTCCAGATTAGACGAGAGACAAGTTCCAGATTAGACGAGAGACAAGTTCTAGATTGGACAAGAGACAAGTTCTAGATTGGACAAGAGACAAGTTCTAGATTGGACGAGAGACAAGTTCTAGATTGGACAAGAGACAAGTTCCAGATTAGACGAGAGACAAGTTCCAGATTAGACGAGAGACAAGTTCCAGATTAGACGAGAGACAAGTTCCAGATTAGACAAGAGACAAGTTCCAGATTAGACGAGAGACAAGTTCCAGATTAGACGAGAGACAAGTTCCAGATTAGACAAGAGACAAGTTCCAGATTAGACGAGAGACAAGTTCCAGATTAGACAAGAGACAAGTTCCAGATTAGACGAGAGACAAGTTCCAGATTAGACGAGAGAGAAGTTCAAGATTAGACGAGAGACAAGTTCCAGATTAGACGAGAGAGAAGTTCCAGATTAGACGAGAGACAAGTTCCAGATTAGACGAGAGACAAGTTCCAGATTAGACGAGAGACAAGTTCCAGATTAGACGAGAGAGAAGTTCCAGATTAGACGAGAGAGAAGTTCCAGATTAGACGAGAGAGAAGTTCCAGATTAGACGAGAGACAAGTTCCAGATTAGACGAGAGACAAGTTCAAGATTAGACGAGAGAGAAGTTCCAGATTAGACGAGAGAGAAGTTCCAGATTAGACGAGAGAGAAGTTCAAGATTAGACGAGAGACAAGTTCAAGATTAGACGAGAGAGAAGTTCCAGATTAGACGAGAGAGAAGTTCCAGATTAGACGAGAGAGAAGTTCCAGATTAGACGAGAGAGAAGTTCCAGATTAGACGAGAGAGAAGTTCCAGATTAGACGAGAGAGAAGTTCCAGATTAGACGAGAGAGAAGTTCCAGATTAGACGAGAGACAAGTTCAAGATTAGACGAGAGACAAGTTCCAGATTAGACGAGAGACAAGTTCAAGATTAGACGAGAGAGAAGTTCCAGATTAGACGAGAGACAAGTTCTAGATTGGACAAGAGACAAGTTCTAGATTGGACAAGAGACAAGTTCTAGATTGGACAAGAGACAAGTTCTAGATTGGACAAGAGACAAGTTCTAGATTGGACAAGAGACAAGTTCTAGATTGGACAAGAGACAAGTTCTAGATTGGACAAGAGACAAGCTCCAGATTAGACGAGAGACAAGTTCTAGATTGGACAAGAGACAAGTTCTAGATTGGACAAGAGACAAGCTCCAGATTAGACGAGAGACAAGTTCTAGATTGGACAAGAGACAAGTTCTAGATTGGACAAGAGACAAGCTCCAGATTAGACGAGAGACAAGTTCTAGATTGGACAAGAGACAAGTTCTAGATTGGACAAGAGACAAGCTCCAGATTAGACGAGAGACAAGTTCAAGATTGGACAAGAGACAAGTTCTAGATTGGACAAGAGACAAGCTCCAGATTAGACGAGAGACAAGTTCTAGATTGGACAAGAGACAAGTTCTAGATTGGACAAGAGACAAGCTCCAGATTAGACGAGAGACAAGTTCTAGATTGGACAAGAGACAAGTTCCAGATTAGACGAGAGACAAGTTCCAGATTAGACGAGAGACAAGTTCTAGATTGGACAAGAGACAAGCTCCAGATTAGACGAGAGACAAGTTCAAGATTAGACGAGAGAGAAGTTCCAGATTAGACGAGAGAGAAGTTCCAGATTAGACGAGAGACAAGTTCAAGATTAGACGAGAGAGAAGTTCCAGATTAGACAAGAGACAAGTTCCAGATTAGACGAGAGAGAAGTTCCAGATTAGACGAGAGAGAAGTTCCAGATTAGACGAGAGAGAAGTTCCAGATTAGACGAGAGAGAAGTTCCAGATTAGACGAGAGACAAGTTCAAGATTAGACAAGAGACAAGTTCAAGATTAGACGAGAGAGAAGTTCCAGATTAGACGAGAGACAAGTTCAAGATTAGACAAGAGACAAGTTCAAGATTAGACGAGAGAGAAGTTCCAGATTAGACAAGAGACAAGTTCCAGATTAGACAAGAGACAAGTTCAAGATTAGACGAGAGAGAAGTTCCAGATTAGACGAGAGAGAAGTTCCAGATTAGACGAGAGAGAAGTTCCAGATTAGACGAGAGAGAAGTTCCAGATTAGACGAGAGACAAGTTCCAGATTAGACGAGAGACAAGTTCAAGATTAGACAAGAGACAAGTTCCAGATTAGACGAGAGAGAAGTTCAAGATTGGACAAGAGACAAGTTCTAGATTGGACAAGAGACAAGTTCTAGATTGGACAAGAGACAAGTTCTAGATTGGACAAGAGACAAGTTCTAGACTGAACAAGAGACAAGTTCTAGACTGGACAAGAGACAAGTTCTACATTGGACAAGAGACAAGATCCAGATTGGACGGGAGACAAGTTCCAGATTAGACGAGAGACAAGTTCCAGATTGGAGGAGAGACAAGTTCTATCCTGGGAGGGAAGACAAGCTCCAGTAGGAACTGGAGACGCGTTCTAGAAGGAACAAGCAACGTGATGATGATGATGAGCAGAAGGAGAGGAGTGATTTATTAAGATAACAGAAATCTAAGCGACACGCAGTTAGCTGGGTCACGTGGCCATCATTCACAGCCCAGATATGAGCCCCACAGAAACCACAACTCCAACACAAAACAGCAGATCGCTACAAATAAAAAACACCTACAATCCATGATCAATTATTTTTGAGCTTCCGAGCCGTACCGTTAATGCTTCCAGTCTGATTGTCACTCCGAGCATGCGCACTTCGCAAAAACGACGTGAGAACACCGCGACCGAAATACTTGTCCAGGCTTCCTTTCCACGTCAGCGCGTGCGCAGGTTTCAAAACAAAGGGAGATAACCTGAAGCCCAACAAATAGAAACGTGTTTGGAGACTGGCAAATAGTCAGGGCTGTCAACTGGACGTGACAGAGATGACTGATAGCAGTTGTCTTCTAGACGTGACAGAGATGACTGATAGCAGTTGTCTTCTAGACGTGACAGAGATGATTGAAAGCAGTTGTCTTCTAGACGTGACAGAGATGATTGATAGCAGTTGTCTTCTAGACGTGACAGAGATGATTGATAGCAGTTGTCTTCTAGACGTGACAGAGATGATTGATAGCAGTTGTCTTGTAGACGTGACAGAGATGATTGATAGCAGTTGTCTTCTAGACGTGACAGAGATGATTGAAAGCAGTTGTCTTCTAGACGTGACAGAGATGATTGATAGCAGTTGTCTTCTAGACGTGACAGAGATGATTGATAGCAGTTGTCTTCTAGACGTGACAGAGATGATTGATAGCAGTTGTCTTCTAGACGTGACAGAGATGATTGATAGCAGTTTTCTAGACGTGACAGAGATGATTGATAGCAGTTGTCTTCTAGACGTGACAGAGATGATTGATAGCAGTTGTCTTCTAGACGTGACAGAGATGATTGAAAGCATGACAGAGATGATTAATAGAAGTTTTCTAGACGTGACAGAGATGATTAATAACGTGACAAAGATGATTAATAGAAGTTTTCTAGACGTGACAGAGATGACTAATAACGTGACATAGGTGATTAATATAAGTTTTCTGGACGTGAAAGAGATGATTAATAGCAGTTATCTTCTAGACGTGACACAGATGATTAATAGCACTTATCTTCTGGACGTGACAGATGATTAATAGCAGTTATCTTCTAGACGTTACAGAGACGACTGACGGGAGCGGCTGTTACCTAGACATGGCAGAGACGACTGAAAGAAGTGGCTGTCACCTAGACATTACAAAGACGGCTGACGGGAGCGGCTGTTACCTAGACATGACAGAGACGACTGACAGAAGTGGCTGTCACCTAGACATTATAAAGACGACTGACGGGAGCGGCTGTTACCTAGACATTATAAAGACGGCTGACGGGAGCGGCTGTTACCTAGACATAATAAAGACGGCTGACGGGAGCGGCTGTTATCTAGACATTATAAAGACGGCTGACGGGAGCGGCTGTTATCTAGACATTATAAAGACGGCTGACGGGAGCGGCTGTTATCTAGACATTATAAAGACGGCTGACGGGAGCGGCTGTTATCTAGACATTATAAAGACGGCTGACGGGAGCGGCTGCCACCTAGACATGACAGAGACGACTGACAGAAGTGGCTGTCACCTAGACATTATAGAGACGACTGACGGGAGCGGCTGTCACCTAGACATTACAGAGACGGTTGACGGAAGTGGCTGTCACCTAGACATGTCAGAGAGGACTGACAGAAGTGGCTGTCACCTAGACATGACAGAGACGACTGACAGAAGTGGCTGTCACCTAGACATGACAGAGACGACTGACAGAAGTGGCTGTCACCTAGACATGACAGAGACGACTGACAGAAGTGGCTGTCACCTAGACATGACAGAGGCGACTGACGGGAGGGGCTGTCACCTAGACATGACAGAGACGACTGACAGAAGTGGCTGTCACCTAGACATGACAGAGAGGACTGACAGAAGTGGCTGTCACCTAGACATGACAGAGACGACTGACAGAAGTGGCTGTCACCTAGACATAACAGAGACGACTTACATGAGCGGCTGTCTTCTAGACATAACAGAGACGACTTACATGAGCGGCTGTCTTCTAGACATGAAAGAGACGACTGACAGGAGCGGCTATTTTCTAGACATAACAGAGACGACTGACAGGAGCGGCTATTTTCTAGACATAACAGAGACGACTGACAGGAGCGGCTATCTTCTAGACATAACAGAGATGACTGACAGGAGCGGCTATTTTCTAGACATAACAGAGACGACTGACAGGAGCGGCTATCTTCTAGACATAACAGAGATGACTGACAGGAGCGGCTATTTTCTAGACATAACAGAGACGACTGACAGGAGCGGCTATTTTCTAGACATAACAGAGACGACTTACATGAGCGGCTGTCTTCTAGACATGAAAGAGATGACTGACAGGAGCGGCTATTTTCTAGACATAACAGAGACGACTGACAGGAGCGGCTATTTTCTAGACATAACAGAGACGACTGACAGGAGCGGCTATCTTCTAGACATAACAGAGATGACTGACAGGAGCGGCTATTTTCTAGACATAACAGAGACGACTTACATGAGCGGCTATTTTCTAGACATAACAGAGATGACTGACAGGAGCGGCTGTCTTCTAGACATGACAGAGACGACTGACAGGAGCGGCTATCTTCTAGACATGACAGAGACGACTGACGGCAGCGGCTGTCTTCTAGACATGACAGAGACGACTGACGGCAGCGGCTGTCTTCTAGACATAACAGAGATGACTGACAGGAGCGGCTGTCTTCTAGACATAACAGAGATGACTGACAGGAGCGGCTATCTTCTAGACATAACAGAGATGACTGACAGGAGCGACTGTCTTCTAGACATAACAGAGATGACTGACAGCGGCTGTCTTCTAGACATAACAGAGATGACTGACAGGAGCGGCTGTCTTCTAGACATAACAGAGATGACTGACAGGAGCGGCTATCTTCTAGACATAACAGAGATGACTGACAGGAGCGACTGTAACAGAGATGACTGACAGGAGCGACTGTCTTCTAGACATGAAAGAGATGACTGACAGGAGCGGCTATTTTCTAGACATAACAGAGACGACTGACAGGAGCGGCTATCTTCTAGACATGACAGAGACGACTGACGGCAGCGGCTGTCTTCTAGACATGACTGACAGGAGGACATGACGGACTGATATTTCTAGACATAACAGAGACGACTGACAGGAGCGGCTATCTTCTAGACATGACAGAGACGACTGACGGCAGCGGCTGTCTTCTAGACATGACAGAGACGACTGACAGGAGCGGCTGTCTTCTAGACATAACTGAGACGACTGACGGCAGCGGCTGTCTTCTAGACATGACAGAGACGACTGACGGCTATCTTCTAGACATAACTGAGATGACTGACGACAGCGGCTGACTCCTGGACGTGGAAGAGGTATCTTGAAGCCCAACAGATAGAAACGTATTCAGAGGCAAGCAAATAGTTGGGGTAGGTACACGTGTAAACATGTAAGTAGACATTGTGTAGGTAAACAAGTAGGCGTATAAGAGCAACAAAATGGTAGGCAAGTAAGCATCCAAATAGGCAGCTGCAGCGAGACAAGTAGGCATATCAGTAGGTACTAGGCATATCGATGTGATGGCACGTTAAATGGACTAACAGGAAGACGTGCATATGTCGTAGGTTAAAGTACACGCATATATATGTGTTGGTAGTTCTTCACAACGAACATTAGAGGGAGCTGAGATGTGGTTTATCACAAGAATGCTACTAATTCTATGGATAGCAAAAACTACAAATGAATAATGTTTAATAACGAGCTGGAGAAACTAGAAATATCATCAAAATCATAAGAAAGAGACAATTAACATGTATTGGGTATGTCATACGAAAAGGGAGCCGCGATAGCTCAGTGGTTAGTGAACTGGACTACAAGGAGTAGGGTTCGATCCCAACCGACGACTTCCGGGTTCACCCAGCCTTAAATGGGTACCGGATTTTTTTTTGGGAAAGTAAAGCGGCACGGGCGTAATACCGACCACATTACCCCAAAAATCGTGTGCTGAAGGTCTGTAAAATATAAGGCAACTAACATCAAATTTCCCATGAAGCCACTTGGCGTGACGGGGCACTTTACTTTACTTCATACGAAAAGAAGGCACTGGGGATGCTATTATCGATGCACTCAATGAATGGAACCAAGAGCAAATAAACTAAATGGGGAAAAAAATGAACAGCTTATCCAAATGGCATAACAAAAGATCACCGACTGAAATTATGACATGTATGAAGGTACGAGTGTTGTGAAGAGAGCTGATCGCCTACGCCAACCAGCTTGGCACCTGATGATGATGTGGTACAGAGACACTTTAGAGCATATTAGTAGGCAGTAGGCATAAAATGTATACAGGTAATAGTTGAACATTTTTTGTAAAAGTCATGTAAGTAGACAGTAAGTATTTAGACAAGTAGGCGTGTTCGTAAACAGACAAGTAGGTATGTAAGTGGGACGATATCAACAAAGTAGTATATTTAGACTTAAAAGCTTACATATATCTGGGTAGTAATATAGACAACTAAGAAGGAATAGAAAATAATACCAAAATAAGGATACAAAAAGCAAGAGGAGGTTTCGTTGCACTAGGGATCATATGGAAGTTCAAAGAAATTAGGTTAAATACACAAATAATAATTGTCAACTCTATTGTTAAAAGTCAGTCTTATTATAAAGTTGTGAAACACGGAGAACAACAAAAATTACAACCACCAAAATACAGACCTTCATTAATGGATGCTAACACAGAATAAAATGATGGAAATGGCAGGGCAAAATCACTAACGTAGAATTATTAAAATGTATCAGTCAAATACCAGTGGATAAAGAGATACAGCGAAAACGATGGCGCTGGATAGGACACACACTACGGAAGCCAACTGAGAGTATTACACAACAGGCCCTTTTTGGAATCTCCATTGGAAGAGACAAAGAGGAACACTAAAATATTCTTGGAGAAGACAGATGGAAGCAGAGATAAAGACGATAAGGAAGACATGGAATGGACTTAAAAGAATGGCAAGAAATAGAACGGTTTGGAAAGTGTTTGTTGAAGACCTATGCTCCACAGGGAGCTGAAAGTGTTTGTTGAAGACCTATGCTCCACAGGGAGCTGAAAGTGTTTGTTGAAGACCTATACTTCACAGGGAGCTGAAAGTGTTTGTTGAAGACATATGCTCCAGAGGAAGTTGAAAGTGTTTGTTGAAGACCTATGCTCCACGGGGAGTTAAAAGGAAGAATAAGAAAAAAGTAGACCATTGGTGTAGGCCGTATATATAGAGAATGTAGGCATTCATTTAGATAGTAGGCAAGTTTACATTTAAGACTTGAGACTAAATATACGTCACTGGCACTGTAAATTAGTGTCATTCCCTGCAGCTCAGACAGAAACTTCGGACCGGGGTCGCCTTCAACAAGAACTCCGTAGCGATGGCGCCGGTCCCCCTCAACTTTCCCAGAGTGTGAACTCTAGTCTGTTTTACCTGGTGACAGGGTGGATCACAGGAGTTTCTGTAACCTGGGGCGGTGCTCTTGGCATTTGAACCCAGGTCGTTTTGTTAGCGAGAGCGGTTTTCGCGACAACACTAGAGCTGTTCTCTAGCCTGGTTAATCTAGCAGGCACACGTGTAAATAGAAGACAAGAAGACACACATGTCGGTGATGCACAGGTAGTCACCAGCCACACAAGTCGGTAGTAGGAAGGTAGACAAGTAGGCATATGTGTCGATAGTAGACAGGTAAACAAGCAGGCAGACGTATATATAGAAGACAAGTAGGTACACGTATCTGTAGTAGATACGTAGGTTCATGTATCTGTAGTAGACAAGTAGGTACACGTATCTGTAGTAGACAAGTAGCTACATGTATCTGTAGTAGACAAGTAGGTTCATGTATCTGTAGTAGACAAGTAGGTTCATGTATCTGTAGTAGACAAGTAGGTTCATGTATCTGTAGTAGACAAGTAGGTTCATGTATCTGTAGTAGACAAGTAGGTTCACGTATCTGTAGTAGACAAGTAGGTTCACGTATCTGTAGTAGACACGTATCTGTAGTAGACAAGTAGGTTCACGTATCTGTAGTAGACAAGTAGGTTCATGTATCTGTAGTAGACAAGTAGGTACACGTATCTGTAGTAGACAAGTATCTGTAGTAGACAAGTAGGTTCACGTATCTGTAGTAGACAAGTAGGTTCACGTATCTGTAGTAGACACGTATCTGTAGTAGACAAGTAGGTTCACGTATCTGTAGTAGACAAGTAGGTACACGTATCTGTAGTAGACACGTATCTGTAGTAGACAAGTAGGTTCATGTATCTGTAGTAGACAAGTACACGTATCTGTAGTAGACAAGTAGGTTCATGTATCTGTAGTAGACAAGTAGGTTCACGTATCTGTAGTAGACAAGTAGGTTCATGTATCTGTAGTAGACAAGTACACGTATCTGTAGTAGACAAGTAGGTTCATGTATCTGTAGTAGACAAGTAGGTTCACGTATCTGTAGTAGACAAGTAGGTTCATGTATCTGTAGTAGACAAGTAGGTACATGTATCTGTAGTAGACAAGTAGGTACATGTATCTGTAGTAGACAAGTAGGTACATGTATCTGTAGTAGACAAGTAGGTACACGTATCTGTAGTAGACAAGTAGGTACATGTATCTGTAGTAGACAAGTAGGTACACGTATCTGTAGTAGACAAGTAGGTTCATGTATCTGTAGTAGACAAGTAGGTTCATGTATCTGTAGTAGACAAGTAGGTACACGTATCTGTAGTAGACAAGTAGGTTCATGTATCTGTAGTAGACAAGTAGGTACACGTATCTGTAGTAGACAAGTAGGTACATGTATCTGTAGTAGACAAGTAGGTTCATGTATCTGTAGTAGACACGTATCTGTAGTAGACAAGTAGGTACATGTATCTGTAGTAGACAAGTAGGCACACGTATCTGTAGTAGACAAGTAGGTACATGTATCTGTAGTAGACAAGTAGGTTCATGTATCTGTAGTAGACAAGTAGGTTCATGTATCTGTAGTAGACAAGTAGCTACACGTATCTGTAGTAGACAAGTAGGTACATGTATCTGTAGTAGACAAGTAGGTACATGTATCTGTAGTAGACAAGTAGGTACACGTATCTGTAGTAGACAAGTAGGTTCATGTATCTGTAGTAGACAAGTAGGTTCATGTATCTGTAGTAGACAAGTAGGTTCACGTATCTGTAGTAGACAAGTAGGTTCATGTATCTGTAGTAGACAAGTACACGTATCTGTAGTAGACAAGTACACGTATCTGTAGTAGACAAGTAGGTACACGTATCTGTAGTAGACAAGTAGGTTCATGTATCTGTAGTAGACAAGTAGGTTCACGTATCTGTAGTAGACAAGTAGGTTCATGTATCTGTAGTAGACAAGTACACGTATCTGTAGTAGACAAGTAGGTTCATGTATCTGTAGTAGACAAGTAGGTTCACGTATCTGTAGTAGACAAGTAGGTTCATGTATCTGTAGTAGACAAGTACACGTATCTGTAGTAGACAAGTAGGTTCATGTATCTGTAGTAGACAAGTAGGTTCACGTATCTGTAGTAGACACGTATACACACGTATTTGCAGTAAACAGGAAGACAAATAGGCGTGTGTGAAATTACAAAAAGCCAAGCAGTGGCCGCCCTCTAACCTCGCCCCCACAATAATCGTAACATCGTTATGCCTATCACACACTCCTCTTTAACTACTTTCTCTATTATAAACTAAATGGCTCATTTAGAATCGCTGTTTCACACCCCACAAGGGTTTAACTAAATCGCACGGTTTCTGACACCCCACAAGGGTTAAACTAATTTGCACGGTCTCTCACACCCAACAAGGGTTAAAATAAATTGCACGGTTTCCGACACCCCACAAGGGTTAAACTAAATTGCACATGGTATCTGTCATTAAAATCACAAACATCTAAAACTACCTTAATATCATGGTATTTGTCATTAAAATCACAAACATCTAAAACTAGCTTAGTATCATGGTATTTGTCATTAAAATCACAAACATCTAAAACTAGCTTAGTATCATGGTATTTGTCATTAAAATCACAAACATCTAAAACTAGCTCAGTATCATGGTATTTGTCATTAAAATTACAAACATCTAAAACTAGCTCAGTATCATGGTATTTGTCATTAAAATTACAAACATCTAAAACTAGCTCAGTATCATGGTATTTGTCATTAAAATCACAAACATCTAAAACTAGCTTAGTATCATGGTATTTGTCATTACAATCACAAACATCTAAAACTAGCATAGTATCATGGTATTTGTCATTAAAATCACAAATATCTAAAACTAGCTTAGTAACATCTATCTATCTATTGACCTTTCGAGCCGTAACCGGCCCATAGGGCGTAGACCAAGATACACCTTCTCCTATATGAATTTTTGTTCTAGCAGTTTTCTTTTAAAGATATTTTATCAAATCTCGCCATCTGTCTCTGTTCTGTGCAAGCAGTTCTATCTCATTGATGGAGCCGATTCCTGCTGCTCTTGCCTCTCTCATCAATGTTCTTCTCAGTGTCTCCCTGGGTCTTCCTCTTTTTCTTTTACCTGTTGTTTCCCATATGAGGGCTTGCTTTGCTATTCGATTATTATCTCTTCTCATCACATGTCCAACGTATGACCATCGTCTTTTCTTTATTACTGAAGATATTAGTGGTTGATTGGCGATTTCTCTAATTTCCTCGTTTGTTTTGAATTCGTTCCATTCTATACCAAGTATTTTCCTTAGACATTTATTTTCGAATGCGTTCAACTTTGTTTCTATATCTCTTGTTGTTTTCCAGCTTTCACACGCATACGTAAGGGTTGATAGTACATTTGATTTGAATAGCCTAAGTTTTGTGTTTGTGCTAATGAGTTTTGATTTCCACAACTTTTCAAGGCTTCTGAAAGACATTGCTGCTTTAGCCAGTCTGATTCTAATTTCTTTGCTCGTATCCCCTTCTCGATCAATGTGACTTCCAAGATAGATGAAGTGATCGATCTCTTCTACTGGTTTGTTTTCCATGTATATTTTGTCACTTGTTGGAATTAAACTTTTCATGACTTTAGTCTTTTCATGATTGACCTCAAGCCCAATTTTGCTGGCTATTGATGATAGTTCATTTGTGTTTTCCTGCATCGTTTTTATCTGACTGCTGATGAGAACTATGTCATCAGCAAAGTCGAGGTCCTCCAAATGGTCTCCTTGTATCCATTCGATGCCTTTATTACCAGTGCAGCATTTCTTCATTATGAAGTCCATAACAATTCCAAATAACAAGGGCGATAAAATACATCCTTGTTTAAACCCAGTTTCTACTGGGAAACATTCGCTCAGTCCTTCCTCTGTTCGAACTGCACATGTGTAACCATCATACATGTCTTTGATAATATTTATGATTTTTGATGGTAAGCCATATTGCTTCAGAATTTTCCACAAAGAATCTCTATGAATACTATCAAATGCTTTTTTGAAGTCGATGAAGTTAAGTACAAAAGGTTTTTGCTTTTCAATGTGTTCCTCCAATATAAGTCGTAGAGTGAAAATGTGGTCAAGAGTAGTAACATAGTATTTGTCATTAAAATCACAAACATCTAAAACTAGCTTAGTATCATGGTAATTGTCATTAAAATCACAAACATCTAAAACTAGCTCAGTATCATGGTATTTGTTATTAAAATCACAAACATCTAAAACTAGCTTAGTATTATAGTATTTGTCATTAAAATCACAAACATCTAAAACTAGCTTAGTATCATGGTATTTGTCATTAAAATCACAAACATCTAAAACTAGCTTAGTATCATGGTATTTGTCATTAAAATCACAAACATCTAAAACTAGCTCAGTATCATGGTATTTGTCATTAAAATCACATACATCTAAAACTAGCATAGTATTATAGTATTTGTCATTAAAATCACAAACATCTAAAACTAGCTTAGTATCATGGTATTTGTCACTAAATCACAAACATCTAAAACTAGCTCAGTATCATGGTATTTGTCATTAAAATCACAAACATCTAAAACTAGCTCAGTATCATGGTACTTGTCATTAAAATCACAAACATCTAAAACTCCCTGGTGACATGAAAACAACGGAACAGTTTCTATTCAACGACTTGCACATCAACACACACGAAACTGTCCTAATTTTCCAAGAAGTTTTAGACAAATTATTCCACAATTTCTACTTGGAAACACCGATTTCTAGGAAAATAAAACCAACATTAAATATGTCGGTAATTTTAGCAAAACTAATCCCACAGTTTCACGAAATTATACTCGGGCATTTCCTATAACAAATCCGCTAGAATGTCAAGGTATCATACGCTGAGCTATTGATTAACTCGCTGTATGAAATAAGTCTATGTATCTACACATTAAATTACACAAATATGTACAGAATATATCCGTTGAGAAATTCTATGAGCTTTGCGCAACGTTCAGGAAAGTATGTGTGCTGTCTGACCGGTGGAAGCGCGATAGACTTGCCAATCTGTTCGGACACAAAAGAGTCAATTCATAGACAAGGAAATGTGGGCAGAAAGCGATAGACTGCTCAAAGTCGGCTCGTGTACTACTAGTTAGACCGTGCGGTGACGTAGAGGGGGTGGGACCTACGACCCGGCATTCTGGAAGCGGTTAAAGTAGAAATCAAAGGACAACTCCCGGCTGTTGTAGGCGAACTAGTGATCGATCCCAACATTGGCAGTGACGGGAAGGTGATGCGCGGCGCTGGAGACATGCATACGTGGCAGGTTTTCAGGTGACATTTGTTGTCATCATGTGCCATGTCTTGTAGATTGTAACGCAGGCGTTCCTTTTCTCAACTTCTGCTTATTTCTCATCTTCAACTCTGCTTCTTCTTTCCTTCCCTCCCATTTCTTTCCTTCCTTCTTTCCCTCCCATTCCCTTCCTTCCTTTCATCATCCAATCTTCTTCTTCTTCATCTTTTGTTTCATATTCTTCTGTTTATTTCTCAACTTCTACTTATTTCTCAACTTCTGCTTATTTCTCAACTTCTGCTTATTTCTCAACTTCTACTTATTTCTCAACCTCTTCTTCTTTCACTTACTTCTGTTTATTTCTTAACTTCTACTTATTTCTCAACTTCTGCTTATTTCTCAACTTCTACTTATTTCTCAACTTCTGCTTATTTCTCAACTTCTACTTATTTCTCAACTTCTGCTTATTTCTCAACTTCTACTTATTCCTCAACCTCTTCTTCTTTAACTTACTTCTTTTTATTTCTCAACTTCTACTTATTTCTCAACTTCTACTTATTTCTCAACTTCTGCTTATTTCTCAACTTCTACTTATTTCTCAACTTCTACTTATTCCTCAACTTCTACTTATTTCTCAACTTCTACTTATTTCTCAACTTCTACTTATTTCTCAACTTCTACTTATTTCTCAACCTCTTCTTCTTTCACTTACTTCTGCTTATTTCTCAACCTCTGTTTATTTCTCAACTTCTACTTATTTCTCAACCTCTGTTTATTTCTCAACTTCTGCTTATTTCTCAACCTCTGTTTATTTCTCAACATCTACTTATTTCTCAACCTCTTCTTCTTTAACTTACTTCTGTTTATTTCTCATCTTCTACTTATTTCTCAACTTCTACTTATTTCTCAACTTCTACTTATTTCTCAACTTCTACTTATTTCTCAACTTCTACTTATTTCTCAACTTCTACTTATTTCTCAACATCTACTTATTTCTCAACCTCTTCTTCTTTCACTTACTTCTGCTTATTTCTCATCTTCTTATCATGAACTACTTCATCTTCATCCTCAATCTATTCCTCCTCATCATCTTCTTTTTACTATGTCTAAATCTTCTTCTGTTTATTTCTCAACTTCATTTTTCCTCATCTGAACCCAGCGACCTACTGTGCTCCTGTCCACTACAAAACTTCCATACACATAACGCTTGTGAATGTTCACAACAGTTCCCTTCTCTAAAACGAGTAATTCTATCACAATTCACTGTTTATAACACAAGTTGTTAACATGCTCCATTTCAACGGTTTTGTGCAGTCTTACTATTTGGCCAATTGCAGTGCAACTTGGTGTAAACAATGGATACATGCCATATTTAAAGTGTGTACAATTTCATTTATCTATCGACTCTTGGAACCGTAGTTGACCCATAGACATAGACTCATACTCTTTCCCAGTTTCTAAATGTTCTTTCAAGCAGTCTCAATCCTTGCAATGATCTTTTATCAAATCCCGCCATTTGACTCTCATTTGTACAGGCAACTCAATCTCATTGAGGGAGCCGATTCCTGCTGCCTTTGCCTTTCTGATCAATGTTCTTCTCAGTGTCTCTTTGGGTCGGCCTCTTTTCCTCTTATCTGTTGTTTCCCACATGAATACTTGCTTTGCTATTCGGTTATTATCTCTTCTCATCACATGTCCAACATATGACCATCGTCTTTTCTTGATTACTGAAGATATTAGTGGTTGATTGGCGATTTCTCTAATTTCCTCATTTGTTTTTTTTTTAAATTCCTTCTACACTATGCCAAGTATCTTCTTACACATTTATTTTCAAATGCGTTGAACTTTGTTTTTATGTCTTTTGTTGTTTTCCAGCTCTCACATGCAAAATGTTATGCTTCTATGTTTATTATTAGCTGAGAAAACCGACGTGGTGCGTTACTTGTTTCATCGCCCCTCGTACTAAGCTCCAGGACATTGTTATCCATTAACGACGCAAAATGTCCACGACTGGCACCAAAATGTCACCTTTAGATGAAAACAAACAGCCGTGGGGTGAGAATGCAGGTCTCTTTCAGGTTGTAAGAGGTGAGAATGAGGGGTGGGTGGGTGGGTGGGTGCGTGCGTGCGTGCGTGTGTGTGAGGTTGTAAGAGGTGAGAATGCAGGTGTGTGTGTGTGTGTGTGTCAAGTTGTAGGAGGTGAGAATGCAGGTCTCTGTCAGGTTGTAAGAGGTGAGAATGCAGGTGTGTGTGTGTGTGTGTGTCAAGTTGTAAGAGGTGAGAATGCAGGTGTGTATGTGTGTGTGTCAGGCTGTAAGAGGTGAGAATGCAGATGTGTTTGTCAGGTTGTAAGAGGTGAGAATGCAGGTGTGTATCAGGTTGTAAGAGGTGAGAATGCAGGTGTGTGTCAGGTTGTAAGAGGTGAGAATGCAGGTGTGTGTGTGTCAGGTTGTAAGAGGTGAGAATGCAGGTGTGTGTGCGTGTCAGGTTGTAAGAGGTGAGACAGAATGCAGGTGTGTGTATGTGTGTGTGAGGTTGTAAGAGGTGAGAATGCAGGTGTGTGTTTGTGTCAGATTTAGAGGTGAGAATGCAGGTGTGTGTCAGGTTGTAAGAGGTGAGAATGCAGGTGTGTGTCAGGTTATAAGAGGTGAGAATGCAGATGTGCGTGTGTGTGTCAGGTTGTAAGAAGTGAGAATGCAGGTGTGCGTGTGTGTGTGTCAGGTTGTAAGAGATGAGAATGCAGGTGTGTGTCAGGTTGTAAGAGGTGAGAATGCAGGTGTGTGTGTCAGGTTGTAAGAGGTGAGAATGCAGGTGTGTGTCAAGTTGTAAGAGGTGAGAATGCAGGTGTGTGTCAGGTTGTAAGAGGTGAGAATGCAGGTGTGTGTGTCAGGTTGTAAGAGGTGAGAATGCAGGTGTGTGTCAGGTTGTAAGAGGTGAGAATGCAGGTGTGTGTCAGGTTGTAAGAGGTGAGAATGAAGGTGTGAGTCAGGTTGTAAGAGGTGAGAATGCATGTGTGTATCAGGTTGTAAGAGGTGAGAATGCAGGTGTGTGTCAGGTTATAAGAGATGAGATTGCAGGTGTGTGTCAGGCTGTAAGAGGTGAGAATGCAGGTGTGTGTCAGGCTGTAAGAGGTGAGAATGCAGGTGTGTGTCAGGTTGTAAGAGGTGAGAATGCAGGTGTGTGTCAGGTTGTAAGAGGTGAGAATGCAGGTGTGTGTCAAGTTGTAAGAGGTGAGAATGCAGGTGTGTGTCAGGTAGTAAGAGATGAGAATGCAGGTGTGTGTCAAGTTGTAAGAGGTGAGAATGCAGGTGTGTGTCAGGTACTAAGAGGTGAGAATGCAGGTGTGTGTCAAGTTGTAAGAGGTGAGAATGCAGGTGTGTGTCAGGTAGTAAGATGTGAGAATGCAGGTGTGTGTCAGGTTATAAGAGGTGAGAATGCAGGTGTGTGTGTCAGGTTATAAGAGGTGAGAATGCAGGTGTGTGTCAGGTTGTAAGAGGTGAGAATGCAGGTGTATGTGTCAGGTTATAAGAGGTGAGAATGCAGGTGTATGTGTCAGGTTGTAAGAGGTGAGAATGCAGGTGTGTGTCAGGTTGTAAGAAGTAAGCTCTGGAGCTATAAGAAGAGTTAAGCGGGACTTGGGGACATTGATTCCCGATCTCTGAATGTCGATTATTGAATAATTTCTCAAAGCTGACCTGACTGGAGAACGGGCGGTCAATTCAGCGTGGTTTCCAATCACTGTGGGATCAATACTTTCTTCTCATAATATTGATTGATGAAATCTGTCATATAATATTGGTTGTTGAAATCTATCATCTAATATTGATTGTTTAAATCTATCATCTAATATTGATTGATGAAATCTATCATCTAATATTGATTGTTGAAATCTATCATCTAATATTGATTGTTTAAATCTATCATCTAATATTGACTGTTTATAACAACCATCTAATATTGATTGTTTAAATCTATCATTTAATATTGATTGTTTATAACAACCATCTAATATTGATTGATGAAATCTATCGTCTAACATTGATTGTTTAAATCTATCATTTAATATTGATTGTTTATAACAACCATCTAATATTGATTGTTTAAATCTATCATCTAATATTGACTGTTTCAAACTATCATCTAATATTGATTGTTTAAATCTATCATCTAATATTGATTGTTTCAATATATCATCTAATATTGACTGTTTAAATCTATCATCTAATATTGATTGTTTAAATCTATCATCTAATATTGATTGTTTAAATCTATCATCTAATATTGATTGTTTAAATCTATCATCTAATATTGATTGTTTAAATCTATCATCGAATATTGATTGTTTAAATCTATCATCGAATATTGATTGTTTAAATCTATCATCTAATATTGATTGTTTAAATCTATCATCTAATATTGATTGTTTAAATCTATCATCTAATATTGATTGTTTAAATCTATCATCTAATATTGATTGTTTATAACAACCATCTAACATTGATTGTTTAAATCTATCATCTAATATTGATTGTTTAAATCTATCATCTAATATTGATTGTTTAAATCTATCATCTAATATTGATTGTTTAAATCTATCATCGAATATTGATTGTTTAAATCTATCATCTAATATTGATTGTTTAAATCTATCATCGAATATTGATTGTACACGTATCGCCATATATTGATTGTTCACAATTTCATCACCGAACATGAAATATTAGTGTTGTCCCCAATCAGTGACTGTTTTCCATATTTCAAGGTGATGTTTATTTTGTATTTCTATGTAATGTTTATTTTGTATTTCTATGTAATGTTTATTTTGTATTTCTATGTAATGTTTATTTTGTATTTCTATGTAATGTTTATTTTGTATTTCTATGTAATGTTTATTTTGTATTTCTATGTAATGTTTATTTTGTATTTCTATGTAATGTTTATTTCTATGTAATGTTTATTTTGTATTTCTATGTAATGTTTATTTCGTATTTCTATGTGATGTTTATTTCTATGTAATGTTTATTTCGTATTTCTATGTAATGTTTATTTCTATGTAATGTTTATTTCTATGTAATGTTATTTCTATGTAATGTTTATATCCTATTTCTATGTAATGTTTATTTCCTATTTCTATGTAATGTTTATTTCCTATTTCTATGTAATGTTTATTTCCTATTTCTATGTAATGCTTATTTCCTATTTCTATGTAATGTTTATTTCCTATTTCTATGTAATGTTTATTTCCTATTTCTATGTAATGTTTTTTTCTTATTTCTATGTAATGTTTATTTCCTATTTCTATGTAATGTTTATTTCCTATTTCAAGTTTTTTTTTTTTTATAAAGGCACATTTTATTCAGTGGTTTCTTTATGACGTCACCCTCCCCTGATCTCTTTGGTAGTCCGATTCCACATATAGCCCTTTCGGATAACGGCATTGAACAGTAGGTCCCGTGTGCACTCGCGCACGTTAAAAGAATCCTCAGTAGTTAAAACCGTATGGCGTAGGCCATAAATGTGGCCGCCGTTCAAGCAATGTATCGGGCGGACGTCATCAGTGGCCTCCGAGATCTGGAGAGGACACAGGACTTCGATAACCATAAGTCCTCGTCACTGCGTCTGATGAAAGAGATGGGAGTTAAGATGGGTACAGCCAGAAACGAGAAACTTAGTGGCCGTGTAAGAATACCGATCATTCAACACGGAACTGGAGTCGTCAGTCGCTGGACACTACGGAACTTGCTGAGGAGGGGATATGAGCACCTATGGACATGTCCGGAATGAATGATGATGACCCCTACACACTTCTCGCCAAATCAAGACCTTTTACTTCAATCAAACTTCTTCCTTTCTCCCACTATTACACGTACCCGCATAACCTACTTCTGAGAGGCAAGTGTAGCCTTTCGCTTCTGCCTAATCATCAAATAAAAAATACTGATCTGTAAAAATCGTGATTGTTTATTTTTCTCCAAATATTAAAAGTACGCAATTACCTCTTAAATTTGATTGGCTAGTTGATACTTGAAACACACTTGCGGGCATCGGTAGCCGAGTTGGGAAAACCACCCGACTGGACTACCGAAGTTCGGACAACCCGTGTTCGATTCCCGCTGGGAGCAGTGTGAGTTGTACTCGTGGTTTGGAAAGAAAAAAAAATACCCCCACGGTCGACCCAGCCGTTGGCAGAAATGGGTACCAGGGTATTACCCTGAGAAGGTGAGGAATGTCGCCTCGCATCGTGAGTTTCAATGCTTGAGGCGACACTATACAGAAATCTCCGAACATCTCTGGATAGGCGGCCGGTCACATGTGGGTGGAAACTCGCGTGCTAAGACGCCGGTTCAAGTCTCGTACTTTACCTTTACCTTTACCTTTACCTTTACCTTTACCTTTACCTTTACCTTTACATCCTCGCGGTAATGTGATAGCAACGGTAACGGGGTCAATGAGATGTCTGAGGAAAGCGCTTGGAGTGACCATAAACGACATAATCAGAAATGATAATATAAGTGAAAGAGTAGTTATTTGGTTATGGATGGCCCCTGTATCACTGCAAACGAATTAAAAGCCATAATTTTAACAGACCCGACCGCCCGTTCCAGTGGAATCATCTGAATTAACCAACTCATCTCCCAAACAAAGAAAGGTAGCGGCAGTCCCCTTCATAGCAGTCTCAACACACGCCAAAAGACACAAGGCGAAACCGCACATAAAGTGAACACAGCCAACTGTTCCCTGCCATAAAAGAGTAGGCATTGAGCCAATCCTAAGCTAGATACCGAAACAACAAATAAACTGGTTTTTCCATATAGAAAGAATTATGTGTGATTACTTATCATACAAAGCATATATTGAAAGAGGAGAATGGAGAAGAGCAAGAGGCAGACCCAGAGCAAACAGGACTAACAATGTCATAGAAGCGCCACAACATCAGTTGACTTATTCAGGCCCCCAAAATGGCGAGAACCAGAAATCTGTATCTCATACGACACCAAAATGGTACAAGATCAAGTGAAGAAACAACAGAAAGATAACGGGAACCAATACAGCTTGTCACTTTTATTTCCTGGCTATGATAACAGCAAGCAACAAACGTTGTTAATTCATCCTATGACGAAAATAACGGAAACCAACTGAAATTGTCAGTTTATTTTGTGATGATAACGGGTACCAACCAAAAAATGATCAATTTATTTTGTGACAATGATAACGGGAATCAACTAAAAATGATCAATTTATTTTGTGACGATAACGGGAACCAACCAAAAATGATCAATTTATTTTGTGACGATAACGGGAACCAACCAAAAATGATCAATTTATTTTGTGACAATGATAACGGGAACCAACAAAAATTATCAATTTATTTTGTGACAATGATAACGGGAACCAACCAAAAATGATCAATTTATTTTGTGACAATGATAACGGGAACCAACAAAAAATTATCAATTTATTTTGTGACAATGATAACGGGAACCAACCAAAAATGATCAATTTATTTTGTGACAATGATAACGGGAACCAACAAAAAATGATCAATTTATTTTGTGACAATGATAACGCCAAAAACGGGAACCAACAAAAATTGTCAATTTACTTTGTGGCAATGATAACGGGAACCAACTAAAAATGATTAATTTACTTTGTGACAATGATAACGGGAACCAACTAAAAATGATTAATTTACTTTGTGACAATGATAACGGGAACCAACTAAAAATGATTAATTTATTTTGTAACAATGATAACAGGATTCAACCAAAAATGATCAATTTATTAATTTATTTCTTACGTGAGCTCTCCTGTTGATAATAGCTGTCGCCATCTTGTCAAATTAAGGAAAAAATCTTTGATGTTAATTAAGTCAGCCTAAGATGGATAAACAAGACCGACGCCTGTACTGACGGTGCGACAGATGGCGATCTCACCGGCTTTCAAATAATGGCTGAATGCTCCTTCCCCGGTGACAAGAGTCTAGAGAGTTACCATAGCAACGGGCGCGAAACACAAACACGTCATAGTATGCAGAAGCGTCATAGACACAACTAGAATGGCACCACGGACAAATAATGTTCATCTTTGTTGGATTTGACAACACAGCACTCTGGGCAAACTCATGGGTGCTTAGTCATTTTCGTTAGCATTTATTTTATCCTTGCATGTTGCCTGCCATCCCCAATCGTTTGACGCTGTATGGTTATTGTTATGAAAGGCCCCGGTATCACTGCAAACGAATTAAAATCCATAATTGCACAACCGTCCGTGCCAGTGGCATCATCCGAATTACTAACTAATCTCCTAAACAAAGAAATGTAGCTATAGTCCCCATCATAACAGTATCAGCACACGCCAAAAGACATAAGGCAAAACCGCACAGAAAGTGAACACAGCCAACTGTTTCTTGTCATACGATATCATCATTTATCGTAAACAATTTGAATGTCGAAACAAGATAAAAACTGATGAGATACACAGCTCACGGTGTGCACAGAACACTTAACTCAGTAGCTCCTGCAACAAGCCGGGCTTGGAATATAAGGAAACTGCAACAAGGAATACTTTTTATACATATCATTTGACGCTGTATAAGACACCTTAACCAACGCAAGCTTTATCAATGTCAAACGAAGTAGTTTAGTTTTAAATGTTATGTAGAGCCAATATGGATGTGAATCATGGACAATAGGACAACGGACAAGAAAATCACTGGAGGGTGTAGAAATGGGTTTTACAGAAGAATAATGGGAATACCATGAACAGCTAAGAAGAGTAATGAACACGTTCTGAAAGAGGCCAAAGCAAAAAGCTAATTTCCAATATTAGGAAGAAACGATCATCATTTTTTGGCCATGTAATGAGAAAGGAACAGCTTAAATATATTATGACAACTAGGAAAATTGAGGGACGAAGAAATAGAGGGAAGCAAAGAGAAACGATACCAGACAGCTTAAGAGAATGGCTTGGCAGAAGGTCAACAATAAAAATAATAAAGGACTGTCGAGATCGAAAGTTGTGGAGAGACATGATCATCTACGCCAGCAGGCATGGTACTTGATGATGATGATGATGAGTTTAGTTTTGACGACAGATCATCTTCACTGCACATCGGACAAGTCCGTAAGTGTTCAGATCTCATCCGAAGAATATCCATCAACGTGTAGCAACTAACAACACCGGCTTATAATGTCTTGGTTCTTTGGGTTCCGGACGTAGACCTCTCAAATGACACCTCCCACCTTGGCATGATATTCCTGAAGCCTGTTCGTGACTGCAAATTCAAGGTAATTTATCAAGTCGCCTTTTTTTTTTTTTCGTCTAGCGTCCCTGAAGGCATTCAGAATGTCATGGCGGTCAATTGACCTTCCGCACTCAACATCAGCAAAGCTGGAAAGTCTGTCCATTACTTCTTACACCCGCGGCCCTGGCCCGCGCGAAAATGAAGCAGCGACTTTTTACTGCAGACTTCACAAGAAGGAGGTCAAGCGAACTGAACAGAAACGAATCGAAACAAGAATAGGCGACGAGTTTTACAAGAAGATGGTGCATCGGTCATGTGCTCAGATTGAATGAAGAATTGCCCATCAGGCATTCATGTGGAAACTAACAAGCAAAAAAAAAAACAAGGCAGACAAAGAGAATCTTACGCAGAAAAATCACTAGGGAAAGTTCAAACATGGGACTAAGAAACGCAGAAAAATCACTAGGGAAAGTTCAAACATGGGACTAAGAAACGCAGAAAAATCACTAGGGAAAGTTCAAACATGGGACTAAGAAACGCAGAAAAATTACTTGGTAAAGTTCAAACATGGGACTAAGAAACGCAGAAAAATCACTAGGGAAAGTTCAAACATGGGACTAAGAAACGCAGAAAAATCACTAGGTAAAGTTCAAACATGGGACTAAGAAACGCAGAAAAAGCACTTGGTAAAGTTCAAACATGGGACTAAGAAACGTAGAAAAATCACTAGATAAAGTTCAAACATGGGACTAAGAAACGCAGAAAAAGCACTAGGTAAAGTTCAAACATGGGACTAAGAAACGCAGAAAAATCACTAGGTAAAGTTCAAACATGGGACTAAGAAACGCAGAAAAAGCACTTGGTAAAGTTCAAACATGGGACTAAGAAACGCAGAAAAATCACTAGGGAAAGTTCAAACATGGGACTAAGAAACGCAGAAAAATCACTAGGTAAAGTTCAAACACGCCCGTGCGCTGCCGGGGCCCGAAAGGGAAGTAAAGAATAGCGGCGCTGTACCCTACCAGGCATGTTCGTAAGAGGCGAGAAAGGAGGGTTAGGCATGGGACTGGCTATCCCATACTGTAAAAAAATAAGCCGAAAAAACTTCACAAACATGAACAAGTCAAAGAAAGATAAAGTAAATCCGTCAACCAGGAAAGAGAAGGGCTCTCTGTCTAAGAGACGTATGACGCAATCCGGAGAAAGCCATAAGGAGTCCGGGTTGCCGACTCACCCTTTGTCTACCAGGAAATCATCCAGAATTGGCACCTGGAATGTTCGTACCCTTAACGAACAGGGAAAAGCGGCACAAGTGGCAGCAGAAATGAACAACTACAAGATAGATATTCTGGGAATGTGTGAAACAAGATGGCTGGGAGCGGAGAGAATAAAATTGAATACAGGGGAGATGATTTTATCATCAGGACACCAGGAACCAGGAGCACAACATAGCGAAGGGGTAGCTATAATGCTATCAAAGAATGCACAGAAGACACTAATAGAATGGGAGGCAGTGGGACCAAGACTGGTGAGAGCAACATTTAGAACAACCAAAAACAAAATAAAATTACACATTATACAATGCTATGCACCAACCAACGATACAGATGACTCAGTTAAAGATGATTTTTATAAACAGCTACAATGCCAGATGGATGCAAGACGAGCCAAGGATATTATAATCTTGATGGGAGACCTAAATGCTAAGGTAGGATCAGACAACAGAGGCTTTGAAGAGATTATGGGAAAACATGGACTTGGAGATATAAACGAGAATGGAGAGATATTTGTGAATTTCTGCGCCCTTAATCAAATGAGCCTAGGAGGAACAATATTCCAACATAAAAGAATACACAAAGCTACATGGGTGTCACCAGATCATAGAACGGAAAATCAAATTGATCACATATGTATTAATAATAAGTTTAAGTCATCCTTACAGGATGTAAAAGTATATAGAGGGGCAGATATAGCTTCTGATCATCATCTTCTGTTAGCCAAACTTAAAATTAAATTAAAAAGGTATACTACAACGAATAAGGGCAGAAAGTATTTCAATGTAGGGTTTCTTAAAGAACAAGGAATTAAAGATAAATTCGCAGTCACAATATCAAACAAATACCAAGTCCTCCAACAACTAGAAAAATACAATAAATATAGAAGATCATTGGAAACAGGTAAAAAATATATGTATATGGAAAGAGACATGCGAAGAAACACTGGGGAAAAGAGAACGCCAGAATAAGGCATGGATGACAGCAGAGACCCTGGATAAAATTAAAGAAAGAAAGAACAAGAAAGCAGACATAAATAAAAGCAAAACAAGAAGTAATAAAGCCAAGACACAGGAAGCTTACACAGAGGTGAACAAAGAAGTGAGAAGATGCATTAAAAGGGATAAGAGGAAATATATAGATGAACTAGCTAAAGAGGCAGAAGAAGCAGCAAATAAAGGGAATATGAAAGAACTGTACAACAGCACAAAGAAATTAGGTGGAAAATACAAACAGATCAACGCCTTTATCAAAGATAAGAAAGGAAATCTGCATAGTAATATAAAGGAACAAATGGAGAGATGGAAGGAGCACTTTGAAGAACTTTTGAACAGACCTGGCTCAAATAATCCTCCAGATATACTACCAGCAGAAGAAGAATTACACGTTAACTGCGGAAAACCAAGCAAAGAAGAAATAATGAAAGCCATCAAACTATTAAAAGATGGTAAAGCCACAGGACCAGATGAAATTCCTTCGGAAGCCATCAAAGCAGATATTATCACCTCTACCAAGATGTTACATAATCTATTGGATAAAATTTGGGAGAGGGAAGAAATACCTAAAGACTGGAGAGAAGGTTATATGATCAAACTACCAAAGAAAGGAAGTTTACAGGAGTGCACAAATTATAGGGGAATTATGCTACTATCAGTGCCAGGAAAATATTAAGCAGAATCATTCTGGAGAGACTAAAAGAGGCTATAGAGAAACACTTGAGAGATGAACAAGCAGGTTTTAGGAAGAACAGATCACTCGGGAAAATTCAAACATGGGACTAAGAAACTCAGACAAATCACTCGGGAAAAATCAAACATGGGACTAAGAAACTCAGACAAATCACTCGGGAAAAATCAAACATGGGAATAAGAAACTCAGATAAATCACTCGAGAAAAATCAAACATGGGACTAAGAAACTCAGACAAATCACTCGGGAAAAATCAAACACGGGACTAAGAAACACAGAAAAATCACTTGGTAAAGTTCAAACATGGGACTAAGAAACGCAGCAAAAGCACTTGGTAAAGTTCAAACATGGGACTAAGAAACGCAGAAAAATCACTAGGTAAAGTTCAAACATGGGACTAAGAAACGCAGAAAAAGCACTTGGTAAAGTTCAAACATGGGACTAAGAAACGCAGAAAAATCACTAGATAAAGTTCAAACATGTGACTAAGAAACGCAGAAAAAGCACTTGGTAAAGTTCAAACATGGGACTAAGAAACGCAGAAAAATCACTAGGGAAAGTTCAAACATGGGAGTAAGTAACGCAGAAAAAGCACTAGGGAGAGTTCAAACATGGGACTAAGAAACACAGAAAAATCACTCGGGAAAGTTCAAACATGGGACTAAGAAACTCAGACAAATCACTCGGGAAAAATCAAACATGGGAATAAGAAACTCAGACAAATCACTCGAGAAAAATCAAACATGGGAATAAGAAACTCAGACAAATCACTCGGGAAAAATCAAACATGGGAATAAGAAACTCAGACAAATCACTCGGGAAAAATCAAACATGGGAATAAGAAACTCAGACAAATCACTCGAGAAAAATCAAACATGGGACTAAGAAACTCAGACAAATCACTCGGGAAAAATCAAACATGGGAATAAGAAACTCAGACAAATCACTCGGGAAAAATCAAACATGGGACTAAGAAACGCAGAAAAATCACTCGAGAAAAATCAAACATGGGACTAAGAAACGCAGAAAAATCACTCGAGAAAAATCAAACATGGGACTAAGAAACTCAGAAAAATCACTCGGGAAAAATCAAACATGGGAATAAGAAACTCAGAAAAATCACTCGGGAAAAATCAAACATGGGACTAAGAAACTCAGACAAATCACTCGGGAAAAATCAAACATGGGACTAAGAAACTCAGAAAAATCACTCGAGAAAAATCAAACATGGGACTAAGAAACTCAAACAAATCACTCGGGAAAAATCAAACATGGGAATAAGAAACTCAGACAAATCACTCGGGAAAAATCAAACATGGGAATAAGAAACTCAGACAAATCACTCGAGAAAAATCAAACATGGGACTAAGAAACTCAGACAAATCACTCGGGAAAAATCAAACATGGGAATAAGAAACTCAGACAAATCACTCGGGAAAAATCAAACATGGGACTAAGAAACTCAGAAAAATCACTCGAGAAAAATCAAACATGGGACTAAGAAACTCAGAAAAATCACTAGGTAAAGTTCAAACATGGGACTAAGAAACGCAGAAAAATCACTTGGTAAAGTTCAAACATGGGACTAAGAAACGCAGAAAAATCACTAGGTAAAGTTCAAACATGGGACTAAGAAACGCAGAAAAATCACTAGGTAAAGTCCAAACATGGGACTAAGAAACGCAGAAAAATCACTAGGTAAAGTTCAAACATGGGACTAAGAAACGCAGAAAAATCACTAGGTAAAGTTCAAACATGGGACTAAGAAACGCAGAAAAATCACTTGGTAAAGTTCAAACATGGGACTAAGAAACGCAGAAAAATCACTAGGTAAAGTTCAAACATGGGACTAAGAAACGCAGAAAAATCACTAGGGAAAGTTCAAACATGGGACTAAGAAACGCAGAAAAATCACTTGGTAAAGTTCAAACATGGGACTAAGAAACGCAGAAAAATCACTTGGTAAAGTTCAAACATGGGACTAAGAAACGCAGAAAAATCACTTGGTAAAGTTCAAACATGGGACTAAGAAACGCAGAAAAATCATTAGGTAAAGTTCAAACATGGGACTAAGAAACGCAGAAAAATCACTTGGTAAAGTTCAAACATGGGACTAAGAAACGCAGAAAAATCACTAGGTAAAGTTCAAACATGGGACTAAGAAACGCAGAAAAATCACTAGGGAAAGTTCAAACATGGGACTAAGAAACGCAGAAAAATCACTTGGTAAAGTTCAAACATGGGACTAAGAAACGCAGAAAAATCACTTGGTAAAGTTCAAACATGGGACTAAGAAACGCAGAAAAATCATTAGGTAAAGTTCAAACATGGGACTAAGAAACGCAGAAAAATCACTTGGTAAAGTTCAAACATGGGACTAAGAAACGCAGAAAAATCACTTGGTAAAGTTCAAACATGGGACTTAGAAACGCAGAAAAATCACTTGGTAAAGTTCAAACATGGGACTAAGAAACAGAAAAACCACTTGGTAAAGTTCAAACATGGGACTAAGAAACAGAAAAATCACTTGGTAAAGTTCAAACATGGGACTAAGAAACAGAAAAATCACTTGGTAAAGTTCAAACATGGGACTAAGAAAGAGAAAAATCACTTGGTAAAGTTCAAACATGGGACTAAGAAACAGAAAAATCACTTGGTAAAGTTCAAACATGGGACTAAGAAACAGAAAAATCACTTGGTAAAGTTCAAACATGGGACTAAGAAACAGAAAAATCACTTGGTAAAGTTCAAACATGGGACTAAGAAACAGAAAAATCACTTGGTAAAGTTCAAACATGGGACTAAGAATCAGAAAAATCACTTGGTAAAGTTCAAACATGGGACTAAGAAACAGAAAAATCACTTGGTAAAGTTCAAACATGGGACTAAGAAACAGAAAAATCACTTGGTAAAGTTCAAACATGGGACTAAGAAAGAGAAAAATCACTTGGTAAAGTTCAAACATGGGACTAAGAAACGCAGAAAAATCACTCGGGAAAAATCAAACATGGGACTTAGAAACAACCAAAAACTACAAGAACTATCAGCAAATCGCCAGTCGTGGAGAACTATGACTTCCGTCCTATGTGCCGTCTTCAGCCCAAGATGAAAATGAATGAATGAATGTTTAATCAGTGACTTAATGATGAGGATGTTGAGGGAAATCAGAATAGACTGGGTATGAAGGAATATCTCAAGAGGTCAAGGCTGACAAAATTATCGGGTGTTAGAAGAAATGAATGCGAAGACAGGGTTGCCGGCGTGACTTGTGTAGAATGGATTAGAAGACATGGTTGCCAGTGTAACTTGTGTAGAATGGATTAGAAGCCAGGGTTGTCGACGTGACTTGTGTAGAATTGGTATAGAAGACAGGGTTGCCGACATGACGTGTAGAATGGATTAGAAGACAGGGTTGTCGGCGTGACTTGTGCAGTAGAATGGATTAGAAGACAGGGTTGTCGACGTGACTTGTGTAGAATGGATTAGAAGACAGGGTTGTCGGCGTGACTTGTGCAGTAGAATGGATTAGAAGACAGGGTTGTCGACGTGACTTGTGTAGAATGGATTAGAAGACAGGGTTGTCGACGTGACTTGTGTAGAATGGATTAGAAGACAGGGTCGTCGGCGTGACTTGTGCAATAGAATGGATTAAAAGACAGGGTCGTCGGCGTGACTTGTGCAGTAGAATGGATTAAAAGACAGGGTTGTCGGCGTGACTTGTGTAGAATGGATTAGAAGACAAGGTTGTTGGCGTGACTTGTGGAGAATGGATTAGAAGACAGGGTTGTCGGCGTGACTTGTGGAGAATGAATTAGAAGACAGGGTTGCTGACATGACTTGTGGAGAATGGATTAGAAGACAGGGTTGTCGGCGTGACTTGTGTAGAATGGATTAGAAGACAGGGTTGCCGACGAGACTTATGTAGAATAGATTAGAAGACAGGGTTGTTGGCGTGACTTGTGGAGAACGGATTAGAAGACAGGGTTGCCGACATGACGTGTAGAATGGATTAGAAGGCAGGGTTGTTGGCATGACGTGTAGAATGGATTAGAAGACAGGGTTGTCGGCGTGACTTGTGGAGAATGGATTAGAAGACAGGGTTGCCGACGTGACTTGTGTAGAATGGATTAGAAGACAGGGTTGTTGGCGTGACTTGTGGAGAATGGATTAGAAGACAGAGTTGTTGGCGTGACTTGTGTGGAATGGATGAGAAGACAGGATTGCCAGCGAGATTGTTGTGGAGAATGGATGAGAAGACAGGGTTGTCGGCGTGACTGTTGTGTAGAATGGATGAACAGACAGGGTTGTCGGCGTGACTGTTGTGTAGAATGGATGAACAGACAGGGTTGTCGGCGTGACTGTTGTGTAGAATGGATGAACAGACAGGGTTGTCGGCGTGACTGTTGTGTAGAATGGATGAACAGACAGGGTTATCGGCATGACTGTTGTGTAGAATGGATGAACAGACAGGGTTGTCGGCGTGACTGTTGTGTAGAATGGATGAACAGACAGGGTTATCGGCATGACTGTTGTGTAGCAAGGATGAGCAATAGCCCGGGCTAATATTCCTCAGGGAGGCATAATGTTCATATTTTCCAGCCGGTAACACATTTCTATAATCTGGTCATCATGACGCCAGTGCGTCCTTATTTCTCACAAAACAATCTCATGTATTCTGGGTGTGGGTCCATGATCATGATGTGACAATACATTTCATCCTCAAGCTAACACAAGGCTCATACCTCTTGTCCTCAAGCCAACACAAGGCTCATACCTCTTGTCTTCAGGCCAAAACAAGGCTTATACCTCTTGTCTTCAAGCCAACACAAGGCTCGTATCTCTTGTCCTCAAGCCAACACAAGGCTCACACCTCTTGTCCTCAAGCCAACACAAGGTTCATACCTATTGTCCTCAAGCCAACACAAGGCTCATAGCTCTTGTGCTCAAGCCAACACAAGGCTCGTACCTCTTGTCCTCAAGCCAACACAAGGCTCATACCGCTTGTCCTCAAGCCAACACAAGGCACGTATCTCTTGTCCTCAAGCCAACACAAGGCTCATACCTCTTGCCCTCAAGCAAAGACAAGATCACTGGCCACTCACCACTCAAGACCAGCGTTTGAGCACTCCAAAGTCAAAAACAAATAAATACCAAATTGATTTGTAAGATAGAAAGCAAATGCCTGACCGAAATGACAACCTATCTCAGAGGATTTGTCGTTACGAATGGGAGGTAACTGTGGCAAAACTAATTCACACCAACGAACTGAGATTACTTCCCTTGATATAAACGTCGGTGGAGATAGCGTTTACCGCGCAGACAAGGTGAGTGTCTCGGTGTTTCAGTTATGTTCATCATCATCATCATCATCATCATCATCATCATCATCATCATCATCATCATCATCATCATCATCATTGAGTGCTGTCTCCGCATCGAAGGTTGGCTACCATGGAGCGCGGTTCCACTCTGTCTCTTGCTTTGATAGTGCAGATTGTCATAGGCTGACTTGTCCATCTTTTGATGTTATTCGTCCATGTTAGTCTTGGTCTGCCTCTGCCTCTTTTACCTTGTATTTTCCCTTCCAATATTACTTTTATTAGGCTGTTGTGTCTTTTAACATGCCGCCCAAATTTCATTTGTCTTGTTCTAATTGTGTTTAGAAGTTCTTTTTTTTTTTCATTTTAGTTGTTTTAAAATGTCCTCGTTTGTTTTCTTTTTTTTCCATCCGATTCTACCTATTCTTCTATAAATATAAAATTTCAAAGGCTTCCATTTTCTGTTCTGTTTTCTGGTCTAATGTCCATGTTTCTGCACCATACAGGAATATTGAGAAGATGTAACATTTTGATCATATGTATATGGCAAGCTGATGAACATGTAACATGTTCATCAGCTTGCCCTATAATAATGTCCATGTTGCTCTGCATGCTCTGATCCAGCATTGGGAGCACAGTCGCCGGCAAATGAAAGTTCTCTGATGGTACATCATTTCACCAATGGTGTCTGCTCTCTGATGGTACGTCATTTCACCAATGCTGTCTGCTCTCTGATGGTACGTCATTTCACCAATGGTGTCTGCTCTCTGATGGTACGTCATTTCACCAATGGTGTCTGCTCTCTGATGGTACGTCATTTCACCAATGCTGTCTGCTCTCTGATGGTATGTCATTTCACCAATGGTGTCTGCTCTCTGATGGTACGTCATTTCACCAATGCTGTCTGCTCTCTGATGGTACGTCATTTCACCAATGGTGTCTGCTCTCTGATGGTACGTCATTTCACCAATGGTGTCTGCTCTCTGATGGTACATCATTTCACCAATGGTGTCTGCTCTCTGATGGTACGTCATTTCACCAATGGTGTCTGCTCTCTGATGGTACGTCATTTCACCAATGGTGTCTGCTCTCTGATGGTACGTCATTTCACCAATGGTGTCTGCTAGAAGTATCCCTAAAATTAATGGTATACATCAGCACAAACCTGAATTCAACTTCTATTTTCCTATTCTTATCTCCCCTAGTAAACTAGAAATGAGATCACAATCAGAATAGCAATGATGGCTTTACATTCTAAAAAGAGTGGAAACAAATATGTCGATCACAGATAATCAACATAAAAACAAAACTTGGAATTTTCAACTCAAATGTATTATCCACCCCTAACGTGTGTGAAAGATGTAAAACGACAAAGGAGGTTGAGTAAAGACTCAATACATTTGAAGACATACATGGCCCTTTTTGTCTTGTCAGAAGGTCTAGCGGAGGCTATTGTTTATTTTTTATAGGCTTTGTTTTTGTCGAACAGCTTCCCTCGTGGCTAATTCTACCAATGTTTGACAAACACACGCGGTCACAGATTGAACAAGTCAAGCGCACTGGTCCACAGGGTTTTCCATCCTTTTTCATGAGTCTATTCTCTTCTAAGTTTTGCTTTAGCACAGTCTCAAATGATGTTATACCATTCCTTATACACGCTCTCCAGGATGTGCGATTACTTGCCAGATGTTCCCAGTCATTTGAAGACAAGTGCCTAAGAAAAACACTTTGCATTAGATGGAATGAATTCAAGACTAATGCTGAAATAAGAGAAATGGCCATGCAACCAAAGATCTCATCTGCTTTTAAGAAAAGAAGATGAACATATGCCAGGCAAGCACTAAGACCAGACAATTACTAAGCAGGTTCTCAAGTGGGAAACATCAACTCAGAGGAAAAGAGAATCACTTCAGGGGAAGATGTAAGTTTACAACACTCGGAAAAAATTCACAAATTACCAACAACAGAAAAAAAAAAAAAAAACATTAGACAGCCCAAAAACTTTGTTTTCTTCCATTGTTGATTATTTGTTATTTTTTCCCCCACGTTTTATAAACATACCTCTTCTATCTATTGACCTGTCAAGCCGTAGCCGGCCCATAGGGCGTAGACCCAGATACTCCTTCTCTTATTTCAATTTTTATTCTAGCAGTTTTCAATTCATTTAAAGATATTTTATATGAAATCTCACAATTTTTTCTGTTCTATGCAAGCAGCTCTATCTCATTGAGGGAGCCAATTCCTGCTGCTTTTGCCTCTCTCATCAATGTTCACCTACCTCTTCCCCTGAAATAATTTGCTGAGGTGTCATCTTGGAAGTTTCCCTCCATAAACACATTGCTTGACTATTTTGTCTCCAGAGGCAAGGAGGATGACCTTGAGAAATACTAAAAAGGACTCTAATAAGAGAGGCAAGGTTGTCAGGCATAGACTCACTTCCTACAATCGAACAGCTTGCCCAAAGCAGAGACAACTGGCATGAGACTAAGAGCCTTATGTGCAGTCTGGAGGCATAAAGAAGAATCAAGAATACCCACCAGTTGAAAAAAAAAACTAAAGTACCCCCCGGCACGCCGGTTGGCGCATAGAGAATATGGTGTTAGTGACCATAAATTTTACAGACCTTCAGCACATGATTTTTGGGGTAATGTGGTCAGTATTACTCCTGTGCCGCTTTACTTTCCCAGAAAAAAATCCGGTCCCCATTACAGGCTGGGTGAACCGGAAGCCGTCGGTTGGGATCGAACCCTACCTCTTGTCCTTCGTTGTCCAGTTCACTAACCACTGAGCTATCGTGACTTCCCAGTTAGTTCTGATGAAAACATGATGCTAAATATAGATGATGTTAAAATATATCCCTGCATGATCCATTTGTGAAGGGAGGTGGAATCAATAGACAAATGTTGTCTGGAACTCTGGAACTCATATTATCATGTAGTTGCTGAATATGGTGGTACAGTACCTAGGACAGAGGTATTTTGGCACCACTGGACATCTGTAACGCTGGTCCTAGATCTCCTCACATGCCACGTCCGGCTTGCTGCTGGAGCTACTGAGTTAGTGCACTGTGCAAACTGTGAGCTGTTTTTTTTCATCCGGATTGTGTTTCGATATTCCAATTGTTATGATGAATGATGATATCGTATGAAGAAGGACAGTTCAGCTGCGTTTATTTGACCTTATGTCTTTTGGCCTGTGCTGTAGCTGGTATGATGGGGACTGCTCTCTCATCAATGTTCACATACCTGTTCCCCTGAAATAATTTGCTGAGGTGTCATCTTGGATGTTTCCCTCCATAAACATATTGCTTGACTATTTTGTCTCCAGAGGCAAGGAGGATGACCTTTCTTTGTTTGGATCGTTCAATGTGATGAGTTTTAATTCGAATGATTCTACTGGCACGGGCGGCTGAGCAATTGTGGATTTTAATTCGTTTGCAGTGATACCGGAGCTTACACACTTTAAAGAAAAGATCATTGGACATGAAGAGTCTGAAAATTTGACTTTGTGTCCCATCTTTGGTTCATGTCCCATCATAGTGGAACCTGGTTCAGGAGTAATAGCACTTTTGCTGTAGAGTGCTTTCAAATGATGCTTTCTGGTCTGGGTTTTTTGTTTGTGAAGACAGCAGTAGTCCGGTCGCATTCACCTGACCACCAAGTCAACATGGTTATGGTACTGCATCACCATCAAGTACCAGGCCTGCTGGCGTAGGTGATCATGTCTCTCCACAACTTTCAAACTCGACAGCTATTTATCATTTCTGTTATTGACCTTCTGCCAAGCCATTCTCTTAAGCTGTCTGGTATCTTTTCTCTTTACTTCCCTCTATCTCTTCGTCCCTCAATTTTCTCAGTTGTCACAATATATTCCAGCTGTTCCCTTCTTATTACATGGTCAAAAAATGAAGATTGTTTCTTCCTAATATTTGTGCTGATTCATGATTGTACAAAGAAGTTACAATGGTGGTTTTCTGTTGTGTTCCGTCGGTTTGTTTACGGTTGGCTCCGCTAGTCTTTGACTAAAAATGTCTCACCCACAAAGCAGTGGGGTTGTTTTACTTCGGGGTACCCCCCCTTAGCCTTTCACTCTCCCGAGCTTACCTGCAAGGCAGCAGGGCAGCCACAGGTTGTACTGTTTACTGCATACAGTAGCAGGGTAAAATTACCCGACCTGACAGACAGGTCAGGTGCTGCACGCAGAGATAATGCTGCAGCTGACTGGTCTGTGATTAAAGTAGAATGTCTCTAGGTCTCAGCTTTGACCTAGGACAGGATGTATGATCTGTGTCTGACTACAAATTGCCACCAGCAGGACTACGGTCAGATCAAGTGTTTCACCAAAGTGGAGGCCTGATTTCATTTGTTGGGACGGTGATTCTTGTGGTTCGCTTTCACTGATCATGAAGCTACATGATTTGGTGCGGGTGCATGGAGATCATGCTGCCCATGACAGCTGCTAGAGTGATCCTGAAGTGTGCATTATGAGCTGCACACCATTTATACAGAACACAACATGTTTGATAGCAAAAATGGGAACGCCCAACTAGTAGTGATGCCACTATATTCTAAAAACTAAAATCAGTTTGAAAATATCTCTATTGGTCATGTCAAATACCTTTAAGAAGTTTATGAAAGATGAGAAAAAGATCATCATAATTTTGTTCTTGATGTTGTGCTTGTAGTTGCAATATGCGCAGATAAATGTAGATGAAGAGACAGGTGAACAGACAGGTAAACACAGGAGAAGAGAGAGATGAACAATCAGGTAAACACTAGTGAAGAGATTGGTTAAATACAGGTAAAGAGACAGGTGAACAGACAGACAAACAAAGGTGATGAGACAGGTGAACAATCAGGTAAACACTGGTAAAAAACAAACAGGTGAACAGACACGTAAACACAAGTGAAGAGACAATCGAAAAGACAGGTGAATAGATAAGCACAGGTGAACAGACAGGTATACACAGATGAAGAAACAGGTAAATAGGCAGGAAAGTTGACAGGCAAACACATGTTTGCAACAAGTGACACCTTCAAGTGACAGGTTATGAAACAGGTAAACAGATAGGTAAACACAGGTGAGTAAAAAAAAAAGTAAAGAGCCCCACCACGCCAAGTGGCGTATAGGAAATATGGTGTTCATCATCATCAAGTATCGGGCCTACTGGTGTAAGTGATAATGTCTCTCCACAACTTTTTATCACAACAGTTATTTAACATTTCTGTTGCTGACCTTCTGCCAAGCTATTCTCTTAAGCTGTCTGCTATCTTTTCCTCTTTTTCTTCGTCCCTCAATTTTCCCTGTTGTTACAATATATTCCAGCTGTTCCCTTCTCATTACATAGCCAAAAAATTAAATATGGTGTTAGTGACCATAAATTTCACAGACCTTCAGCACATGATTGTTGGGGTAATGTGGTCGGTATTACGCCCGTGCCGCTTTACTTTCCCCGTAAAAAATCCGGAACCCCACCTCTTGTCCTCTGTAGTCCAGTTCACTAAATACACAGGTGAAATGACAGGCAAACAAATAGGTAAACAGAGAGGTAAACAAGAGTAAATAAGTACTCACTCCATGGGCCTGTTTCTTGTCAACTGGACTACTGGCTGTTGGGGTTTTCACAACGGGCCTATCTTCTGGAGTGGACACATTCTGGGAGTGAGAGATCTCTGGTGGAGGTGGCGGCAGGTCTTCTTCCTCTAATGTGTTATTTTGCTGCAGGAAAATAACAAAATAGAAATAATTAATAAGAAACGAGAAAGACAAAAAAAACAAAAGTGGATTAGATGATGAAAGGGTTAAAAACAGAAATTATTAAAGGATAAAAAGATAAAAACAAAAATTAATAATGGATGAAAAGGTAAACACAGAAATTATTTTTTTTTAACGCAAAGGTAAAATAGAAATTTAATAAAGGACGGAAAAGGTAAAAACATAAGTTAATAAATGACAAAAAAGTAAAAACACAAATTAATAAATGACAAAAAGGTAAAAATATAAATTAATAAAGGACGGAAAAGGTAAAAACAAACTAATAGATGACAAAAAGCTAAAAAATATAAATTAATAAAGGACGGAAAATGTAAAAACATAAATTAATAGATGACAAAAACGTAAAAACATAAATTAATAAAGGACAAAAAAAGTAAAAAACATAAATTAATAAAGGACGGAAAAGGCAAAAACATAAATTAATAAATGACAAAAAGGTAAAAACAGAAATTAATAAAGGACGGAAAAGGTAAAAACATAAATTAATAAAGGACAGAAAAGGTAAAAACAGAAATTAACGAATTACAAAAAGGTAAAAACAGAAATTAATAAAGGATGAAAAAGGTAAAAACAGATATAAATTTAACAAGTGGACAGTAATACACGAGTCTTCTGGGAAAGAAAGCTACCACTGTCGCAGGTCTCTATAGAGAGTGCCAGCATTAAAACAGCTTGGTGTTTTGGTAGGTTTTTATGTGGTTTTTTTATCATATTTCTTCTTCTTTTTCTACCTTTTTAGCTCCCAATGGAGCATAGGTCTTCAAAAAACACTTTCCAAGTCATTCTGTTTTTTTCCATTCTTTTAAGATCATTCCATCTCTTCCCCATCATCCTCATCTCTGCTTCTATCTGTCTTCTCCAAGAATTCCTTGGCCTTCCTCTTTGTCTTTTCCCCTGGGGATTCTGAAAAAGGACCTGTTGTGTAATACTCTCAGTTGGCTTCCATAGTGTGTATCCTATCCAGCGCCATCGTCTTCGCTGTATCTCATTATCCACTGGTGTTTGACTGGTACATTTCCATAATTCTATGCTAGTGATTTTGTCCTGTCATTTCCATCCTTTTATTCTGCGTAAGCATCCATTAATGAAAGTCTGTATCTTCGTGATTGTCAATTTTGTTGTTCTTCATGTTTCACAGCCATATAATAGGACCGCCATAACATTTGAGTTGAAAATTTTTATTATTGTATTTAACCTAATTTCTTTGGACTTCCATATGTTTCCCAGTGCAATGAAAGCTCCTTTTGCTTTTGATATCCTTATTTTGGTATCATTTTCTGTTCCTCCCTCTTTACCTATATTACTGCCCAGATATATGTAAGATTGTACATCTAATAGGGGTATTTTTCCAAGTTTTATTTGGTTATTGCCAACTGTATTAATTCTCATATTGTTGGTATTATTTCTATTAATCTTCAGTCCTAGCTGTTGTGATCTCTCATCAAGTATGCTCATTTTATCCTGCATCTGTTGATGGCTTTGTGATAGGAGAGATATGTCATCAGCAAAGTCTAAATCATCAAGTTGTTTGGTCAGTGACCACTGGATTCCATTTCTGTTGTTTTGAGTTATTTTCATAATCCAATCTATGGCCAGTAGAAAGAGAAATGGAGACAGAAGGCATCCCCGCCTTACTCCTGTTCTTATTTCAAATGCTTCTGTAATCTGTCCTTCATGCACCACACTACATTTCGTTCCTTCATACATTATTTTTATCAGGTTAATAAACTTTACGGGGATTCCATAAGGACTCAGCAACTTCCAAAGCATTCTTCTGTCTAAACTATCAAATGCCTTTTCGTAAACTATGAATCCGATATAAAGTGGGATATATTTTTTATATTTATTCAAGTGATAACGGTCATATCGAAGATACAAACATTACATCATGCAGCATAAAAATAAACAGGTCAAATCTGAAACAAGTGCAACATTTCAAATACTTGGGCACAATAATAACATCAGATGGAAGATGCACCACAGAAATAAAAAGCAGAATAGCTCAAGCCAAAATAGCATTTCAGAAAATCAAAAATATCTTATGCAACAAATCCATGGCAATGAAAGTGAGAAAGAGAGTTCACTGGTGCTATATAGAGCCAATTCTGACCTATGGAAGGAAATCATGGACAGTAGACAAACAAATAAAAAGATGATTAGAGGCCACAGAAATGGGATTTCTCAGAATGTTGAAAGTTCTCTGGACAGCTAAAAAGACCAATGAGGAAATTCTCAGAGGCCAACACTAAAAGGGAGCTCCTAAAAACATCAGAAAGAAACAATCAGCATTTTTCGGGCACATCATAAGAAGAGGAAAGTTGGAATACTTGGTTACAACTGGCAAAATAAAGAGAAAGAGAGAGAGATCGCATATGACAAAGAGAGATAATACTGGATAGCTTGGTGTCATGGCATGGAAAACGGTCAACAACAGAATTGATACGATGCACTGTAGATAGGAGATTGTAGAAGGATATCATCGCCTACGTCAACCGGTATGGCACATGATGATGATTCAAGTGAATTTTAGTAGGAAGTGACTGTGGAAACTATCTTTTCGGTGATGTTGTTTGAAATTGTCCCCCATGCAGCCAACTTGGCGTGCACTGGAGTTTGAAATTGTCACTCATGCAGCCAACTTGGCGTGCACTGGATTTTGAAATTGTCACTCAAGCAGCCAACTTGGCATGCACTGGAGTTTGCAATTGTCACTCAAGCAGCCAACTTGGCGCACACTGGAGTTTGCAATTGTCCCCCATGCAGCCAACTTGGTGCGCACTGGAGTTTGACCTTGCTAACACCATGACTGTCAATGAAGAATGAAAATGGATGCCTGCCACCCTGTTTTAGCAGAGACTAACATAGTCACTCAAATGGTTTCAATTACTTTTTTAACATACTATGACTCCATTCCCCTAACCTCTTACTTGTTATGTCCCCAAGAACCTCTTAGTTATTATGTCCCCAAGAACCTCTTACTTACCATGTCCCCAAGAACCTCTTAGTTGCTATGTCCCCAAGAACCTCTTAGTTATTATGTCCCCAAGAAACTCTTAGTTATTATGTCCCCAAGAACCTCTTACTTGTTATGTCCCCAAGAACCTCTTAGTTATTATGTCCCCAAGAAACTCTTACTTGCTATGTCCCCAAGAACCTCTTAGTTATTATGTCCCCAAGAACCTCTTAATTGCTATGTCCCCAAGAACCTCTTAGTTATTATGTCCCCAAGAACCTCTTACTTGTTATGTCCCCAAGAACCTCTTAGTTATTATGTCCCCAAGAAACTCTTACTTGCTATGTCCCCAAGAACCTCTTAGTTATTATGTCCCCAAGAAACTCTTACTTGTTATGTCCCCAAGAACCTCTTAGTTATTATGTCCCCAAGAAACTCTTACTTGTTATGTCCCGAAGAACCTCTTAGTTATTATGTCCCCAAGAAACTCTTACTTGTTTTGTCCCCAAGAACCTCTTAGTTATTATGTCCCCAAGAAACTCTTACTTGTTATGTCCCCAAGAACCTCTTAGTTATTATGTCCCCAAGAAACTCTTACTTGTTATGTCCCCAAGAACCTCTTAGTTATTATGTCCCCAAGAACCTCTTACTTGTAATGTCCCAAAGAACCTCTTAGTTATTATGTCCCCAAGAAACTCTTACTTGCTATGTCCCCAAGAACCTCTTACTTGTTATATCCCCAAGAACCTCATACTTGCTATGTCTCCATTCCCCTGACCTCTAACTTGCTATGCCTCCATTCCCCTGACCTCTAACTTGCTATGCCTCCATTCCCCTAACATCTAACTTGCTATGCCTCCATTCCCCTAATATGTAACTTGCTATGCCTCCATTCCCCTAACCTCTAACTTGCTATGCCTCCATTCCCCTAACATCTAACTTGCTATGCCTCCATTCCCCTAACATCTAACTTGCTATGCCTCCATTCCCCTAATATCTAACTTGCTATGCCTCCTGTCCCCTAACATCTAACTTGATATGCCTCCATTCCCCTAACATCTAACTTGCTATGCCTCCATTCCCCTAACATCTAACTTGCTATGCCTCCATTCCCCTAACCTCTAACTTGCTATGCCTTCACTCCCCTAACATCTAACTTGCTATGCCTCCATTCCCCTAACCTCTAACTTGCTATGCCTCCATTCCCCTAACATCTAACTTGCTATGCCTCCATTCCCCTGACCTCTAACATGCTATTTCTCCATTCCCTAACATCTAACTTGCTATGCCTCCATTCCCCTAACATCTAACATGCTATGCTTCCATTCCCCTAACATCTAACTTCCTATGCCTCCATTCCCCTAACATCTAACTTGCTATGCTTCCATTCCCCTAACATCTAACTTACTATGCCTCCATTCCCCTAACCTCTAACTTGCTATGCCTCCATTCCCCTAACATCTAACTTGCTATGCTTCCATTCCCCTAACATCTAACTTGCTATGCCTCCATTCCCCTAACATCTAACTTGCTATGCTTCCATTCCCCTAACATCTAACTTGCTATGCCTCCATTCCCCTAACATCTAACTTGCTATGCCTCCATTCCCCTAACCTCTAACTTGCTATGCCTCCATTCCTAATAACATCTAACTTGCTATGTCTCCATTCCTCTAACACCTAACTTGCTATGCCTCCATTCCCCTAACATCTAACTTGCTATGCCTCCATTCCCCTAACATCTAACTTGCTATGCCTTCATTCCCCTAACATCTAACTTGCTATGCCTCCATTCCTCTAACATTTAAATTGCTATGCCTCCATTCCCCTAACATCTAACTTGCTATGCCTCCATTCCCCTAACATCTAACTTGCTATGCCTCCATTCCCCTAACCTCTAACTTGCTATGCCTCCATTCCCCTAACATCTAACTTGCTATGCCTCCATTCCCCTAACCTCTAACTTGCTATGCCTCCATTCCCCTAACATCTAACTTGCTATGCCTCCACTCCCCTAACCTCTAACTTGCTATGCCTCCATTCCTCTAACATCTAACTTGCTATGCCTCCATTCCTCTAACATCTAACTTGCTATGACTCCATTCCCCTAACATCTAACTTGCTATGCCTCCACTCCCCTAACATCTAACTTGCTATGCCTCTATTCCCCTAACCTCTAACTTGCTATGCCTCCATTCCTAATAACATCTAACTTGCTATGCCTCCATTCCTCTAACATCTAACTTGCTATGCCTCCATTCCCCTAACATCTAATTTGTTATGCCTCCATTCCCCTAACATCTAACTTTCTATGCCTCCATTCCCCTAACATCTAACTTGCTATGCCTCCATTCCACTAACATCTAACTTGCTATGCCTCCATTCCCCTAACATCTAACTTGCTATGCCTTCATTCCCCTAGCATCCAACTTGCTATGCCTCCATTCCCCTAACATCTAACTTCCTATGCCTCCATTCCTCTAACATCTAACTTGCTATGCCTCCATTCCCCTAACATCTTGCTATGCCTCCATTCCTCTAACATCTAACTTGCTATGCCTCCATTCCCCTAACATCTAACTTGCTATGCCTCCATTCCTCTAACATCTAACTTGCTATGCCTTTATTCCCCTAACATCTAACTTGCTATGCTTCCATTCCCCTAACATCTAACTTGCTATGATTCCATTCCCCTAACATCTAACTTGCTATGCCTCCATTCCCCTAATCTCTAACTTGCTATGCCTCCATTCCTGTAACATCTAACTTGCTATGCTTCCATTTCCCTAACATCTAACTTGCTATGCCTCCATTCCTCTAACATCTAACTTACTATGCCTCCATTCCCCTAACATCTAACTCCCTATGCTTCCATTCCCCTAACATCTAACTTGCTATGCTTCCGTTTCCCTAACATCTAACTTGCTATGCCTTAATTCCCCTAACATCTAACTTGCTATGCCTTAATTCCCCTAACATCTAACTTGCTATGCCTTAATTCCCCTAACATCTAACTTGCTATGCCTTAATTCCCCTAACATTTAACTTGCTATGCCTTAATTCCCCTAACATCTAACTTGCTATGCCTCCATTCCCCTAACATCTAAATTGCTATGCCTCCATTCCCCTAACATCTAACTTGCTATGCTTCCATTCCCCTAACATCTAACTTGCTATGCTTCCATTTCCCTAACATCTAACTTGCTATGTCTTCATTCCCCTAACATCTAACTTGCTATGCCTCCATTTTCCTAACATCTAACTTGCTATGCCTCCTATTCCCTAACATCTAACTTGCTATGCCTCCATTCCCCTAATATCTAACTTGCTATGCCTCCATTCCCCTAACATCTAACTTGCTATGCCTCCATTCCCCTACATCTAACTTGCTATGCCTCCATTCCCCTAACATCTAACTTGCTATGCCTCCATTCCCCTAACATCTAACTTGCTATGCCTCCACTCCCCTAACCTCTAACTTGCTATGCCTCCATTCCCCTAACATCTAACTTGCTATGCCTCCATTCCCCTAACCTCTAACTTGCTATGCCTTCACTCCCCTAACATCTAACTTGCTATGCCTCCATTCCCCTAACCTCTAACTTGCTATGCCTCCATTCCCCTAACATCTAACTTGCTATGCCTAAATTCCCCTGACCTCTAACATGCTATTTCTCCATTCCCCTAACATCTAACTTGCTATGCCTCCATTCCCCTAACATCTAACATGCTATGCTTCCATTCCCCTAACATCTAACTTGCTATGCCTCCATTCCCCTAACATCTAACTTGCTATGCCTCCATTCCCCTAACATCTAACTTGCTATGCTTCCATTCCCCTAACATCTAACTTACTATGCCTCCATTCCCCTAACCACTAACTTGCTATGCCTCCATTCCCCTAACATCTAACTTGCTATGCTTCCATTCCCCTAACATCTAACTTGCTATGCCTCCATTCCCCTAATATCTAACTTGCTATGCTTCCATTCCCCTAACATCTAACTTGCTATGCCTCCATTCCCCTAACCTCTAACTTGCTATGCCTCCATTCCCCTAACATCTAACTTGCTATGCCTCCATTCCCCTAACATCTAACTTGCTATGCCTTCATTCCCCTAACATCTAACTTGCTATGCCTCCATTCCTCTAACATTTAAATTGCTATGCCTCCATTCCCCTAACATCTAACTTGCTATGCCTCCATTCCCCTAACCTCTAACTTGCTATGCCTCCATTCCCCTAACATCTAACTTGCTATGCCTCCATTCCCCTAACCTCTAACTTGCTATGCCTCCATTCCCCTAACATCTAACTTGCTATGCCTCCACTCCCCTAACCTCTAACTTGCTATGCCTCCATTCCTCTAACATCTAACTTGCTATGCCTCCATTCCTCTAACATCTAACTTGCTATGACTCCATTCCCCTAACATCTAACTTGCTATGCCTCCACTCCCCTAACATCTAACTTGCTATGCCTCCATTCCCCTAACCTCTAACTTGCTATGCCTCCATTCCCCTAACATCTAACTAGCTATGCCTCCATTCCCCTAACATCTAACTTGCTATGCCTCCATTCCCCTGAAATCTAACATGCTATTTCTCCATTCCCCTAATCTCTAACTTGCTATGCCTCCATTCCCCTAATATCTAACTTGCTATGCCTCCATTCCCCTAACATCTAACTTGATATGCCTCCATTCCCCTAACATCTAACTTGCTATGCCTCCATTCCCCTAACATCTAACTTGCTATGCCTCCATTCCCCTAACCTCTAACTTGCTATGCCTTCACTCCCCTAACATCTAACTTGCTATGCCTCCATTCCCCTAACCTCTAACTTGCTATGCCTCCATTCCCCTAACATCTAACTTGCTATGCCTTCATTCCCCTAACATCTAACTTGCTATGCCTCCATTCCCCTAACATCTAACTTGCTATGCCTCCATTCCTCTAACATCTAACTTACTATGCCTCCATTCCCCTAACATCTAACTCCCTATGCTTCCATTCCCCTAACATCTAACTTGCTATGCTTCCGTTTCCCTAACATCTAACTTGCTATGCCTTAATTCCCCTAACATCTAACTTGCTATGCCTCCATTCCCCTGAAATCTAACATGCTATTTCTCCATTCCCCTAACCTCTAACTTGCTATGCCTCCATTCCCCTAATATCTAACTTGCTATGCCTCCATTCCCCTAACATCTAACTTGATATGCCTCCATTCCCCTAACATCTAACTTGCTATGCCTCCATTCCCCTAACATCTAACTTGCTATGCCTCCATTCCCCTAACCTCTAACTTGCTATGCCTTCACTCCCCTAACATCTAACTTGCTATGCCTCCATTCCCCTAACCTCTAACTTGCTATGCCTCCATTCCCCTAACATCTAACTTGCTATGCCTTCATTCCCCTAACATCTAACTTGCTATGCCTCCATTCCCCTAACATCTAACTTGCTATGCCTCCATTCCTCTAACATCTAACTTACTATGCCTCCATTCCCCTAACATCTAACTCCCTATGCTTCCATTCCCCTAACATCTAACTTGCTATGCTTCCGTTTCCCTAACATCTAACTTGCTATGCCTCCATTCCCCTAACATCTAACTTGATATGCCTCCATTCCCCTAACATCTAACTTGCTATGCCTCCATTCCCCTAACATCTAACTTGCTATGCCTCCATTCCCCTAACCTCTAACTTGCTATGCCTTCACTCCCCTAACATCTAACTTGCTATGCCTCCATTCCCCTAACATCTAACTTGCTATGCCTCCATTCCCCTAATCTCTAACTTGCTATGCCTCCATTCCTGTAACATCTAACTTGCTATGCTTCCATTTCCCTAACATCTAACTTGCTATGCCTCCATTCCTCTAACATCTAACTTACTATGCCTCCATTCCCCTAACATCTAACTCCCTATGCTTCCATTCCCCTAACATCTAACTTGCTATGCTTCCGTTTCCCTAACATCTAACTTGCTATGCCTTAATTCCCCTAACATCTAACTTGCTATGCCTTAATTCCCCTAACATCTAACTTGCTATGCCTTAATTCCCCTAACATCTAACTTGCTATGCCTTAATTCCCCTAACATTTAACTTGCTATGCCTTAATTCCCCTAACATCTAACTTGCTATGCCTCCATTCCCCTAACATCTAAATTGCTATGCCTCCATTCCCCTAACATCTAACTTGCTATGCTTCCATTCCCCTAACATCTAACTTGCTATGCTTCCATTTCCCTAACATCTAACTTGCTATGTCTCCATTCCCCTAACATCTAACTTGCTATGCCTCCATTTTCCTAACATCTAACTTGCTATGCCTCCTATTCCCTAACATCTAACTTGCTATGCCTCCATTCCCCTAATATCTAACTTGCTATGCCTCCATTCCCCTAACATCTAACTTGCTATGCCTCCATTCCCCTACATCTAACTTGCTATGCCTCCATTCCCCTAACATCTAACTTGCTATGCCTCCATTCCCCTAACATCTAACTTGCTATGCCTCCACTCCCCTAACCTCTAACTTGCTATGCCTCCATTCCCCTAACATCTAACTTGCTATGCCTCCATTCCCCTAACCTCTAACTTGCTATGCCTTCACTCCCCTAACATCTAACTTGCTATGCCTCCATTCCCCTAACCTCTAACTTGCTATGCCTCCATTCCCCTAACATCTAACTTGCTATGCCTAAATTCCCCTGACCTCTAACATGCTATTTCTCCATTCCCCTAACATCTAACTTGCTATGCCTCCATTCCCCTAACATCTAACATGCTATGCTTCCATTCCCCTAACATCTAACTTGCTATGCCTCCATTCCCCTAACATCTAACTTGCTATGCCTCCATTCCCCTAACATCTAACTTGCTATGCTTCCATTCCCCTAACATCTAACTTACTATGCCTCCATTCCCCTAACCACTAACTTGCTATGCCTCCATTCCCCTAACATCTAACTTGCTATGCTTCCATTCCCCTAACATCTAACTTGCTATGCCTCCATTCCCCTAATATCTAACTTGCTATGCTTCCATTCCCCTAACATCTAACTTGCTATGCCTCCATTCCCCTAACCTCTAACTTGCTATGCCTCCATTCCCCTAACATCTAACTTGCTATGCCTCCATTCCCCTAACATCTAACTTGCTATGCCTTCATTCCCCTAACATCTAACTTGCTATGCCTCCATTCCTCTAACATTTAAATTGCTATGCCTCCATTCCCCTAACATCTAACTTGCTATGCCTCCATTCCCCTAACCTCTAACTTGCTATGCCTCCATTCCCCTAACATCTAACTTGCTATGCCTCCATTCCCCTAACCTCTAACTTGCTATGCCTCCATTCCCCTAACATCTAACTTGCTATGCCTCCACTCCCCTAACCTCTAACTTGCTATGCCTCCATTCCTCTAACATCTAACTTGCTATGCCTCCATTCCTCTAACATCTAACTTGCTATGACTCCATTCCCCTAACATCTAACTTGCTATGCCTCCACTCCCCTAACATCTAACTTGCTATGCCTCCATTCCCCTAACCTCTAACTTGCTATGCCTCCATTCCCCTAACATCTAACTAGCTATGCCTCCATTCCCCTAACATCTAACTTGCTATGCCTCCATTCCCCTGAAATCTAACATGCTATTTCTCCATTCCCCTAACCTCTAACTTGCTATGCCTCCATTCCCCTAATATCTAACTTGCTATGCCTCCATTCCCCTAACATCTAACTTGATATGCCTCCATTCCCCTAACATCTAACTTGCTATGCCTCCATTCCCCTAACATCTAACTTGCTATGCTTCCATTCCCCTAACCTCTAACTTGCTATGCCTTCACTCCCTAACATCTAACTTGCTATGCCTCCATTCCCCTAACCTCTAACTTGCTATGCCTCCATTCCCCTAACATCTAACTTGCTATGCCTTCATTCCCCTAACATCTAACTTGCTATGCCTCCATTCCCCTAACATCTAACTTGCTATGCCTCCATTCCTCTAACATCTAACTTGCTATGCCTCCATTCCCCTAACATCTAACTTTGCTATGCCTCCATTCCTCTAACATCTAACTTGCTATGCCTCCATTCCTAATAACATCTAACTTGCTATGTCTCCATTCCTCTAACATCTAACTTGCTATGCCTCCATTCCCCTAACCTCTAACTTTCTATGCCTCTATTCCCCTAACCTCTAACTTGCTATGCCTCCATTCCTAATAACATCTAACTTGCTATGCCTCCATTCCTCTAACATCTAACTTGCTATGCCTCCATTCCCCTAACATCTAATTTGTTATGCCTCCATTCCCCTAACATCTAACTTTCTATGCCTCCATTCCCCTAACATCTAACTTGCTATGCCTCCATTCCCCTAACATCTAACTTGCTATGCCTCCATTCCCCTAACATCTAACTTGCTATGCCTTCATTCCCCTAGCATCCAACTTGCTATGCCTCCATTCCCCTAACATCTAACTTGCTATGCCTCCATTCCTCTAACATCTAACTTGCTATGCCTCCATTCCCCTAACATCTTGCTATGCCTCCATTCCTCTAACATCTAACTTGCTATGCCTCCATTCCCCTAACATCTAACTTGCTATGCCTCCATTCCTCTAACATCTAACTTGCTATGCCTTTATTCCCCTAACATCTAACTTGCTATGCTTCCATTGCCCTAACATCTAACTTGCTATGATTCCATTCCCCTAACATCTAACTTGCTATGCCTCCATTCCCCTAATCTCTAACTTGCTATGCCTCCATTCCTGTAACATCTAACTTGCTATGCTTCCATTTCCCTAACATCTAACTTGCTATGCCTCCATTCCTCTAACATCTAACTTGCTATGCCTCCATTCCCCTAACATCTAACTCCCTATGCTTCCATTCCCCTAACATCTAACTTGCTATGCTTCCGTTTCCCTAACATCTAACTTGCTATGCCTTAATTCCCCTAACATCTAACTTGCTATGCCTTAATTCCCCTAACATCTAACTTGCTATGCCTTAATTCCCCTAACATTTAACTTGCTATGCCTTAATTCCCCTAACATCTAACTTGCTATGCCTCCATTCCCCTAACATCTAACTTGCTATGCCTCCATTCCCCTAACATCTAAATTGCTATGCCTCCATTCCCCTAACATCTAACTTGCTATGCTTCCATTCCCCTAACATCTAACTTGCTATGCTTCCATTTCCCTAACATCTAACTTGCTATGCCTCCATTCCCCTAACATCTAACTTGCTATGCCTCCATTTCCCTAACATCTAACTTGCTATGCCTCCTATTCCCTAACATCTAACTTGCTATGCCTCCATTCCCCTAATATCTAACTTGCTATGCCTCCATTCCCCTAACATCTAACTTGCTATGCCTCCATTCCCCTACATCTAACTTGCTATGCCTCCATTCCCCTAACATCTAACTTGATATGCCTCCATTCCCCTAACATCTAACTTGCTATGCCTCCATTCCCCTAACATCTAACTTGCTATGCCTCCATTCCCCTAACATCTAACTTGCTATGCCTCCATTCCCCTAACATCTAACTTGCTATGCCTCCATTCCCCTAACATCTAACTTGCTATGCCTCCATTCCCCTAACATCTAACTTGCTATGCCTCCATTCCCCTAACATCTAACTAGCTATGCCTCCATTCCCCTAACATCTAACTTGCTATGCCTCCATTCCCCTGAAATCTAACATGCTATTTCTCCATTCCCCTAACCTCTAACTTGCTATGCCTCCATTCCCCTAATATCTAACTTGCTATGCCTCCATTCCCCTAACATCTAACTTGATATGCCTCCATTCCCCTAACATCTAACTGGCTATGCCTCCATTCCCCTAACATCTAACTTGCTATGCCTCCATTCCCCTAACCTCTAACTTGCTATGCCTTCACTCCCCTAACATCTAACTTGCTATGCCTCCATTCCCCTAACCTCTAACTTGCTATGCCTCCATTCCCCTAACATCTAACTTGCTATGCCTTCATTCCCCTAACATCTAACTTGCTATGCCTCCATTCCCCTAACATCTAACTTGCTATGCCTCCATTCCTCTAACATCTAACTTGCTATGCCTCCATTCCCCTAACATCTAACTTTGCTATGCCTCCATTCCTCTAACATCTAACTTGCTATGCCTCCATTCCTAATAACATCTAACTTGCTATGTCTCCATTCCTCTAACATCTAACTTGCTATGCCTCCATTCCCCTAACCTCTAACTTTCTATGCCTCTATTCCCCTAACCTCTAACTTGCTATGCCTCCATTCCTAATAACATCTAACTTGCTATGCCTCCATTCCTCTAACATCTAACTTGCTATGCCTCCATTCCCCTAACATCTAATTTGTTATGCCTCCATTCCCCTAACATCTAACTTTCTATGCCTCCATTCCCCTAACATCTAACTTGCTATGCCTCCATTCCCCTAACATCTAACTTGCTATGCCTCCATTCCCCTAACATCTAACTTGCTATGCCTTCATTCCCCTAGCATCCAACTTGCTATGCCTCCATCCCCTAACATCTAACTTGCTATGCCTCCATTCCTCTAACATCTAACTTGCTATGCCTCCATTCCCCTAACATCTTGCTATGCCTCCATTCCTCTAACATCTAACTTGCTATGCCTCCATTCCCCTAACATCTAACTTGCTATGCCTCCATTCCTCTAACATCTAACTTGCTATGCCTTTATTCCCCTAACATCTAACTTGCTATGCTTCCATTCCCCTAACATCTAACTTGCTATGATTCCATTCCCCTAACATCTAACTTGCTATGCCTCCATTCCCCTAATCTCTAACTTGCTATGCCTCCATTCCTGTAACATCTAACTTGCTATGCTTCCATTTCCCTAACATCTAACTTGCTATGCCTCCATTCCTCTAACATCTAACTTGCTATGCCTCCATTCCCCTAACATCTAACTCCCTATGCTTCCATTCCCCTAACATCTAACTTGCTATGCTTCCGTTTCCCTAACATCTAACTTGCTATGCCTTAATTCCCCTAACATCTAACTTGCTATGCCTTAATTCCCCTAACATCTAACTTGCTATGCCTTAATTCCCCTAACATTTAACTTGCTATGCCTTAATTCCCCTAACATCTAACTTGCTATGCCTCCATTCCCCTAACATCTAACTTGCTATGCCTCCATTCCCCTAACATCTAAATTGCTATGCCTCCATTCCCCTAACATCTAACTTGCTATGCTTCCATTCCCCTAACATCTAACTTGCTATGCTTCCATTTCCCTAACATCTAACTTGCTATGTCTCCATTCCCCTAACATCTAACTTGCTATGCCTCCATTTTCCTAACATCTAACTTGCTATGCCTCCTATTCCCTAACATCTAACTTGCTATGCCTCCATTCCCCTAATATCTAACTTGCTATGCCTCCATTCCCCTAACATCTAACTTGCTATGCCTCCATTCCCCTACATCTAACTTGCTATGCCTCCATTCCCCTAACATCTAACTTGCTATGCCTCCATTCCCCTAACATCTAACTTGCTATGCCTCCACTCCCCTAACCTCTAACTTGCTATGCCTCCATTCCCCTAACATCTAACTTGCTATGCCTCCATTCCCCTAACCTCTAACTTGCTATGCCTTCACTCCCCTAACATCTAACTTGCTATGCCTCCATTCCCCTAACCTCTAACTTGCTATGCCTCCATTCCCCTAACATCTAACTTGCTATGCCTAAATCCCCTGACCTCTAACATGCTATTTCTCCATTCCCCTAACATCTAACTTGCTATGCCTCCATTCCCCTAACATCTAACATGCTATGCTTCCATTCCCCTAACATCTAACTTGCTATGCCTCCATTCCCCTAACATCTAACTTGCTATGCCTCCATTCCCCTAACATCTAACTTGCTATGCTTCCATTCCCCTAACATCTAACTTACTATGCCTCCATTCCCCTAACCACTAACTTGCTATGCCTCCATTCCCCTAACATCTAACTTGCTATGCTTCCATTCCCCTAACATCTAACTTGCTATGCCTCCATTCCCCTAATATCTAACTTGCTATGCTTCCATTCCCCTAACATCTAACTTGCTATGCCTCCATTCCCCTAACCTCTAACTTGCTATGCCTCCATTCCCCTAACATCTAACTTGCTATGCCTCCATTCCCCTAACATCTAACTTGCTATGCCTTCATTCCCCTAACATCTAACTTGCTATGCCTCCATTCCTCTAACATTTAAATTGCTATGCCTCCATTCCCCTAACATCTAACTTGCTATGCCTCCATTCCCCTAACCTCTAACTTGCTATGCCTCCATTCCCCTAACATCTAACTTGCTATGCCTCCATTCCCCTAACCTCTAACTTGCTATGCCTCCATTCCCCTAACATCTAACTTGCTATGCCTCCATTCCTCTAACATCTAACTTGCTATGACTCCATTCCCCTAACATCTAACTTGCTATGCCTCCACTCCCCTAACATCTAACTTGCTATGCCTCCATTCCCCTAACCTCTAACTTGCTATGCCTCCATTCCCCTAACATCTAACTAGCTATGCCTCCATTCCCCTAACATCTAACTTGCTATGCCTCCATTTCCCTGAAATCTAACATGCTATTTCTCCATTCCCTAATCTCTAACTTGCTATGCCTCCATTCCCTAATATCTAACTTGCTATGCCTCCATTCCCCTAACATCTAACTTGATATGCCTCCATTCCCCTAACATCTAACTTGCTATGCCTCCATTCCCCTAACATCTAACTTGCTATGCCTCCATTCCCCTAACCTCTAACTTGCTATGCCTTCACTCCCCTAACATCTAACTTGCTATGCCTCCATTCCCCTAACCTCTAACTTGCTATGCCTCCATTCCCCTAACATCTAACTTGCTATGCCTTCATTCCCCTAACATCTAACTTGCTATGCCTCCATTCCCCTAACATCTAACTTGCTATGCCTCCATTCCTCTAACATCTAACTTACTATGCCTCCATTCCCCTAACATCTAACTCCCTATGCTTCCATTCCCCTAACATCTAACTTGCTATGCTTCCGTTTCCCTAACATCTAACTTGCTATGCCTTAATTCCCCTAACATCTAACTTGCTATGCCTCCATTCCCTGAAATCTAACATGCTATTTCTCCATTCCCCTAACCTCTAACTTGCTATGCCTCCATTCCCCTAATATCTAACTTGCTATGCCTCCATTCCCCTAACATCTAACTTGATATGCCTCCATTCCCCTAACATCTAACTTGCTATGCCTCCATTCCCCTAACATCTAACTTGCTATGCCTCCATTCCCCTAACCTCTAACTTGCTATGCCTTCACTCCCCTAACATCTAACTTGCTATGCCTCCATTCCCCTAACCTCTAACTTGCTATGCCTCCATTCCCCTAACATCTAACTTGCTATGCCTTCATTCCCTAACATCTAACTTGCTATGCCTCCATTCCCCTAACATCTAACTTGCTATGCCTCCATTCCTCTAACATCTAACTTACTATGCCTCCATTCCCCTAACATCTAACTCCCCTATGCTTCCATTCCCCTAACATCTAACTTGCTATGCTTCCGTTTCCCTAACATCTAACTTGCTATGCCTCCATTCCCCTAACATCTAACTTGATATGCCTCCATTCCCCTAACATCTAACTTGCTATGCCTCCATTCCCCTAACATCTAACTTGCTATGCCTCCATTCCCCTAACCTCTAACTTGCTATGCCTTCACTCCCCTAACATCTAACTTGCTATGCCTCCATTCCCCTAACATCTAACTTGCTATGCCTCCATTCCCCTAATCTCTAACTTGCTATGCCTCCATTCCTGTAACATCTAACTTGCTATGCTTCCATTTCCCTAACATCTAACTTGCTATGCCTCCATTCCTCTAACATCTAACTTACTATGCCTCCATTCCCTAACATCTAACTCCCTATGCTTCCATTCCCCTAACATCTAACTTGCTATGCTTCCGTTTCCCTAACATCTAACTTGCTATGCCTTAATTCCCCTAACATCTAACTTGCTATGCCTTAATTCCCCTAACATCTAACTTGCTATGCCTTAATTCCCCTAACATCTAACTTGCTATGCCTTAATTCCCCTAACATTTAACTTGCTATGCCTTAATTCCCCTAACATCTAACTTGCTATGCCTCCATTCCCCTAACATCTAAATTGCTATGCCTCCATTCCCCTAACATCTAACTTGCTATGCTTCCATTCCCCTAACATCTAACTTGCTATGCTTCCATTTCCCTAACATCTAACTTGCTATGTCTCCATTCCCCTAACATCTAACTTGCTATGCCTCCATTTTCCTAACATCTAACTTGCTATGCCTCCTATTCCCTAACATCTAACTTGCTATGCCTCCATTCCCCTAATATCTAACTTGCTATGCCTCCATTCCCCTAACATCTAACTTGCTATGCCTCCATTCCCCTACATCTAACTTGCTATGCCTCCATTCCCCTAACATCTAACTGCTATGCCTCCATTCCCCTAACATCTAACTTGCTATGCCTCCACTCCCTAACCTCTAACTTGCTATGCCTCCATTCCCCTAACATCTAACTTGCTATGCTCCATTCCCCTAACCTCTAACTTGCTATGCCTTCACTCCCCTAACATCTAACTTGCTATGCCTCCATTCCCCTAACCTCTAACTTGCTATGCCTCCATTCCCCTAACATCTAACTTGCTATGCCTAAATTCCCCTGACCTCTAACATGCTATTTCTCCATTCCCCTAACATCTAACTTGCTATGCCTCCATTCCCCTAACATCTAACATGCTATGCTTCCATTCCCCTAACATCTAACTTGCTATGCCTCCATTCCCCTAACATCTAACTTGCTATGCCTCCATTCCCCTAACATCTAACTTGCTATGCTTCCATTCCCCTAACATCTAACTTACTATGCCTCCATTCCCCTAACCACTAACTTGCTATGCCTCCATTCCCTAACATCTAACTTGCTATGCTTCCATTCCCCTAACATCTAACTTGCTATGCCTCCATTCCCCTAATATCTAACTTGCTATGCTTCCATTCCCCTAACATCTAACTTGCTATGCCTCCATTCCCCTAACCTCTAACTTGCTATGCCTCCATTCCCCTAACATCTAACTTGCTATGCCTCCATTCCCCTAACATCTAACTTGCTATGCCTTCATTCCCCTAACATCTAACTTGCTATGCCTCCATTCCTCTAACATTTAAATTGCTATGCCTCCATTCCCCTAACATCTAACTTGCTATGCCTCCATTCCCCTAACCTCTAACTTGCTATGCCTCCATTCCCCTAACATCTAACTTGCTATGCCTCCATTCCCCTAACCTCTAACTTGCTATGCCTCCATTCCCCTAACATCTAACTTGCTATGCCTCCACTCCCTAACCTCTAACTTGCTATGCCTCCATTCCTCTAACATCTAACTTGCTATGCCTCCATTCCTCTAACATCTAACTTGCTATGACTCCATTCCCTAACATCTAACTTGCTATGCCTCCACTCCCCTAACATCTAACTTGCTATGCCTCCATTCCCCTAACCTCTAACTTGCTATGCCTCCATTCCCCTAACATCTAACTAGCTATGCCTCCATTCCCCTAACATCTAACTTGCTATGCCTCCATTCCCCTGAAATCTAACATGCTATTTCTATTCCCCTAACCTCTAACTTGCTATGCCTCCATTCCCCTAATATCTAACTTGCTATGCCTCCATTCCCCTAACATCTAACTTGATATGCCTCCATTCCCCTAACATCTAACTTGCTATGCCTCCATTCCCCTAACATCTAACTTGCTATGCCTCCATTCCCCTAACCTCTAACTTGCTATGCCTTCACTCCCCTAACATCTAACTTGCTATGCCTCCATTCCCCTAACCTCTAACTTGCTATGCCTCCATTCCCCTAACATCTAACTTGCTATGCCTTCATTCCCCTAACATCTAACTTGCTATGCCTCCATTCCCCTAACATCTAACTTGCTATGCCTCCATTCCTCTAACATCTAACTTGCTATGCTCCATTCCCCTAACATCTAACTTTGCTATGCCTCCATTCCTCTAACATCTAACTTGCTATGCCTCCATTCCTAATAACATCTAACTTGCTATGTCTCCATTCCTCTAACATCTAACTTGCTATGCCTCCATTCCCTAACCTCTAACTTTCTATGCCTCTATTCCCCTAACCTCTAACTTGCTATGCCTCCATTCCTAATAACATCTAACTTGCTATGCCTCCATTCCTCTAACATCTAACTTGCTATGCCTCCATTCCCCTAACATCTAATTTGTTATGCCTCCATTCCCCTAACATCTAACTTTCTATGCCTCCATTCCCCTAACATCTAACTTGCTATGCCTCCATTCCCTAACATCTAACTTGCTATGCCTCCATTCCCCTAACATCTAACTTGCTATGCCTTCATTCCCCTAGCATCCAACTTGCTATGCCTCCATTCCCCTAACATCTAACTTGCTATGCCTCCATTCCTCTAACATCTAACTTGCTATGCCTCCATCCCCCTAACATCTTGCTATGCCTCCATTCCTCTAACATCTAACTTGCTATGCCTCCATTCCCCTAACATCTAACTTGCTATGCCTCCATTCCTCTAACATCTAACTTGCTATGCCTTTATTCCCCTAACATCTAACTTGCTATGCTTCCATTGCCCTAACATCTAACTTGCTATGATTCCATTCCCCTAACATCTAACTTGCTATGCCTCCATTCCCCTAATCTCTAACTTGCTATGCCTCCATTCCTGTAACATCTAACTTGCTATGCTTCCATTTCCCTAACATCTAACTTGCTATGCCTCCATTCCTCTAACATCTAACTTGCTATGCCTCCATTCCCCTAACATCTAACTCCCTATGCTTCCATTCCCCTAACATCTAACTTGCTATGCTCCGTTCCCTAACATCTAACTTGCTATGCCTTAATTCCCCTAACATCTAACTTGCTATGCCTTAATTCCCCTAACATCTAACTTGCTATGCCTTAATTCCCCTAACATTTAACTTGCTATGCCTTAATTCCCCTAACATCTAACTTGCTATGCCTCCATTCCCCTAACATCTAACTTGCTATGCCTCCATTCCCTAACATCTAAATTGCTATGCCTCCATTCCCCTAACATCTAACTTGCTATGCTCCATTCCCCTAACATCTAACTTGCTATGCTTCCATTTCCCTAACATCTAACTTGCTATGCCTCCATTCCCCTAACATCTAACTTGCTATGCCTCCATTTCCCTAACATCTAACTTGCTATGCCTCCTATTCCCTAACATCTAACTTGCTATGCCTCCATTCCCCTAATATCTAACTTGCTATGCCTCCATTCCCCTAACATCTAACTTGCTATGCCTCCATTCCCCTACATCTAACTTGCTATGCCTCCATCCCCTAACATCTAACTTGATATGCCTCCATTCCCCTAACATCTAACTTGCTATGCCTCCATTCCCCTAACATCTAACTTGCTATGCCTCCATTCCCCTAACATCTAACTTGCTATGCCTCCATTCCCCTAACATCTAACTTGCTATGCCTCCATCCCCTAACATCTAACTTGCTATGCCTCCATTCCCCTAACATCTAACTTGCTATGCCTCCATTCCCCTAACATCTAACTAGCTATGCCTCCATTCCCCTAACATCTAACTTGCTATGCCTCCATTCCCCTGAAATCTAACATGCTATTTCTCCATTCCCCTAACCTCTAACTTGCTATGCCTCCATTCCCTATATCTAACTTGCTATGCCTCCATTCCCCTAACATCTAACTTGATATGCCTCCATTCCCCTAACATCTAAATGGCTATGCCTCCATTCCCCTAACATCTAACTTGCTATGCCTCCATTCCCCTAACCTCTAACTTGCTATGCCTTCACTCCCCTAACATCTAACTTGCTATGCCTCCATTCCCCTAACCTCTAACTTGCTATGCCTCCATTCCCCTAACATCTAACTTGCTATGCCTTCATTCCCTAACATCTAACTTGCTATGCCTCCATTCCCCTAACATCTAACTTGCTATGCCTCCATTCCTCTAACATCTAACTTGCTATGCCTCCATTCCCCTAACATCTACTTTGCTATGCCTCCATTCCTCTAACATCTAACTTGCTATGCCTCCATTCCTAATAACATCTAACTTGCTATGTCTCCATTCCTCTAACATCTAACTTGCTATGCCTCCATTCCCCTAACCTCTAACTTTCTATGCCTCTATTCCCTAACCTCTAACTTGCTATGCCTCCATTCCTAATAACATCTAACTTGCTATGCCTCCATTCCTCTAACATCTAACTTGCTATGCCTCCATTCCCCTAACATCTAATTTGTTATGCCTCCATTCCCCTAACATCTAACTTTCTATGCCTCCATTCCCCTAACATCTAACTTGCTATGCCTCCATCCCCTAACATCTAACTTGCTATGCCTCCATTCCCTAACATCTAACTTGCTATGCCTTCATTCCCCTAGCATCCAACTTGCTATGCCTCCATTCCCCTAACATCTAACTTGCTATGCCTCCATTCCTCTAACATCTAACTTGCTATGCCTCCATTCCCCTAACATCTTGCTATGCCTCCATTCCTCTAACATCTAACTTGCTATGCCTCCATTCCCCTAACATCTAACTTGCTATGCCTCCATTCCTCTAACATCTAACTTGCTATGCCTTTATTCCCCTAACATCTAACTTGCTATGCTTCCATTCCCCTAACATCTAACTTGCTATGATTCCATTCCCCTAACATCTAACTTGCTATGCCTCCATTCCCTAATCTCTAACTTGCTATGCCTCATTCCTGTAACATCTAACTTGCTATGCTTCCATTTCCCTAACATCTAACTTGCTATGCCTCCATTCCTCTAACATCTAACTTGCTATGCCTCCATTCCCCTAACATCTAACCCTATGCTTCCATTCCCCTAACATCTAACTTGCTATGCTTCCGTTTCCCTAACATCTAACTTGCTATGCCTTAATTCCCCTAACATCTAATTGCTATGCCTTAATCCCCTAACATCTAACTTGCTATGCCTTAATTCCCTAACATTTAACTTGCTATGCCTTAATTCCCCTAACATCTAACTTGCTATGCCTCCATTCCCCTAACATCTAACTTGCTATGCCTCCATTCCCCTAACATCTAAATTGCTATGCCTCCATTCCCCTAACATCTAACTTGCTATGCTTCCATTCCCCTAACATCTAACTTGCTATGCTTCCATTTCCCTAACATCTAACTTGCTATGTCTCCATTCCCCTAACATCTAACTTGCTATGCCTCCATTTTCCTAACATCTAACTTGCTATGCCTCCTATTCCCTAACATCTAACTTGCTATGCTCCATTCCCTAATATCTAACTTGCTATGCCTCCATTCCCCTAACATCTAACTTGCTATGCCTCCATTCCCCTACATCTAACTTGCTATGCCTCCATTCCCTAACATCTAACTTGCTATGCCTCCATTCCCCTAACATCTAACTTGCTATGCCTCCACTCCCCTAACCTCTAACTTGCTATGCCTCCATTCCCTAACATCTAACTTGCTATGCCTCCATTCCCCTAACCTCTAACTTGCTATGCCTCACTCCCCTAACATCTAACTTGCTATGCCTCCATTCCCCTAACCTCTAACTTGCTATGCCTCCATTCCCCTAACATCTAACTTGCTATGCCTAAATTCCCCTGACCTCTAACATGCTATTTCTCCATTCCCCTAACATCTAACTTGCTATGCCTCCATTCCCCTAACATCTAACATGCTATGCTTCCATTCCCCTAACATCTAACTTGCTATGCCTCCATTCCCTAACATCTAACTTGCTATGCCTCCATTCCCCTAACATCTAACTTGCTATGCTTCCATTCCCTAACATCTAACTTACTATGCCTCCATTCCCCTAACCACTAACTTGCTATGCCTCCATTCCCCTAACATCTAACTGCTATGCTTCCATTCCCTAACATCTAACTTGCTATGCCTCCATCCCCTAATATCTAACTGCTATGCTTCCATTCCCTAACATCTAACTTGCTATGCCTCCATTCCCCTAACCTCTAACTTGCTATGCCTCCATTCCCCTAACATCTAACTTGCTATGCCTCCATTCCCCTAACATCTAACTTGCTATGCCTTCATTCCCTAACATCTAACTTGCTATGCCTCCATTCCTCTAACATTTAAATTGCTATGCCTCCATTCCCTAACATCTAACTTGCTATGCGCCATTCCCCTAACCTCTAACTTGCTATGCCTCCATTCCCCTAACATCTAACTTGCTATGCCTCCATTCCCCTAACCTCTAACTTGCTATGCCTCCATTCCCCTAACATCTAACTTGCTATGCCTCCACTCCCCTAACCTCTAACTTGCTATGCCTCCATTCCTCTAACATCTAACTTGCTATGCCTCCATCCCTCTAACATCTAACTTGCTATGACTCCATTCCCCTAACATCTAACTTGCTATGCCTCCACTCCCCTAACATCTAACTTGCTATGCCTCCATTCCCCTAACCTCTAACTTGCTATGCCTCCATTCCCCTAACATCTAACTAGCTATGCCTCCATTCCCCTAACATCTAACTTGCTATGCCTCCATTCCCCTGAAATCTAACATGCTATTCTCCATTCCCCTAACCTCTAACTTGCTATGCCTCCATTCCCCTAATATCTAACTTGCTATGCCTCCATTCCCCTAACATCTAACTTGATATGCCTCCATTCCCCTAACATCTAACTTGCTATGCCTCCATTCCCCTAACATCTAACTTGCTATGCCTCCATTCCCCTAACCTCTAACTGCTATGCCTCACTCCCTAACATCTAACTTGCTATGCCTCCATTCCCTAACCTCTAACTTGCTATGCCTCCATTCCCCTAACATCTAACTTGCTATGCCTTCATTCCCCTAACATCTAACTTGCTATGCCTCCAATCCCCTAACATCTAACTTGCTATGCCTCCATTCCTCTAACATCTAACTTGCTATGCCTCCATTCCCCTAACATCTAACTTTGCTATGCCTCCATTCCTCTAACATCTAACTTGCTATGCCTCCATTCCTAATAACATCTAACTGCTATGTCTCCATCCTCTAACATCTAACTTGCTATGCCTCCATTCCCCTAACCTCTAACTTTCTATGCCTCTATTTCCCTAACCTCTAACTTGCTATGCCTCCATTCCTAATAACATCTAACTTGCTATGCCCCATTCCTCTACATCTAACTTGCTATGCCTCCATTCCCCTAACATCTAATTTGTTATGCCTCCATTCCCCTAACATCTAACTTTCTATGCCCCATTCCCCTAACATCTAACTTGCTATGCCTCCATTCCCTAACATCTAACGTGCTATGCCTCCATTCCCCTAACATCTAACTTGCTATGCCTTCATTCCCCTAGCATCCAACTTGCTATGCCTCCATTCCCCTAACATCTAACTTGCTATGCCTCCATTCCTCTAACATCTAACTTGCTATGCCTCCATCCCCTAACATCTTGCTATGCCTCCATTCCTCTAACATCTAACTTGCTATGCCTCCATTCCCTAAACATCTAACTTGCTATGCCTCCATTCCTCTAACATCTAACTTGCTATGCCTTTATTCCCTAACATCTAACTTGCTATGCTTCCATTGCCCTAACATCTAACTTGCTATGATTCCATTCCCCTAACATCTAACTTGCTATGCCTCCATTCCCCTAATCTCTAACTTGCTATGCCTCCATTCCTGTAACATCTAACTTGCTAGGCTTCCATTTCCCTAACATCTAACTTGCTATGCCTCCATTCCTCTAACAAATCACTTGCTATGCCTCCATTCCCCTAACATTAACTCCTATGCTTCCATTCCCCTAACATCTAACTTGCTATGCTTCCGTTTCCTAACATCTAACTTGCTATGCCTTAATTCCCCTAACATCTAACTTGCTATGCCTTAATTCC